>BLKR01001504.1:0-185000 GCA_011170035.1 Teleogryllus occipitalis | reverse complement strand
CTGGAAATTTAAATTACGGGTGTTGAAAGTGGAAACTAATTTTTGTCAAATAATCCATTTTTTAAACATTGTACATATTTTTTACAAAGTATAAGAATCTACATTTGTAGATTTGTAGGCCAACGTTTATTGATTATTGGTTAATCTAACCATAAATCGCTAATCGTAAATTCTGTAAATAAATTCTCTAATCATAAATTCTGTAAATAGTTGTATAAACGGAGTACTACCTCAGTTGCTTTTTTTCAGAAAACTTTCGCTTTACGGCTTACGGTGATGTTGCTATGAAGCGTATGGCATGTTTCAAGAGGCATGAACGTGTTAAAAAGATGGTCGACAGTTCACTGGAGATGATGAGCGTTCTGGAAGTCCTTCCACGTCAACTGATGACCCATACGTCGACAAAATCAATACTCTGGGGCGAACAAATCAACGTCTGTCATGGAGCTTTTTGAAGTCTGTAGAATATCAGTTGGATCTTGTCACGAGATTTTGACTGAAGTTGAAGATGCACAGTGTTGCTGCGAAATTTCTGCCACGCCTGACGACGGGGAAACAAAAAGCCCATCGAGTCCAGCTTTGTCAGGAACTGCTTGATCGTTCACAAGAAGATAAAAACTTACTGTCAAAGATCATAACCGGCGATGAATCATGGGTTTATAATTATGACTCTGAAACGAAGGTCCAACATCCCAGTGGATAGATAAACCGTCCCCAGACCCCAAAAAGCTTGTCAAGTTCGATCCAAGGTCAAGGTGATGCTGACAGTTTTCTATACTAAGGATATCTACAAGTAGGTCTCCGAAGGCTCCATAATGAACTAAAATTACTACATTGAAGTTCTGAAACGTATGAGACACGCCATCCGTCATAGAAGGCTAGAAATGTGGAGTGATGAATGTTTTTTCCATCATGACAAACGCTCCAGCCCATTCAGTCCCCAGAACTCTTGAGGTTTTGGCCATATACTGGATCACTGTTTGTCCACACCCTCCCTACTCAACTGCCTTGCTCCTCGTGAGTTTTTCTTATCCCTCAGACTCAAATGACCCTTGAAAGGAAGATTTCAGACGATTCTCGAGGTTATGGCAAATGCGACGAAGGAGCAGAAAGGCATTAAAAAGAAGCCTGACAGGACAGCTTCAACAAGTGGAAACACCGTTGGGAGAAGAGTGTGCGTTGGGGAGGAGAGTACTTTGAAGGAGTCCCAGACATCTAACGTAAATAAAGTACATTTTGTTTTATGACGTCAGTCCATGTATTTTTTTAACAGTCCTCGTACATATTTTCCCATAATTAGAAAGTATGGTCACTCAGTATGGACAAATTCCAATTATTTATTCATGATTTTATGACGCATATTACATATATTTATATGCCTGCTTTCTTGAAAAGTAACCTATTCTGTAAATTGTTAATCATTCTGCCTAGTTTGCTTAAAAATATTTACCTTTATTCATTTATTTACTACTTGCAAAATATCCAGCATTGTCTGGGCTTGGTTCATATCCAACCCTTGTGAATTAGAAAAAAAGATCAATTTTATATAAATCACAATGTTTAAGATTATAATTTTTAATATAATTGGTTCAAATTTTCAGAAAATACTAGAATTTTCTTTCATTTTATTTTACAATTCATTGCTATTAAATTAAACATTTTTATCTTTCTCATCTTCCACTATGGCTAATGGCCTCTGGCTGCCAGAATATATTAGGAATCAATCTGCTCGTAACAACAGGTGAAAAATAATGATTGTGGTGCAACCACCAACATTATTTAAATTACTTATTTTCTGCATTTGTATTGTATTAATTTTTACCAAACTTTGCAAGTATTCTGCGATGATCCTGAAGTAGAGCCTGTAAAAATTTCGTATCTGTTCATACACCACTTTTTATGGTATTGATGTCGGTTACATGCCGCTGAATTCACATTTATTAGTGTGTGTGTGTGTGTGTTTTGTTTCTTTTTACGAGGGTAGGTGGAAATCTTCAAAAGACACCATGCGGCCCGTACCACATGATAGTGTGAGATTTTTACCCACTCAAACCAACCTCCCTTCTCCTCCATCCTCCCCGCGGAACCGCCGTTAGGCGGGGAGTGGATTAGAGTGGCCTAGTCACCAGCCCCTTCTCTTCGCCAAAACGTAGGAAGGATCAAACGAGGGCGACTTCCTTTCTTTCCCTTTCTATTCTCCTCAGCTCAGCTATTATGGTCTGCGCATATGCGCTCACCGCATCGCAGTTGGTTTCTGAGGCGAGCATGCACCCAACCATTGCTTCGGGTGTCAGCGGGTCGATCCCGAGTATACTCATAACGTGCCGTCGCTGCACATGGTATCGCTGGCACTGGAAGAACACATGCTCGGCGTCTTCGACAGCAGGTTCACATAGTGGACAGAATGGGGTATCCTCCAGCTTGAACCTGTGGAGATATGCCAGAAAACATCCATGTCCAGACAACAGCTGAGTCAAGAAGAAATTTACTTCGCCGTGTTTACGGTTGATCCACGGTGCAATGAAGGGAATCATGCGGTACGTCCATCTTCCTTTAATGGACTTGTCCCATCGATCCTGCCATTCGAGCAGTGTTGTCGAGCAGTCTGGGTTCTCCTCTTCTTTGTGATATCGCCTCCGTCTCTCCTGCGCCAAGATATCGACAGGAGGCATCCCCGCGATGACGCACACTGCATCGTTTGACACAGTGCGGAATGCACAAGCTACCCGCAATGCTGATAACCTGTACACTGACGTCATCCCTCGGATGTAACTATTTATCGACGTGGAGTTGGCCCATACTGGGGCTCCATAGAGCAAGACGGACCTCACAACCAAGGCCAGAAGCTTCCGTTTCTCCTGACAGGGCCCTATGTTGGGCATTAGTCTCGACAGTGCTGCATTAATTACCGCAGCTTTATTGCTGGCGTACTTCAGGTGGTCAGCAAATGTCAGACGGGCGTCAATCATGAGACCAAGATATTTGATCGACGGCTGTGATGCAATACGGTGGTCTCCGACTTTGAGAGTGATGGTTTCTCTCTTTTTCCTGCTAGTGACTAGGATAACCTCAGTCTTGTGCTCAGCTAACTGCAGCCCTGAGGACTTCAACCACTGACTAACAATAGCGATCGCTTCGTTGCAAATATACACAATTTCCTCAATGTACTTCGCAACGGCGACGATAGCAATGTCGTCCGCGAAACCAATAATACTGGTGCCTTCTGGGAGGGGAAGCCGAAGAACCTCGTCATACATCACATTCCATAATGGTGGACCCAATACCGACCCTTGCGGGACACCAGCCGTGATATTATGTACCTTCGGCCCATTATTTGTATTGTAAATGAGGGCTCTATTACTCAGATACTCGGCCACAATCTTCCTCAAGTACGTTGGCACATTAAATCTGCGGAGAGCTTGGTGAATATTACTCCACCTGGCCGAGTTGAATGCATTTTTAATATCCAACGTAACGACAGCACAGTACTGTTTTGGGCCTCTCTTCCATCTACTTCCTCCAATTGCTTGTCGGGCGGTGTTAATGACAAGCTGGACTGCGTCAACAGTCGAGCGGGCTCTGCGGAAACCATACTGATTTTCCGAAAGGCCTCCTCTCTCCTCCACAGCTTTCTCCAGTCTGGTACTAATAATTCTCTCCAGAACCTTGCCAGCTGTGTCCAGCATACACAATGGCCGGTATGATGATGGATCTTCGGGTGATTTATTCCCCTTAGGGAGGAGCACCAAGCGCTGTTTTTTCCATCTTTCTGGATACACCCCTTCCCTCAAGCAAGAATAATAAAGATTCACAAAGATGTCGGTGTGAGCGAGTATCGCAGTCTTGAGGGCAATATTGGGAATGTTATCCGGTCCGGGAGCCTTTGTGTTGCCGATTCTGCTGATTGCGTGCAGAATTTCTTCTTGCGTGACTGGAGGAATTATTTCTAGCTCAGATAACGCTATATTAACTGAGTCACCGGGGTGGCTCGGGAATAGGGCTGTCACAATTCTGAGCAGCATTTTGGGGCAAGTTGGAGAACGTAGGTGCCGCTGTCTTAACCTACACATGACCGTCTTGTACGGCCTACCCCATGGATCCTTTTCCACCTCGTCACACAGGCTTTTGGCGCATAAGCGTTTGCTCTTGCGGATTTCTATCTTCAACTGGCTTCGAGCGAGTTTGTATTGCTCTTGCAATTGAGGAAAGTTGTCTCTGCCACGAGCTCTCTGGTACTGTCTTCTGGCTCGAAGGCACCTCCGTCGTAATTGGGCGATTTCCTCATTCCACCAGTAAACTAGTGAACGTCGAGAGATTGCGCCCCGTCTAGACGTAGCCGCATCACAGGCTTTGGTTACCCATTTCATCACCTGCTCAGCTTTGTCATCTGCGGTCCCTGTTGGCAATATCGTCTCTAAACATTGTCGGAAAAGTTCTTCGTCAAACGTTTTTGCTTTCCACCCAGCTGGCTGAAATTTCGGCGCAAAATTATCCCTCCGCTGATTTTTCACCTCGTACTAAAGTGCCTGATGGTCACTATGGGTATAGTGTTCACTAACTCTCCAGGACACTCCCATTCTCAAAAGATTATCTGACATGAACGCCAGATCCACAACAGATCCCACGCCCCCTCTGCGGAAGGTGTGTACGTCTCCTGTGTTGGCGAGTTCTACATTCAGAAGGGAGAGGGATGCCAGAACTGCTCGACCTCGCTCATTAGTGGACGAACTACCCCACTCAACCGCCCAGGCGTTGAAGTCTCCAGCTATCACCAAGGGGCTTCGTCCTCTTGCGTCGTACACTAAGCGGTCAAGGAAGTGCTCAAACTCGTCCATTGTCGCGTTTGGTGAGGCGTAACAGCTGTAGATGTAAACGCCGTTGATTTTTACCCAGACAAATCCAGCTCCGGGTCTCGTCATAACTTGCTGGAATGTGTGTTTTCCACAGGCCCAGATTGCCGCCTGGTTGTGGAGGTCAGATACCCATGCTGTATCTTCACGGTTAGTATACTGCTCGCATACTATTGCTAAATCAGCCTCCCATTCCCTAACCGACTGTGCCAGGATATCCTGGGCGACTGCGCAATGGTTGAGATTGAGTTGTATAATTCTCATTTTCTATCCGTTATTGCTTTCTGCGCTTTTTGGTACGATGGACACCTGCTGCACCCAGTAGCATGTCTGCCTTGTTTCCCCTTTTCTTCACAAAGCAAGCACTTTGCGTCATTTGTGCATGACTTAGCAAGGTGATCATCACCACCACAATTCATGCACAAGTTGGATCGGTCATGTGAGTGTTTACATGCTTGTGTGTGTGTGTGTGTGTATGCATGTGTGTATTTGTGTATAAAGTTTTGATACATTTCATTATTAATTTTGTAATGCACGTTTCTATATTTGTGGCTCACTGTAGCTAATATCAAATGCTGGAAATGTATTACACATGAACAGAAAAATCACTCTCTTTCTAGTCCATCTTCACAATTCGAAACACTGAAACTAATACATGTGATTTGAATCACCACAAGTCGTATAGGGAGCTTCCCTTACAAATGTGTTCAAAACAGGATGGAAAAGAAGTTTGGAATTTCTCTTTTCTTGGTACGGAGGTGGCTGTCCAACAGTTCTCGGAATTGTATTCAATTGAGGTTATAATACTGCACGTTAGCAGATGTATTAGCAGAAGAAAAGTGGAAACGAACTAATATTACTATCTAATGCTACTTCTCAAAATTCCTTTGAGCAGTATTCTAAAGGACTCTGCATACGATTTCACAAACTCTTTTATTGATTGTTTAATATGGAAAATAGTAAAATATAAATAATCTAACTTAAATTCATAAAATATGCATCATTGCAGGTAAGGACGCCTACCTTCAGCCAAACAGGTTTCTGAGGTGTACAAGTCAGCCGTGGCCACCAACCACTGTCCTTCTTCTTAATCGTAAAGTCAACCTCACGATCCAAAATGCGGTATTGACTTCCCTGTGATCAAAAATAGAAAACCCTTGAAAAATAACACAATCAAATTATTAAACTAGTTTTTATTTATTTATTAACGTCAAAAGCAGTTAAAAACTGTGTATGACGTGCTGTGGACAGAAGTGAATACTGTGCACATTTTCAAAATTCTGTGATCCCTACACTAAGCCATATACTACATGAATTTTGAATTTAAAAAATTCTCCCATGTAATAAAATGTATTTCCAAAGATAAATCAGCAATAAATTTTGGGCTCTTATTCAGCATGTCCTTCGTCAAGGAATAATAGTTCCTGCTGCAACAACATGGAAACGATAATTTGAATAACTATATTTCCCACTGAATTCTAGAAGACGTGCACAGAGAATGAAGTTACACTTATGTCCGGAAGCAAAACAAGGGGCCATCTCAGCATTTGCTCAATGGATCAGGAAACAGGACAAAAAACCTGATCGAGACGGGGGTCATTGACCCGGAGGCTGCAGTACAATACTTGTAACAGGTTGTTCACATTTATACAGTCCAAATGGTAAATACTGCATATCACTGTTAAAATTAATGTTACTTTTCTTGTGATGCCTAGTATAGTCTCCAATTGTATAGAAACAGTTAGGCAGAAGGAACGATTTCACTTGGGATTTAAACTTTTCTATCAACTTTAATCGTTACATGTCATCTGGCAAAGTGTTGTAAAATAATGTACATGTATTGTATGTGAATTTTTTGTAATGAGCTGTTGATACTGTCACCTGATGAATATGATTTCTACGTCGAGTGTTGTAGTAATAAACATCGGCGTTTTCTGAAAACATATTCCCGGCCTTAAGCAAATCATTTTTGACAAAAACCACTGATCAATGAATATGAAACTGAAAAATCACTGAATCACAATCACTGAAATCAACAGACAAGGCAAAGGTAAAATTCCTAGCTTAATAAAGAGAGGCTTACAAGAATCACGTGGGTGGGATTTGGTTATTATCTGTACAATTCTTTTTTGTAAACTAAGTCTGGGAGCTATAAGGTGTATTTCCCCAGAATAGTATGCCATATCTCAGGCGGGAATGAAAATTCATGAAAGATACACAACGAGCAGGATGAAGGCTGACTGAATTTGAAAGAATTCTGAACGTGTAGCATAATGAACTTAATTTTGTGTTCAATTCATTTAAATGGATGTTCCATTTGAGGTTTGACTGAATTGAGAGTTTTCCTTTCACGTTTGAAGACTATCAGACTCCAAGCTTGGGGAATGGATTAACGAGCGTCAATGGGGAACAAATTTTGTTTCTGAATATTAATTCCAGTAACTGGGTCTATACGTCGCTTTCTCTTCAGTGACCTTGCCGAGAACCTGGGTACTATTGTCTGGTAACCTGGTGTATAGAATGCTGAGGAGCAGGAAGAGAAATAGGGTTTTCATACTAGTGGGGATAGGGGATGGGAAATCAGTATCCAACAGGGAAGAAGAGGTTCCCCTCCTACAATTCATTGCGATTGGAAATATTCTGATTTTTCGTGAGCTTGAGCTGATTTTGTAAGGGCACTTAAGTTACAAAATCCAGCAGAAACCCAACCACTTTTACTGGCGTTTTTAATTAGCCTAGCATTTTATTTTCAAATGAGCTTTGGCAGCGCCCCTGGCGAACGTACCTGGTGCAGGAAATGCCCGTGAGCCAATGTGTAGGTCAGCGCTAATTTCACTTTACAACGGGGGAGGAACGCCGCCATCTCCCAGGATATAACATGCACTACACTTACGAGACATTGCGGTTGATACGGCCGGAAACAAAATAATCTACCTTTGTCTTTCTTCCTCTCAAAGAGCGCTATTGCAGACAGAGCTACTTAATATAATCAGGTAGTCAAATAACGTACTTCTGGATCCACTGGTGAATGGAAGTGAAGGGTGAACCCATAATTGTGGGGTCCTTTGGCACCTTGTCCTGCAGCAGCAAATTGCAAGTTGCTGTCTTCAAGTAGCACGTCTGGATCCTACAAAAACAAAGGACAGAAACAAATAAGCTCATGCACATCATTGAAGATCAGACTTCTTATACTCAAAATTCACCAACAAATTCCTTACTTCACTTACATTTTTTACTGTTTAGAACTTAAATAAATAGTTTCTATTCGTCTACAGGGCAACGGACGAGATGATCCCTCGCTTTGCTCCTAATCACTAATTAGAACGTCTACCTCTCAAACGTCACTTCCAACTTAAGCAATTTATTTTTGACACTATACATAAAATTAAAAAATCACAAATGAATATCCTTGATATCAATGAAGTAAATGAATGAGAAGTTGTGGATCGTTAACAAAATTATCAAAATCATAGAACCTAGAAACCTATCTCCTGTCGACAGCAGTATAGTCATCAGTATAATGATAGACAAGAGAAACAGATCCATTTATAGTAAGTTTACTTGCGTCGACCGGCTCAAGCACAAAGTGGTTCTGTACATCGATCCTTTGTCTAAAAGAGAGTCAATGGAATGGCAGCAGGTGGGGAAATCTCCAGCAAAGAAGGCGAAAGTGTGCCAGTCGACGAAGAAGATCATGGCGACTATTATTTGGAATAATGAAGGAATTTTATTGCTTGATTTCAAGGAAAGAAATACTACAGTAAATGCAGAGTACTATGGCAACTTGATCATGGAACTCCAAGACTCCATAAAAATGAAAAGGCGCGGTAAACGTTCAAGAGACGTGAGGCTCCTGCACGACAATGCACCTGTCCACACTGCCATCCATGTGAAGGCTATTATTAAAAAAATGCGGATTCTTCGAACTCCCTCATCCACCGTACTGTCCGGACTTGGCCCGAAGTAACTATTTTTTGTTTTCAAAATTGAAAACTGACCTTCGTGGACGCAAGTTTTGCAACGATAAACAGGTTCGAGTAGCTGTCATTAAACATTTTGACAGCAAAAATAAGAAATATTTGTCTGACGGAATAAATATGTTAATTCCACGTTACGAAAAATGCATTACAATAAAGAGAAGTTGCAGTAAAATCTGTCTAAACCAGAATCGATCGGGACAAAAAAATTCCGGTTTAGGAAGGTTTCCGTTTTGTGCAGGGTTTCTATTTTATGGCATATTTCCGTCCAAAACTAGTAAATTTATTCTAATTATTAAAATACAGTAATGTAGGCCTACAACTTATGTATAGAAATCAACAAAAAAGAGGATTAAACATTTCTGAAAATGGAGAGAAAAAAATTACTATTTGTGCTCTAAATATTATTTTTTCCAACACTCATCCAAAGTTTTTTGCTTTTTGGTTTTCCCACTAACTATCACTTTTTCAATTATAATTTGTGCAGTTGAAAAATTCTGAAATAGTTCTGGATTATTAGAAGTGAGTGCAAACTTTTTTAACTGCAGAACACATTGCAGGGTTTCAGAATAGTTATGTACAGAGGGATTTGTTTCCATTGCCGTGTCTTCTTCAGTTTCTGATTCAGAAATAATATTGTCACTTTCAGTTTCAATGTCTCCATCTGTAAATACATCTTTATCGATATATATTACATCTTCAGTACTCTCCCCATAATTGCGCATAACGTATTTACATCTCGGGCTGCATCTTCAGTGTCATCATCTGCTGGCAACTCGTCTACATTGGAAATTGTTGAAAAACCTGCCTGTCTGAAACACTTTTGAATGGTCTGGGGCTTTATAGATTTTACAGCTTTGTCTATCCACTGAATTGCATCCAGAACTGTAAGAGACTTCGACAATTCAGTTACATTAATAGAGTCTTCCATTTTTCCAATTAGGCACTGCATCAAAAACTTGCGATAATGAGTCTTCATGGAGTAAGTTATACCTTGGCCCATAGGTTACGTAATGGCTGTTGTATTGGCAGGGAACCACGCCAATTTTACATTAGACAGAATTAAGTGCGGATGGCACGTAGCGTTGTCCAGAAATAACATGTTTCTTTTCTTCAGTTTCATTCGGTTGTTGAACGAAACAAGCCATTCCTCCATCAACGAGGCTGTCAATCACGGCTTCTTATTGGTACGCCAGGTAACCGGTAACGAGCACACGTTCAAGTTCCTAAAGCATCTCGGCTTTTGTGACTTTCCGATTACTAGAGGTCGTTCCATATTCCCACATAAAAACACTGTTAATCTCTCTTTCGAATGCTTGCCTCCTTTGCATTTTTCTCCCTTTAAATTTAGTGTTTTATTTGGTAATGCCCGAAAAAATAATCCAGTTTCATCTCCGTTGAATATATTTTTTAGTTTGTAGCCTTCAATTATACTGGCAATTTTTATTTTCCACTCCTGAACTTTTTCTACATCAACATCTTTGGACTCTCCACAATTTCATTCCACACTATTCCATGGCGGTTTTTAAAACTTACCAACCATCCATTAGAGGCCTTAAACAAAAAATCACCGAGTTGTTCTGCAAGTTCTTTAGCTTTAGCTTGTACCATTGGACCAGATATGGGAATATTCTTCGATCTAGCACGCACAAACCATTCCCATGTAAGTCGGTTGATTTCGTCATTCTTCGCTTTAATTTTCCTTTTCATCGACCCATGTCCTACAGAGTAATGTTAACGATCAGTGCGTGTCAAAAATTGACAAGTGTTCAACATTAATTTTTAAAAAACCTACGAAGTGAATGAAGTAAGAGACTGGATATCTTTACATACCTTTCATCCAGTTCTCCTTTATTTCAGCTTTTCTTTTGAGTGTTTCGTAAATGTGTCTTTCCGCACTTGAATAACTCTTGAAGAGCTTTCACTGAGAGCTTCTGAGTTTCGCTTGCTTCAATTAGTTTTACCTTTTCATCTAAAGTTAAAGTTTTGTGTTTTTTTTCAGCCATTGTTAAACTCGTAACACTACACACCTCACTGTCTAGTAGCTGTAGACAGACTGATCGCTGACTTTCAAAGCACAATGCGTCACAGCCCTGAGTATGTCTTTCTGATACCCTCGCATGGCCTTGAGCAATTCGTCTCTGGCCAAAGGGTTACGATTTTCAACACGGGGCAGAGGACGCGTGAACAGAAGCCATGCTTGAAGACCTTCCCACGCGCAGAGAGTCGGGAAGGGAATTCCCCTTCGTCCTACTGCCTGGAGAGACAAGCGACCCCAAGGTCGAATTCTACGCTGACAGCTTAAGTTCCTCTCCCTCACCGTGCGGCTGGGCCACGACTAAATCGCATGTCACAGAGCATTTAAAACAGATTTACAGATGCATTCATTCCATTAAGAATATTTCGCGTGTCTCTGCCGATTGCAATAAATTCACAGGAATTCCGTTTTATAAAGGTTTATTTTTCCTATAGGAGATAAAAATCTGTTCCGTTTCCGCGTTGGGCAGATTCCGTTTTATGCTGAGTAAAATACCCTATTAACTTCACGGGCCGGAGAAATTTTCCGGTTAAGGCAGATTTCCGGCTTGTACAGATTCCGCTTTAGACAGATTTTACTGTATATTGAAAAATAATACACGTATTTCACTTAATTGAATATTCCTTCTAACTTAGGCCGGGAACTTTTGGATCTACCTCCGTATCTCTATTGACTACAATATGTGCCTACTATACCACACAGTGAAATGTTTTATAGAAGTAAGCGTTCTTGCTTCAACTTTTGTATTAATGCAAAAAATATAAACAGCTCGTTAATGTATGTCTGTGTCTGTGTGTGGGGGGGGGACGAGTCGTTGCTGGCAGAAGAGGCAACGAAATACCCTCTTACCTTTTAACAGTGTTCAATGTGAGAGTCACTACAAAGAACCATTTGATTTTCTCGAGTGACAGCTGCTCCGGCCAAAATAAAAATAGAATGCTAGTATTTGTTCCAGCGTATATTGTCTCTCTTAGCCTGTCTGCATCTGTTGAACACAAATTCCTTAACACAGGTCACAGTTTCCTCTCATGTGGCTGTGATTTTGGTATTGCAGAGAAGCAAAAGAGAATCACAAAGGCATGATTATTTATATGTCATCACATCTGTTAAAACATTCCAAGCATTTTCAGGTAGTTAAAATAAAAACCCATAATTTCTATAACATTTAAGGGTCAACTAATGAACTGATAAACTATTTACATTATATTGGTGTTATTTCATTTTAAATTGCGTTCTTTAATTGTGCTTAATGTGAAAACGAATAGATGAGCGGTCATTACTGGATGTTGTAACCAATTGTTGTGAGGCGCCACTGATAGCGGAAGGCGATAATGATGACTGCCTTTGGTTCCTGATAATTTACACAAATACATTTATATGTTTGTAGAATATTACAACACTATAGTGTTTAATAATTACTATTATATATTTTTCGATCTATTTGCACTTGTTTATCAACGCTATTAGTAACGTATTATTTAATAACTTTTAATTATTTTACTTTCTCGAATACTGCTTGCGAATAATATTGCAAGGCTAAAAATTCATCCCATATGTTCCTAATTACACTGTATACCTTATACAATACATTCAATGCCAGAAATACATTTCTATTTAAAGTTTTGAATAAAAAATCGATTGCTTGAAACTATTTAATTTCCATTACTAATGGCGAGAAAGTATGTGCTGTTTTAGCAGCACTGGTTTCAAATTTGCTCGATTTTTCGGTTTCCTAACGGTAGAACGGAAATATTACTTTAAGAATATTGCAGAAGAGTAAAATCTCGTCCTATAAGGGAATTTTCGTTGAAAAATTTGGAGCCTTTTTACGAAAATTGCGTTTATGAATTAGTGTAAATGCGAAATTTGAAGATCTTTTTTCACAAAAAACTATTGACTTTTCGAAAAACGTTATTGAAAGTCATTTGAAACACTTTCACACACAAATGCAATAATGTATACAAATCGCTGGAAATAAGTGTATTAAAGGCGTGAGAGATATTTAAAAAAAAATACATATGTAAGTTTTGAAAAAATTAAATACAACCAAATTAATTTTATATCATCTTAAACAGTGCAATTAGTACGATCGGTACGAGAAGTTTGAAGAAAGAATTCGAAGCCGTTTTTGAGCGTTTCTGAAAATGCAGAATTTTGAGCTCATTTTCACAGAACACTTGAGTTTTCGAGAAACTTTATAAGAAACCATTTAATGCACATTTACTCATAAATGCAATAATACGACAAATCACCGCTATTGTAAATATTGACGACGTGAAAGACAAGACAAAAAAATTAAATTTTTGTATTTGAAAAACAACAGCAAACGAATAGCGAAAATGGCGTGTCATCTTATACTGTACATTTAGCACAATCCCTACCAAAATATTAAAGAAAAACTTTGGAGCAGTCGTGGGAGACAATTAAAAAGATTTGTAACATTTTAGAAAAAAACACAAAAGAATACAGCAGAACGGCGTTTATGTCATTTTATAGAGTTACTGGCACATAGGCCGCCAAAATCAATTCAAACTTGGCGCTTTACCTGGAATTCAATCATTTATAACAATTCCTTGGCGCTAATTAACAGCAAAGGGCATACATCTTAAACATCCCGCGTTGGATTTATAATATTTTTTCTGTAAAAACCGCGGGCGGGCTTCCAGAGAAAAAAGCAACATGTCTTTCGTATGAAACGCTTAGGAAGGACGGAAACAACTTCGAAAATTTGAACTGCTTGCAAAGACCCATGGTGGAAATTTCCACCATGCAAAGACCCTCGCGATATTGCGCCAGCTACTGGAAAGCGGCCAGGGATAGAATTTCGTATTGTTAACAATTTCTGAGAATCAGATGCATTTCCGCATAAGATGCAACGAAAGTCAATTGTTTGAGAATCTTCAGCCGAGCGGTTTCAAAAAGGATCGCCTCGTCAGTAAAAAGGCTAAGTACTTCACATCTTGACTGCATTGAAAAATTAGATTTCTGACGATTGTTAACGGGGCCAAGCACAGTAATGCTGTCTCCGTGAAAACAACGCGTTGCGCGTGATGTCCGCGAAATAACACTTACGTACGCATTACGAGAGAAAACGATTTCTTTTCGGCCAGACGGAGGTAATACTGACAACTTCAATACTCAATAATTCTTACGCTGAGGTAAACTAATAGTTGTTTTTTTTTAGTCAAAAACTGTATGTGACGTATGGGGGAGAAAATCATCTGCGCACGCTTTCTTGAGTTTCAGAATCACTTCCCAATAATTTAACTATTAATAGTTGAATAATAATAATAATAATAATAATAATAATAATAATAATAATAATAATAATAAAAACAAATGTAAAAAAGCGAGAGATTAACATTTCAAAAACTAGTTATTTTCGTTGCCAAATTATAGAAAACTTATTTTTAACGGTAAAGGAACAAACAGATTTGATTTTTCTGTATTGTTAACAAAATAGAAACTCACCCTAAGCTCTACAACCACTACAAGCAAAAGGAAAGTTCAACAAAACGTGGGCATAATGAAGCTACATTTACGTCCAGAAGCAAATCAAGGGGCCATCTCAGTATTTGCTCAACGGATCAGGGAAACTGGACAAAAACCCGATCGAGATGGGGGTCATTGACCCGGAAGTACATTATTTATTACAGGCATATTGAGTCTTTTTTTTTAATTATACAATGCAAATGTAAACTAATTCATTATACTATATCTTGGTTTTGTTAAATAAACATTATTTTTCGTTTTGATTTTTCATTATTTTTAGTTCTTAAATCTTTCCCTTGTGGCATGCGAACTCTTTCAGAACTTTCCCTTGTGGCATGCGAGGAAAAGCCGGCAGGAATCTTGTTGACAACCCCAATCATCGTCTGTTGCTCTCCCAAAAACAAGCTATTTTGCAGCCCCAACAAGAGTACATTTAGAACTATCTCTACAAAAAGTTTCTTAAAAAAATATTGGAGCCGTTTTTGAGAAAATCTTGTTTGTGTTACCATTTAATATTACATGTAATACACGCAGTCGTGCGCGAAATGTACAAAAATTAAAACAAAAAAAATGTACATGACCTTAATGAAAGAACTATGGAAAAAAATTATTTGAAGGGAAAATATCTATCTTCTATTTTGTAAGAGTAGGAATAAGCCGAAAAAATTGCAAACATTTGAAATTTTCGAAAAATTCATAATTAACAGTGAAAAATGGACCAATGCCACCTTCACATGTGTATTTTATTCTTTAAAAAACAAAATTGAGTAATTTTTGAGAAAATTTTGAAAATGTCTCTGGATCTTCTTGTAAAGTACCCCCAAATTTTAAAGAATGTTTTCAAAATCGCAAAGATCGAGTCGCTTTCGATTGACCGGGAAGTATCCATTTTGGAAAAAAGTCATACATAGGGTTTAGGCGCTAGTGGTGTGTACTTTGGGCGGCAATAGATGGCATCTTGCAAGAGGACGGGCAAGATTGTAACACTAGCCAAGACTAAAGAAGTTAGAAAACTAACTAGTACAAGGAAGTCTGTGCCATTCTGTTAAAACAACTATTTTGTTATGAAAAATGTTTCCCAGAATTAGGCAAATATATTAGAATATGAAATATTAACAAAAATACACTGCATTTTCAATCCATTGAAAGTGATTTTTGAAATTCAATTTGCTTCTACTTTGCTCACTTATTTTTATGGTGAGTTTCCAGGCACCTTCATCTGTAAATTTTGTAGAAGCATAACTAACAATAACCTTCACTAGAACATGGATGTGATCATATTTTGGGCATAAGACAAAATACAAAATTAGAAATATTTGTGAAACTCCTATTGTTCCTATAGTCCTGCAAGCCTATATCAGTCACTATATGTTATTTTTAATTTTTCTTATGTCTTTTACTCTCATTGTGAAAACAAACTGAAATGTTACAGACTCCTACTTTCCTGAAAATTCCTGCCAAAAATTTTGAAAATATATATTTATATTTTTTTTAATATGTAAAATTTTGTTTCCTGTATATTCTGTGAAATAGTGAACAGTTGATTGACTTTTTAAAGTTTTTATTTGCAACTGTTTATTTTTAAAAGTTTGTATAATGTGTTAATACATCAGCGTAAGAAAATGGTGTGGTTCATTAAAAAGATGACTGCATGGTTTATTAGAATATACTTGGTGAGAGATTCTTAGGTTGACAATTAAAATAATTTATGGGAAAGCAAAAAGGAGTCCTCAGTCTCTGGAACCAGTTAACATAATATTGCAACTCCTACAGTCGCGCTCCAATGCTGAGTAAAGTTAGTTTAATAATGAGCTGGGCTGAATATGGGTGAACTGCAGCAAAATGAAAAGAAAATTCATCACACAGAGTACACTGATCAATTTATAATAAAGTGAAACTGAAAATCTGAATAAGACAATATTTATTTTCAAAATTATCGGAAGTAACAGATGAATTGTTCATTAATGTTTATTTATTTATTTACATTTGCTTATTCTTCAAATTAATTTCTCAGTAAAACAAGTTGAGCAGATTGATGGGCATGCCAACAAGGGAGCCACCAATTAAAAGGGAGAATATATATTTAATTCATCTATGTTGACAAAAACATTTATAAAGGGACAAAATACCTGAAATGGTAATATAAAAATTTTGTTTTCAACAACAAATCAAACTTTACAGGTATTCCTCATGGAAAATGAATCCTAGAGGCAGTTAAAATAACAATATAACTGGTAAAATTGTTTTAAAAATTACATGCACAGAAAGATTTTGGTAAAAAGTTGCTCCATTTTATAAAGAAAAAAAATCTCTGGAAAATCAAAAAACACGATCTAAAATTAATTTTTCTTGTAATAAAAATTGCACAAATAAAGCTAGAAAAACAATAAGCAGACTTGAAATCATACAACAGGTAGATGAAATGACAGGTTTAGCAATCCAGGGAAAAATGCTACCAATATGTCCTGCAAGTCCTGCAAATACATCCATATCTCAGAGAATAAATACCTAAATCCATTTGCAAAGGCAATTACACATTGAACATACGATGACCAACTTAATAAGTACTGAAAAATGTTCAATTCTTGTACCCCAAAAATGATTCTAACTCCACAACAGACTTAATAAAAATTACTTAGTATAAACCATGAACATCTCACAAATAATAAGTTAACATCTTATGAGGCAAGTGAATACACCCAATATCATATTGCAGGACTTACACTAATTAGTACATAATTTTCTTTAATTAAGTCAAAATTACACACAATACAAACTGCAACTTTTAAATATTGATTTTTTTCGGATTAAAGGCATTGTCAAAATAAACTAAGCACTCTTACCTTAACATCTTTCAGATCCACTTTCAAAGTCACATTATTTTCTGTTTGTGCCCAGTACACAAAAGGGCTTAGAACTTCCGGCATTTTGCTGCAAGTAATTCACAACCTCAATGTCACAACTATTTTCCAAACTTCGGTCTTCGGCCACAATTCGATTTCTAACACTTACTTAACGATTCAATATTCACAAAAAGTTTGTAGTGTCAAAGAAACTTGCAGACTTCGTACAAAATCGAGTCGTGAATAAATTTAATATTTAAAGTTCCCACCACGTATATTAAATGAAATTCTAATATCTTCTAAGATGAATCATTGATATCACAACAAACCGGCACGATATCACTTACTGTTCATGTGTTTGAAACTTGTAGATACTGCAATATAACAACTAATAATAACGATGTCAGCACGCGCGTAGATAAATCAGTGCACTTTGGTGATAATTAATGAAGTCGAAAACCTCGAGTCATTGCGATATACGAGTAATATCGAACCAAGGTAGCAATAGTATTTCCACCATGCTCAAAAACGATCAATGGTCTTTTAGTCACATGAGTCACTTATCCTTTATCGTGCCTCGCGTGAAAGAATCGCGAGAACAGAGAACTCGAAAATCACAACGTGAACCCGCAATGAAAGGCAATTTAAATCGGAGAATATAATATAGGCACTCAACATTGCTTCCAGCATACAATTGCTGTTATCAATACATTACAGAGAAACTATATATACAGAGAGATATCCCTGCTTTATCGAAACATGGTATTGGTTCGCTCCACGTTGTAAGACCGTGGTTCGTTCATTGAGAACATTCGTTCTTATCTTGTTCAATAAGAATCGTTCATTTTGATTCACTCGCATCTGTTCTGCTCGCATCCGCACAAGCAGGTTGCGTGGTCCCAGAAAAGTGTGGTTAAATTTTATTAACTTCCACTAAATTACTTGAATAAATTGATTAATCATGGCAACAATAGTAGACAAAATTGCAGCTATAGAGGCTGAGGTAAGAAGAAATCGATATATAAATGATGTGAGTGAAACGTATGTGAACTTATTGTCATGATTTGTCTTGTAGATGGCCAGAACCCAAAAAAATAAGGCAACAGCTGGTCACTTAGGTTTATTAAAAGCTAGGTTAGCCAAATTAAGGAGAGAACTAATTACTCCTAAAGGAGGCGGCGGTGGTACGGGAGAAGGATTCGACGTTGCGAAAACTGGCGATGCCCGAATAGGATTTGTGGGTTAGTTGTGTTCCTTGTTTTTTGACTTAAGAAATGAAGTCTTTTATTCAGAATACTCATTTACAATTTTATACTTACACCACTAATTATTGCAGGATTTCCGTCCGTGGGAAAGTCCACTCTCTTAAGTAATTTAGCAGGTGTGTACTCTGAAGTAGCAGCTTATGAGTTTACCACATTGACAACTGTTCCTGGGTGTATTAAATATAAAGGAGCAAAAATTCAAGTGAGTATGAGACTCATTTTTAATAGGTTTGTTTAGACATCCCTAATCCCAACTTATTATGGAATTGTGTGTTAAATTTTAGTAGATAAATATTTTGCGTGCTAAGGAAAAAGGTGTTAAAAATCACTAATAATGTGTGTTGGTTTAGTTGTCTAATACATTTCAGAGAATACTACTGGGATAATCAAAATGTGACAGTTGATTAGGTGAGAATTTTTTTATCTGTGAACTATCATTTGACTTTAATTTAAGGCAAATGAAGGCTGTTTTGTTTTTAAAATTTTCAGATTTAAAATAATTTCTGTACGCAAGGTTTCCTTCCAACAGGAGAGATTTTTGGATAGTATCTTAAGATCATTTTAAGACAAAACACACCTGTCATTTTGCATTTCATTGGAAATGATTACTGTTGATTTACAGTTTTGCACTCTTGCCCTTTTGCAATTGTGATAGGATTTAGAGGTCTTGAAAATATATTTGTTTCATGCATGGCTTTTGAATTGGCTAATGATTCTGGCAAGTTTTCTTTTAATTCTTTTTCTTGTGTGTTGGTATATATGACATGTCCTTAGGAAAACAATGAAATTTCAACACAGGGTCACTTGGGCTAAAATACTAACTTTCAATGTGCTTTTTTTTGACAATTCTGCTCTTACTGCATCTTACACTCTTCTATACCACTTATTGAACAACAAAGACAGTACAGAAGTGGGAGAGAATAATTTTTACTATTGTTATTCACATGTCTACCTTTCGGGCTTGTGAATTTTAAATTTTCAAGTGTATTCTGGAAACAATGATGGAAGTATTTCCTATTTCATCCATTATTTAATCATTTTTAAATTTCCCTGACAAAATTTAATATTCGGTTCTTGCTATTGATTCTTTCTGCTGTATCAAAATCAATATTAAAATATAAAAATTGTATTGCCTTTTGAGGAAAACTGCATCTCTTTCCTAGTTCCGGGATTAAAAAAAATTGGACTGGTAGAAGTAATCATTGATTTTCATTTTGGAGTGTAAAAGTATTATTTTTAGGAGACTGCATTAACATATTATATTTTTGTGCTTTTTCAGTTTTTTCCTGTCATATCTTGATAATACTTCATGAAGCAGAAAGCTTCAGTAGTACCCTTCTTTATCAATACATCATGATTCTCAAATCGTTATTTGAATCATAATGACATGATAGTGTTTTGGTAAGTTATGTATCTCTGTGGCTCCTCTTTGCAGATGTAATGTGATTATTCTCTCTCTCTTTCTGCTTGTCTTTGTGCTTTTACCTGAAGTAGAGTCTCTGATATTTCGGAAGGGAAGGACTGTTCACTTTATTTAATAGTGTTAATATGAATAATTCAAGAAGCATATTTATCAATAGTCACGCACATATTTAAAATGACTGAAGCAATTGTTTCCTACTTATGAAACAACTTTAAAATGTTCCCAACTTTATTTCACCTAGTATGGAATTACTCTTTAATTTACTTACTCAATAAATTTTCTTTATTGACAAATGTTCTGAACTGTCTGCTTCTAAAATTGAAGCTTCTACTCTACAATCACTGAACACACACCAACACAAATGTAATTTGAAGTAAGGAGCCATCAGATGAAGACATCAGAGGATAAAAGTGTAGTCAGTGCAGATATTTTTAGGTTCTATCTGCTTATTTTAAGAGAATAGTATTAATGATACAAAAATTCAATCAATTCAGCTGTTGTAAGTGTAAATCAAATATGAGCTGAAATGTCTTGAATAAATGGTAATTGATAATTTTTAACACTCTAATAAAAATGTGTATAAACCTTATCAAAATAATCACCATCATAAATCAATTTCTGTTCCAAGGAAAAGTCTACCTCAGTGGACCCTTTAAATGTTGATGGATATAACATTGACATTCTTGAAACTATAGTTTTTGTTCAGTTTTTAATGAAGTTTACAGATTATTGCCTAACATTTATGATAAAATGCACTAGAGAAACTGTAGGGAAGTTTTAGTTTCATACACAAGTTGTAATTTTTTTATTATTTATTTACTTATTTGTTTACATAATTTTTTAGTTTTAATCTCTTTCACCCTTTTTAAAATTGACCCAATTTTGAATACCATGTGAACTGTTGGTGCTTCAGAAAACTATAAGCCACTTATTCAGTTGTCTAAAAGTAATTTTTGATTATTTATGTAATCAAGATTTGTTGATTTTGCTATTAGTAAATCCCATTTGAGTTTTTTATGAGGTTTCTCTTTCCTGAAAGGTTTTGTGCAATTCTTTACTTTAATATTGCTTGTAAATATTATTTAAAGTGCTTTTATGTTTTAGTGTTTTAGGCTATTTTAATTTTCCTTTATTTGCATTGTATGTATTTTTAGATGCCACTGACATCACCCATCCTAAATGGTACTGCTACATCTCCCATTGACAGCTATTCAGTTTTACTTATTACTACACTATTATTATTATTATTATTATTATTATTATTATTATTATTATTATTATTATTATTCAGTGTTGATACCAGCAACAATATGAGAACCGCCAGCTGTTGTTGGCAGCCTTGACCTCATCTGAAGTATTCAAGTTCAAGTTAATTGGAAAAGTTTCGACCCTCTGTGTCTCCAAAGTTCTGATTAATCAAAGTCAAGAATGATCTTTTTGGTGATCTTTATTTCAATTTTATATTCAAATTTTATGAAATTCTATCTTTCCAGATTTCACCTTGTTCCTTTTCACTATTTCTCCAGTGGTTAATTCTTATTCAATAGCACTTGCAAATCTGCCCAAATGCCAAGTTCTATTATGGTTTAATGTGAATATTAATAAGAATGCTACCATAGTTTTGTTGCGAAACAAGTATCATTCTTTCTTTGAAAATTGTATTTGTGAATTTGCCCTTTCATAACATTGTTGCAGCTGCTTGACCTCCCAGGTATTATTGAAGGAGCCAAGGATGGAAAAGGAAGAGGTCGTCAAGTTATTGCTGTTGCAAGAACTTGTAGCCTAATTTTTATTGTACTTGATGTTCTTAAACCTTTGCAACACAAGAAGTTAATTGAACATGAACTAGAAGGTTTTGGATTAAGATTAAACAAGATTCCACCAAATATTGTTTTTCGTAAAAAGGATAAAGGTGGTGTTAATCTTCAGACATTAGTGAGTATTTCCAATTAAATGTCTTATATCCTATATTTTTACTTATATTCATAATATGCATACATACTAAAAATACACACGTATTCAATGTGAAATTTCATGCTACACCGATGTTTGTTTTTAATTTGTTGTGTCTTATGTCTCAAGTCTCGTCAGACTTGATCCCTTCGGCCAAGGGTTGGCAATTCATGGTGAAGGTCCAATGGTTTTAGAAGCACTGTAGCATTACATTGCTGTGTAAGAAAGATGATTACAGTTACATATATTGCAAACTCGCATGTTAAATGTACCGTTTCAAAGTATATGCACTCTATAATGTAATAAAATATGTAATTTTAGGTAAAGTATGTAATAAAATGAAACCATTTAAAAATATGTAGAATAATAACAGTTCTAGTTAATTCAGAATGTCTGGTAAAATCTAAAATATATTATTGAATGTAAGTATCTTCTTCCTGGAAAAACATGTTTTTAAATGAAAATCCGTTCCCTATTAAGGTCTCAAAAAAGTGATGAAGAGTAGTTATATGTAGGGATGAAAACTTTTAAAAAAATAATTTAAAAAGTAAGTTTATTTCCACGTAACATGTTAAATGTTTGATATAAATAGTTCCAGAAGATACTAAGGCTCTTAATGAAAAGTTTTTTTTTTTTAACCTCTGTGTGTTTGGTTATTCAGTTGACACCAGTTGTAGTGAAATGCTGTGGACTAACACTTTTGGTTCACTATATCCAATGATGTGAAAATTGAATAGAATGTCTCCATAACGATGGATTTTATTAATACAATGCAAAATACACAACACATACTGAAATAGTATATTATGCAATTAGTTTAAAACGTTGTCCTTTTTTGCACAAATAAGAAAATTTTACCAAACGAACGACGTTAGGAGTGAGTTCAGAAATATTTTCTTATGAATGCAAAAAAGTAACATTATAAATTAGTGGCATACGCTATTTTTTTGAATAACAGTATTATAAGGATTTAAGGAAGCGAAGTCAATTTGGATGTTAAGTTGTAACCCCGGATTCATGTAATGAATAGTTTAAAAACTGTCTTCATCTAACCATCAGCATTTTATAGTCCCTCAATATGAGCAATTAACATGAATGTACATTTTTAAAATGTAGTTTTTGATATAATATTATTATATGGAATCAATATCCTAGTATTCTTTTTTTTCTATTTTATGCATTAAAATCAGTGACAATATTTCAAAACACTTTACTGATTCCTCTTATTTACATTGATATGGGTGTGTGTGCAAGTACTGCATGTTTGTTTACATGTGTGAGAGTGTATGTGTCTGATTTAGAATTAGAAGTTTTCAAAGTTCATTCATATGCTTTAAAAAGGTCTTCTGACAAAAAATATAGGATTTTGTGTGCTAAGATTCTTTCTAAAAACTAGATTGACAAACTCGCAGAAATGCTTAACAATGACTGAAGGCAAATTATGAAAACTGACCATGCTTTTAATGAGAATGAATGTTTTTGTTGATATTAGAACAAAGAGTGATAGACATAAAATATGTTTAATTTTTCTGCATGCTTAAAAATTAATATTTAAATGAAATTATTTTGGGTAATAAAACAATTTGATGTGATGATATTTAAACATTTGCTTATTTTCCTTTTCATATGAAAAGAATTGGCCTACATTCATTTTGCTCTGGACTCCTAGATATCTGTAGGTGACAGTATTTGAAAATTAATTTCCTCTCATTCAGAGAATTGAAGGACATGTAGCTGTCTATGGATTGAAATTTGATTGGAGTGTGTTTGTGTGTCATCATATTATAATCATAAATGCAGCCTGAATTAACATTGAGGGTTAATATGCAGTTATGAGCAGCTCTTATTAATCCTTTGACTCGGTTTCTCAAGTACTTATGTGGACTATGTGGACTCTGTTTGGGATCTTTTCTGTAAAATTTTCATCTGGTTTGTTGATATTACATTTTTCCTATTATTGCAGGTTCAACAATCAGAACTAGATTTAGACACTGTTAAATCCATCCTGTCAGAATATCGCATTCATAATGCTGATATTACATTGAGATATGATGCTACTAGTGATGATCTTATTGATGTAATAGAAGGCAATCGCATATATGTTCCCTGCATTTACCTCCTAAATAAAATTGGTAAGCTTAGTTAATATGTTTGCAATTATGAAATTATGAGAGTGAGAATTTATTAAGAAATTTTATTATAAATTATTATACTAATTCATGTTAAGTTTGAGATAAAATGCCTGAGAAATTTGCAATTATTTTAAGTGATTATGAGTGCTCTTTTTTTTTTAATAAAAAGGTGAGTTTTAAGCAGATTAAGCCTTTAATGGTTATTTTTTTTATCTTTGATAGCTCTCCTCATAGACCAAGAGTTGCGATTTGGAATAGGCATAAGTAACATGCTTCATAAGAGCATTCAAAAGGCTAACAATGTGTTAAAATATATTTAAAACAATTAATCTGAAAATGTTCTTTAAACTATTGTGAATCAATTGAAAAAATAGTTTAATTTTTGAAATTTTTTGTTCAAATTTCATTCATCAAAAATTTGTGTTTGCAAAGATTGCAGCTCTATTTTGGCCTTTTATTCCGAGGTGTATCTTAATTTCTTGTTCCTAGATTCCGACATATTATTTGCTGCTTTTGTACAAATCAAATGGAAAATTAATTCCTTAATAATTATGGGACCTGAAACTGGAATTTTGAAACAGACAACTTATGTTCCATTGTTGAAAGAGAATTCAACATTGATTACTCGAACACATTCAGCTGTGTCATTAAAAATTCAGTGTTAAAGACATACACAAATTCACAAAATAGTATCATTAATGTTATAGAAGAAAACCTGAAATTTCATCTCCTGAACAATGGTGTTGCAGGTTGTTTGATTTTCTGTTTGAGCTTTATAAACATGAACTCCTCAGCAAATTTGTATTTTTAATAATGGCAATTAGGTTGCCAATCTTTTCAATGCCATTACAATTTATTATTTGTGTTAAGAGATTCCTCATAAAACACACTACAGCATTTCTGAAACTTTTCAAGTGACTTTTCTGAGGGTTATGGGAAACTGACCAAATTTATCCAGTCTGGCATCGAAAGAAAGATGCATTGCTTCGGAAGTAGTAGTAGTAGTGGTAGTGGTAGTGGTAGTGCTGGTAGTAGTAACTATTTATGTTGAGTTACCCCTTATTGCATCCCAGTCTCCATATCTTACTATCGATGTAGACTCCATTACTCAGTTCTTTTTTCACTATTACCTCTTCTACTGCTTCTCCCTGTGTAAGTCTAGGTCTTCCTGTTCTTCGATGAGCAGCTGGTTGCTATTTCCACAATATTTTCAGCCAACTTTCTTTTTTCATTCTTGGCATGTGTCCATACCATTTTCATCTTTTCACTTCTATGGTGTCAGTTATAATAAAACTTACATCCTCTTTCCATTTAATTTCTTTGTTCCTAACTTTATCCATTAAAGTCAGTCCACAACTTCAGCACCAAAAGTCCATTTCCATTGCTGGCAATTTTCTTTTTCTTCCTTTTGTTTTATTTTTTGTTACTTCCCAAACCTCAGACCTGTAAAGGGCAATATTCTCTACACTAGTCTTATTATTTTCTCTTCACACTCTTACTTAATTTATCTTTCTATTTCAGTGCATGTAATTGCCTTATAGCCACTCTGCCTTTGTGGACAAATCCAGATACTAAATTTTGAAAAATAAAATCCTGTAACACATGGTGTAGCCAGAATCCATGTTTTGTTGGTCCTTGTTACCAAATAATAGATTGATGGCAAAACGTCTGTCTGTCTGTGAACAATGCTAGTGGCTAAACTGTTATGCTGATTTTCTCCAAAATTGATATTCCCTAATTGATATGGCCGATGTTGCAGCCCCTTTTTAAGCAGATATTTTTCTTTTTGGGGGTATGAAGCCCCTAGGACATTTTCAAAATAATGGCTTTATCATTTCTGATGAAATTTTGTTGTTGGATAGTGTAAAGGACATTTAAGAGAATGGGGTTAGTATCATTTAAGTTAAAAGCCCTAATTTTTGAAAAATTGCAAAAAATTCAAACTTGTTTCCCCATCTTCCTACCTTTTTCTTTTCTTTTCTTTTTCTTTCTTTTTCTCTTTCCTTTTCCCTTTCCTCCCCTTTATGAAATGTGTTCATCGAAACATCTTCAAATAAGGTCATGTTGAACTTTTTAAAAATAAGAGTTTTTTTTGTGTAATTTGGCGACAAACATAGTCGCCCGCTCCCAATTTACTGCGCTTCGTGAATGTTAAATGAATGGTGAAGCTGCGCTGTCAGATGCTACATAAGTTGGAATTTGTATATTATTTCATATTCCATTTTATTATTAATTTTATTTACTATATGTATATATTATTTCATTTTAAACTGCATCCTTTAATTGTATTAAATGTGAAAACCCATAATGATTTCACTTTGCTTAATAAGATGTGGTAATGAAGAGTGATGCATGCAAAAACAGAGTAATTTTGAAAAATATGAAAATATTATTTTTATTTATTATATTTTTCCATCCATTTTCATTATCTTGCTAGCAGTATCAACAATGCTAATTATCAAAATGTGTATGCCATATGAATTAGCAGTCATTGTTGCTTGTAACCCGTTGTTGTAATGCCACAGTGATGACAGCTGCCTTTCGTTCATGTTAATATAAACTAATACTTTTATAGATTCTAGAATATTACAATACCATAGTGTTTAATAATTACTATTTTATATTTTACGCTGTATTTGCATTTGTTTGCCAACACTATCAGTATTGTATTGTTTATTAACTTTTAATTATTTTACTTTCTCGCATACTGGTTATACCGAATATCGTAAGGCCAAAAAACTCATCGGATTCATTCATGAATAAACTGCATACCTTATACAATGAATAAAATAAAACCAGACATATGTTTTTATTTAAAGTTTTGAATAAAAAATCTATTGCTTGAATCTTATTTAATATTGGCACCAAATGTTCTACGATTTCAAATGAGTTTTACAAAAATTTTAGACTGAAATGTGTTAATTCGGAGAGGAATTGTGGTATAAAAAGTATTTCATAACCATTACTAAAGGCTAGAAAGTATGTGCTAGTTTAGCTCCACTAGTTTTTTTCTGGAAATGGTGCTGAAACATTTCTCCCTATTTTTATTTGGCTCTTATTACCACTGTACAAATCTTTAATGGCTCTAATCAATTGAGTTTTCACATTTTGTTTCTCCATTCTCATCCATAGCCTAGATAATGTGACAGTGCCATTGGCGTTTCGCACATCTATAAACACAAGATGCGTCTCCAAGTTACGGGCGAGATGTTTGTTGGTTACCTGTCTAATACTAAAGATGTTATCAGTTCATGAGCCCCCTCTCAAAAGTCTCTCTATTCCTTAACATTACTGAGATCTCTTTCCAGACGGGTTTTTCTATATATTTGGCCACCACATTTGCACACTGTTTCCTATCGCCTTTCTTGTAGATGTTAGAGATATATCCTTTTCTGAAATCCTTTGGTAATTCTTCTCCCAGTAAACATCTATTGTACAGTCGGGTAAGAAGATCCAATAATAAACTGGGGTCATGCTTCAGCAATTGTTGCTTACCAATCCTGGACCAGCTGCTTTTCCATTTTTAAATCTTTGTATTGTTTTTACAGTCTCTCTCAGTGTAATATATTCCGTATTATCCAGCTCCTTGAACTCCTGTTATAAGTGTTATTAAATGTAAGCCTATTTTCTTTCAAAAGTTCTTTGTAATATATTTTAAATTGATATTTATTGAAAGCTTGTAGTGCTGAATTTTGTTTTTCATTTTAGGTGGGGTCTTAATTAATCAGTCATTTCAACATTTTGATCTCACTGTCAACAAAATTAATGTAAAAGTTTCTGAGTTGTTAACAAGAATGATTGCAAAATAGGAATGGTTATTCAGTCCAATGTTTTGCAATTGTTTTTAGCATCACAACATTAAAATGATATTCCTAATAATTTCCGATCCTAATCATTCTTTAATTAAAAAAAAAAATAAAAAAAATCACTGATAGAAGAACTTTTCTCCCATTTCCTTTTGTTAAATCTGTGAAGTTATGAAAACTGAAAGTGATTACACAGGTGATCAGGATTCAATTCTATTATGAACATAATGTATCACAAGTTATCTTTTGAAAAATATAACTAGATGACATGCAAGAGCCAAAGGATTTAATAATTCAAAATGTTGAAATAGCAGTAATATTGATTGGGTTCATAAAATCTGAGTTTTTCAGATTGCTTGGTTTTGGCTTTGAATAAACATTGTTATTAATGTACGTTTTTCCCTCAGACCAGATAAGCATTGAAGAGCTTGATATTATTTATAAAATTCCTCACTGTGTTCCAATATCTGCTCATCATAAGTGGAACTTCGATGATCTATTGGAAAAGATGTGGGAATACCTTCGCTTGGTGAGAATGTATGTAAATGATATTAATTTTCTAATACAATTTTGTAACATGTTTGATTTTAATAGGTTCACACTGTCAGTAAAATTATTATTATTATTATTATTATTATTATTATTATTATTATTATTATTATTATTATTATTATTATTATTATAATTGATGTTGATGTTGAGCTAGATGGAATGCCGAATGTAGGTCAGAACCATAAAGGATCAATCTTCAATAGATCCCGGAAATTAATGTATCTTATTATTTATTTATGTTTGTGCCTTGATGTTTCATGCGTCATTTGAAGATATATGCACCTTTTCAAGAGCAACTACAGATATACAAGGTTAAAACAGTTGCAATTGACTTGACAATTAAGTTCATACAATAAAAAATGTATAAAAACTTAAAATTACTTACATCAAGTGGAAGTCCTAATCTTTATTTACATGATCAAAAAAATTTTTTGTACACTATACGCGGAGTTTACATTAGGAGCTTATAAAGACCATGTGCCAGTTGCGGCAGTCGGTACACAACTGAATACGTTAAGGGGTAGAGGCGTAACAATTGTTCAACACCTCAACCACCTGTAAGTCAACAATTGTATTGATGATCCAACATCTCTGAATGCATCCAATCCAACTTGTTTCCTCCTTGATGCTCCTACTTTACAATCGTTATGCCTCTACTCCTTAACATATTCAGTGATTGATCCTGTATGGTCCCGACCTACAGCCAGCGTTTCATCTAATTCAACATCATAAATAATAGATCAACAGGAAAAAACAAAACAATTACTTATTATTATTATTGTTATTGTTGTTATTATTATTATTATTATTATTATTATTATTATTATTATTAACAAGAGCTGAATATTGAAAACAGAAACCACATCAAAACTTCCTTGTTCTTTATTTTAAATGAACTTTTTCCAAAGGGTATATGTTGCCTTACAGATATTTATTAATTTATGCATTTACATACAACCTACGAGTACTTTTAAACCCCCATTTCCTAGACAATAAAACAATCAAAGTATATCTTAATTTGTTATTTGCACTTTCTCTTATCTGCTAATGTTGTAATGCTATCGGTTAATATTATAAAATTCATTCGTTTTTGAAAATTATGAATATGTTGATATTTCTCATATATAATGATATTTTAATACATGTAATATGAATTTTTCAGTTACACTAAACCTAAAGGTCAGTTACCAGATTATGAATCACCAGTTGTGCTCCATTCTGAGAGGCTTACAGTTGAAGATTTTTGTAACAAATTGCATAGATCAATTGCCAAGGAATTTAAATAGTAAGTACATTTAATATTATCTTTAAAACAATCTGTTGATTTTGTGTATAGTTTAGGTTTTAAATTTTTGTTTTCCTGTCTATTATATATTACTTTTATCATGTTTTTTATCCCTAGTGCTTTGGTATGGGGATCATCAGTAAAACATCAGCCACAGAAAGTTGGAAAAGATCATGTTTTGAATGACGAAGATGTTGTACAAATTGTTAAGAAAGTATAGTGTTGGTGGTATTGTCTCTACATGATACAATTTTATCCTTTAACGTTTTTTGAGGCAGGAAAATGGAACGAGAAAATACCTTTGATAATGTTATGTGTAAGTTTCTGGCTTTACCAGTCCTTCAATGATTGGCTTGGTATTTCTAAAGAAATAAACATTATTCACTTCTTCAGAAGTTTTATACATTTTTTATACTATTTCTCCAGAATTCCCTTTCAAAATTCCTACTTACCGGACGGTTTCATTGGACATGTACGTACATTCAGCAAGTTGTTTGACAAGAAAATTGTCTAACATTTGAGAGATTATTAGCTCACTAAAATGTTTTCAGAATTGTGATTTTCTTAGGTCAGTTGCCCAGTTTTATTAGAGGTCTGAGTGGAGAATTGGTGATTGTGAAGGACCTAATACAGTAATAATCTATGAAATGTTTGCATTTATGCAGTAAAATCTTCGAAAATTTGCTCAAAAACATCTTCTGTAAAATATAATCCATCATAACATAGTTTCTCATAATTTTCACGCATTGTACATTCTCATACCTGAGACTCACTTTTACTGCACCACTCAAAGAAGGTTTGAAGAATAATATTAGTTTCCACAATGGAATGTTTGCTGCTAAATACAAGAAACAATTAACATAACATTTTAACAATTCTGAGAACCTCTTATCAGCCTCTTTTATACTTAGAAAGGCATGTTTCATTTTTGCATCCTGTTTCATTTGCATTTGTAGAGGAAGTGTGTATGTGAATTCCTTTTCTGACTTGTAGGAATAAGCTAAGTGTATTATTTCATCAGCTTTGCCGTTTGCAAGATAAACTTGGTGGCAAGTAATATTCAAAATGATCATGATTTTCCTGTTAAATATCACACTTTAATTCACATACATAAAATTGATATTAACTACAGTGAACTGCAAACTTAGAAAACAAAATACAAAATTAAAAATTTAATTGAATAAAATATATGGTAAATACAGTGATTACTGTATTAAGCGATTATTGTTGGTTCCATGAAAATTGTGGTATTTTAAAGGGGTGCTTGCCTCAAAGGAAGTGTGACATATACATCACAGCAAACAAGTATGACTTAATTCCTGTTGCTGCAGGTCGATACTTCTGTATGTGCATGTGTATTCTTTTCTCAGAGGGGTCTGGTTCGTAGGTTTATTATGTGATTTTGCTTGAAAAAGGTGTTACAATATTTTTTCCTGCAGTTAAAAATGTGTGATACTTTTTCTGATGGACCCTGATAGCCTATGATGTTATGAATTCAATTTATCTCAATGGCATATCTCTCACAGATAGTTCTAAATGTAATGAAACTCATTTCATTAATATTATTATTATTATTATTATTATTATTATCATTAAAATTATTATTATTATAATGGGAAGCTGTCAAGGTGTGAAAAGGCCAGTGTGACGTATATGTCACACTGGTACTCGTCCTCCATTGCTTTTCACGCCTCTCCACAGTTTTCATATTTTTTTTCACTTTGTTTTATTGCACAGTCAAAAATCAATATTTTTAAAGATTTTTACTTTCTCATATACATATGTATATATGGAGTTATATATGTAGTAGAGAGAAAGTTATGCAATGCTACGGAAAATCAATTTCGAGATTTCAACGGAAATACACATTTTGGGGTCCCCTGATAACGAAAAAGTGTGTGTGTGTGTGTGTTTGTTTTTTCTTCTTCATCTTCCCAAAACATATGCCCGTCTGTGATCACCACTAGCACCTAAACCATAGTAGAATTCTTCCAAAATGGATATTCCCTATTCGATCTGGCTCAACTCAAGGCGTTGCAATTTTGAAAAACTTTCTTTACAATTTGGGAGTACTTTACATGAAGCCGCAGAGACATTTTCAAAATTTTCTCAAAAATGGTTCCCACCGGGAGCGGTGGCTCAGTGCATCAACTGATGTCACTGCAGTTCCTCTGACCGGGAGGCCCTAGGTTCGAGTCCCGACGGCGGCAGGATTTTCGACACCAGCTTTTCAGCTAGGTCGAGTTCAGTCACTGTCTGGAGGAGAATTCTAGCGGCCGACTGCTCTGATCGGTAGTTTTCCGTGTTTTTTCCGATCAACACCAGGTGAATGCTGGAGTAGTACCCTAACAAACGGGCCACGGACCGCGCGCGATGTCCTTCCTCTTTCTTGTCCTATCCTCACCCCCTACACACACTAACATGCACTACACTACCACATATGCCGGGAGACCGGTCGGGGGCTTAGAACTTGTCCCCGCTGGTGGGAAACACTTGGTTGGGAAAACCCCGCTAGTCGACGGTAGGTCGGCGCCAGATCTCGCTATCCAGTGGGGAAGATTACCGCCACCTCCCGATGAAAAACATGCACTTCCCCCTACGGGACTAATGAGCTCAGTAGTTGACGCGTCCGGAATCTCAATCAATCAAAAATGGTTCCAAATTTTTTTCAAAGAATAGAGTAAAATACCCATCTGATAACATAAGCCCGATTATCACTGTTAACTTTGAATTATTGAAAATTTCAATAGTTTGGATTTAGTTTCCGGCGTCTTCTACAACTAAAAATTTGAATATAGAGATTTTTCCCTCAAATAAAATTTGTTCTACGTATTCTTTCATTAAGGCCATGCAATTTTTTTTAAAATTTGAGTAGTTTTCGCGCAATATTGCGTGCAGTATGTGCAATTTCTGTGAAAATGAGCTCAAATTTCCGCGTTTTCAGAAACGTTCAAACGCCATTTTCTCAAAAACGGCTGCCAATTTTTTCTTCGAACGTTTCGTTCGATGAGTGCTAGTTGCACTGTTGGAGATGGCATAAAATTCATTTGGCAGTATTCTTTTGTTTTTTCAAAAATTATATTATGTATTTTTTTTAATATCTCTCTCATCTTCAGTATGCACATTACCAGCAATTTGTATATATTATTGCATTTGTGTGTGAAAACGCTTCAAATGTCGTCCAATTAATTTTTTTCTAAAACAATAGTTTTCTGTGAAAGAGCACCAAATTTGGCATTTACAGTAATGCTTAAATGCCTTTTTCTTTAAAAAACGGCTCCAAATTTTTCAACGAAAATTTCCATGTATGACTCTTCTTTATATTCCACGTATTACACTTTAATATTCTTAAATTAATATTTCAAATCTACCATTTGGAAACCGAAAAATTGAGAAAACTTCAAAAACTGTATTTTGGGCGGCGAGAGGGTGGGGCGAAACCATGAAGCTACACTTGCCATGAAGCCCACACCAAGAAAATTAGAAAACTTGACTTCGAGAAAGTCTGTGCCATTTGTAGCACCAATAGTTTTAATTTATGAGGAGTACCGACCGCTTTAGATATGGACTGACTATCGCAAAATTAGTTCAGATGTTTGAAGACATTCAAGACGTCGATTATGATATGTTTCAATGTTCTCCGGTCACCCTAAGAAAAACGCGGATGTGAACAATAGCACATACTTTGGGATGCTTGCCATTGGTTGTTGCGATACAGCCTCGGCGTGTTCATTTGCAGAAGAAAATAGTTTTCAATATAGTGGCTCATTTCTCTCACAATGTTAAAATTCCACACGAAACTTACAATGTATAACTCAAATTCCAAAATTAGGCGGCTATTGTTTCCACTCCTACCCTTCTGGAAGGGGAGATATCGATGTCGGTGACGTGTCAGCGCCTGCTTGGAATCAGCTCTAGCAGAATCCGTGAGAGACGAACTATACCCCACGCACGTGTATTACTTACTGGAGCTGTTGATTTCTTAAGAACTGATAGACCCGGGTTCGGTCACGCACGTTGGGAGGCAGTATGCTCATACGAAGCGTAGCAGATCAGTTTAAAGTTTTTTGTCAAGCAGTTCGAAGCGTTCGCTTGAAGATGAAAATCCATTGAAAATGAACAGTGTACCATTGACTGATGTTAAGGCAACAAAATTTTTAGGTCTCTCAATTCAGTCAAATCTTAAATGGAACGTCCATTTAAATGAATTGCACACAAAATTAAGTTCATTATGCTACGCGTTCAGAATACTTGCAAATTCAGTCAGCCTTCATACTGCTCGTTGTGTATACTTCGCGAATGTTCATTCCCGCCTGAGATATGGCATAATATTCTGGGGAAATACTGGGTGTTTCAAAATGAATAGCGGGGTTTTAGTGTGTTATAATATTTATTACATCAAACTTACAGCCACAAGGGATATATCAAATGAAAGAGAAACTCAAACAGTTTTGTTTGTTGGCATCAATGCGGAATGTTTCCGCCGCAATCCGATAGAAAGCGCTAGTAGCAAAGATGGCGACTAAAGAACAGAAAGCGTTTTGTGTTTTTCAGTTTGCAAAGACGGAATCTGTTGTTACTGTGCAACGTGCGTTCCGGATTAAGTTCGGTTGTGATCCTCCAGGTGATAACAATATTCGTAGATGGTATCATCAGTTTGAAGACACTGGCTGCCTTTGTAAAGGCAAGAGTACGGGACGACCAAGAACTAGTGAAGAGAGCGTTGAGCAAGTGCGTAATTCGTTCACGCGTAGCCCTATGAAATCCGTTCGGAAGGCTAGTCGTGAATTAGTAATTCCTGTGACGACTGTTTGGAGAGTTTTGCGGCGATGCTTGCAGCTACGTCCTTATCGTTTGCAGTTGTTACAGGCTCTGAAGCCTACTGACCATGTTTTACGTGCCAACTTTGCTAACGACATGTTGTTGAATGACAATGAAAATTTTCTGGATCTTGTATTCAGTGATGAATCGACCTTCCACCTTAGTGGTCAAGTAAACACCCATAATGTTCGGATTTGGGGTTCACAAAATCCCCGCATGATGGTACAAGTGCAACGAGACTCGCCTAAATTGAATGTTTTTTGTGCCATATCCCGACAGAAAGTTTATGGTCCTTTCTTTTTTGGTGAAGCAACTGTAACTGGTCACTCTTATCTGGATACTCTACAGTTATGGCTCTTCTCTCAACTGACACAGGATGAACCAGAGAACTTCATCTTTCAGCAAGATGGTGCGCCGCCTCACTGGCATAACGAGGTACGCGATTGGCTTAACCTCACAGTACCCGACCGCTGGATTGGCCGTAAGGGGCCTAATGATAGCGCTTGTTTCCCATGGCCTCCACGGTCACCCGACCTAACGCCGTGTGATTTCTATCTTTGGGGGTTTATTAAGGATCGAGTGTATGTGCCTCCAATGCCAGCCAACCTTCCCGAATTAAGGAACAGGGTTGAAACAGCTGTTGCGGCAATTACTAATGAGACACTAACCAAAGTTTGGGAAGAACTCGCATATCGTCTTGACGTGTGCCGAGTAACGAAGGGTGCTTACATTGAACACTTGTAGGCTATTATGTAAAACTGTTTGAGTTCCTCTATCATTTGATATATCACCCGCGGCTGCAAGCCTGATGTAATAAATATTATAACACTTAAAAACCCGCTATTCATTTTGAAACATCCTGTACATCTTATAGCTCCCAGACTTTTAGATTACAAAAACGAATTGTACGAATAATAACCAAATCCCACCCACGTGATTCATGTAAGCCTCTCTTCATTAATCTAGGAATTCTACCATTACCGTGTCTTTTTATTTACGAATCAGTGGTTTTCGTAAAAAATGACTTGCTTAAGGGCGGGAATATATTTTCAGAAAATGCCGAAGTCTATTACTATAACACTCGACGTAGAAATCATATTCATCAGGTGACAGTATCAACAGCTCATTACAAAAAAATCACATACAATACATGTACATTATTTTACAACACTTTGCCAGATGACATTAAACGATTAAATTCAATAGAAAAGTTTAAATCCCAAGTGAAATCGTTTCTGCTGCATAACTGTTTCTATACAATTAGAGACTATACTGAGCATCACAAGAAAAGTAACATTAATTTTAACAATGATACATAATGCATTAATTACCATTTGGACTGTATAAATGAGTATAAACAACCTGTAACAACTATTGTAACACAGCTTCCGGGTCAATGACCCCCATCTCGATCAGGTTTTTCGTCCAGTTTCCCTGATCCATTGAGCAAATGCTGAGATGGCCCCTTGTTTTGCTTCTGGACATAAATGTAACTTCATTTTCTGTGCACGTCTTCTAGAATTCAGTGGGAAATACAATTATTCAAATTATCGTTTCCATGTCGCGGCAGGAAGTAATAAGAGCCAAAATTTATTGCTTATTTATCCTTGAAAATAGATTTTATTACATGGGAGTTTTTTTGTTTTTTTTCTCCCTTTCAAAATTCAAAATTTAAGTAGTATATGACTTAGTGTAGGGATCACAGAATTTTGAAAATATGCACACAATTCACTTTTCCCCATAGCACGTCATACGCAGTTTTTAACTTTTTTTGACGTAAAATGAATAAATAAATAAATAAATAAATAAAGATGTCGGAGAGCGGTGCAGGTCCTTCCATAGTGAAACACCACAGCGGTAAACTTTTACGGAGTGGTGAAGAGCGAGTAGTATTGAACGTTTTAAATACATTTTCAGCGCTTTTTAGAATTTCTCGAGCATGGTATTTCTAAAGTGACCCCAGAACGCTGGAGCAGTGCAGTTAGGCATACTATTAAATAGGAACAGAGGATGTGGGAGGTGGCTTCAGTGACGGTATCGTGGTCGAGATAGTCATCACCGAAGGTTCTTTTTCCTGCACCGAATCACCTACTTCAGTTATGAAATTTAACCTCTTCCTGAAGCAGAGTGATCGTAAATGAATTTTTTGCATGAGAATAAAGGGTGAATATTAGTTAATATAGTCGAAATAATGTAAATTGGATATTAACATTCGCTTGCTCACTTAATTCTCGTAAAACTTTTTTTTTAAAAATAACTTTGCAAACTGGTAGTTAAGAGTGATTTAATTAGTTTTACTATCAAGTAGTTTCTGTTAATGTTTGTAAAGATGCGTTTGCGGAGCTATTAGAAATATTAATATTCGCCTAGTGCTCTGCGGAAGTCGGGTTCTCTTTTCGAGCGATAACTGACTATACCGAGCCGCGTGGCCGAAAGTAGTGCAAGCGGAGTCGGCGATTGAGAATCGTAGCAAGGTGGATGAATTCCTCGGGTTTGTTTACATCAGCTTTTTCTAAGGGCAAACGAAGAATAGAGAATATTTTCATTACGCCACCGCCTGCGAACGAGCTAGTTGGCGAAGACAGTGGTGACGGGAACACAGGAGGTCTGCTGGATAAATTAAATGGTAATACATTAGGGAGTGAAGCTGATGCAGTTTTGTCGTATGGAATGTTTGGGAAATGGACAAAAGTGTGTTTGCAGTTGCAGCAAAAGTGTGGTTGCATTAATTCGGAGAATCTTCGGTCAAGCATGTAAAGAGATATTCCGCAAAAGAAGAAAACGTAATTGTCCTTCAACCAGCAATTATTAGCATTTACAATAAAAAAACGGTAGTACCGATCGAATGGATCAAGATACAAATCAGTATTGTATTTCTATCACAGGTAAAAAATGGTACTAGATAATATTGACATAACTCATAGATGCAGCGATACATAATGCTCGGCAGATTTATATGACAGAAAGGAAAATCACTAAACTGGAATCCAGAAGAGACTTTCTCATCACATACCTCAGAAGATATAGAACAGCTGTCAAAACTATGAGTCCAACAGCTCTGTCGTCGAAAAGGTTAACGCGAGTTTTGGACGACATTCGCTGCGATCTAGCTGATCTACTTGGGAAAGTAGAAAATAAAAGAGAGATGTTCAAATGACGAAAACAAAAGTGTCATTGCGTCCATGTGCATGAAATGTGACGTTTTTACTTGAAATGCAATATTCGTTTTATACAAAAAATTAATACTAATTTTCTACTGTTTGACATAAACATTTTTAAAAGAACTAAATAGGGAAGTGTAATTTGTTTGCTACTGATATTATAGTCATTGTCATTAGTGCTTGAGTTTAGCAAATAAAATGTTTGAATATTTTCTCTTTCATCCGAGTACAATTAACACCCCCAAAGGCCGAGTGTGACAAATACGTCACACACTCCCACTCCTCATTGATATGTGGAATATTTTTTTACTTTCTCGTATAGGAGTAATATACGTAGTAGAGAGAAAGGTATGTAATGCTGCGCGAAAAAACGGCGGATTTTCGGTGGAAAAAATTCATTGCCGGGCGCACAGTGCTCGTACACAAGCTAAATATATACCTTACATGTTCACGATAGACATAACTGCGGTGATTGGCATAATGAATAGCTCAATAAGACAGCAGCGGCACGCGTGTGACCTGCATGGTGGCCGATGGCCGACGACTGAACTGATTCGTTATTGGCGAGGTGGGGAGAGCGAGACTCGCGCGGTTGCTAATCCGATAAGAAGTGATTTCAGTTAATTGTATTTAAAGATTTTGAGCTACTCGTATGCTTGAATTACAATTCAAGCAAAATGTGTGAATATATAACAAATTGAAAATTATGAATTTTGGCAATGCTTACGAAGCAAATATATTAAGTTAATTACATTATGTAACGGCTTCTAAGCAGTGGCAGCTCGTGCTTAGGTTACACGTTTCCACAACCCCGAGAAAATGAAAAAGATATAATATCTTAGGAATATACAATTTCCTTTTAATGACATTTAATTTTCAAGATATTGCAGCAATATCGATGTATATGATGTCATTCTGAAACCAAAGAACGTCCAACTGGCGCTCTCTCCGGTGTCTTGTCAGGAATTGCACCACGCTCTTGGCTATATTACTGGATTTACAGAATTTTCTCTTCAATACATCGTTGTAACACGCGGAACGTTCGGCCTTTTGGTGGAGCAACCAGTGTGGTGGCGCTGTCGCGCTGCGGGGCGGCTGAGTGGGTCTCGGGGGAATACTCATGTTCTGTCCAGTCTGTTAGGGCACCAGCCGCAACTGATTCTAAGAATCGCTGAACCGACGCCTTGCATCGCTTAGCTGCGCTTTTACTCGTGGACCGATTCTAAGAACAGCTGGCTCAGGCGAGAGGCCTGCACTGGTTGCGTATTCTGATATTATTTCGTTTCTTAACACAGAGTGTCAATGTCACGCGCGAAAGAGGGAGAGGGAGGGCAGACTCCAATGGGGAGCTGCAACGTCACGACAGCTCCGACTTTTATTTTATCCATGAATACAGCGTCCCGTGCGCAGACAGAGCTTAAACACATGCAGAAGATGAAGACAGATACTGCGCGGTGGGCGCAGGTCGCCACAGCGAGAGAGGCGCCGACACAATCGTCTACCATGTTAGCCGGCGGCGCGTCCAAGGTTCAGTAGGAGCGGCAGGGGCCACAAGGGCACCTAGTGTCACAAGACACAACGCGGCTACAGGCAGCGGAGGTTCTTGAAGGACAAGCAAGGCAACATGGACGCGCCCGCGGAGGATCACCGGGCAGCCCCTTCGGATGCAGTTCACGGGTTGTCCAGCGGGTAGGAAGGTCCGCCTGCGGATGCAACACATCGGCTCACTCACCACAGCGGTACCATTTGACCCCGGTTGGAGTAGGGGTGCTGTCCTCCGAAGCTCTAAAAGTCACGTGTTCTGGACATCTCCATTCAACGTTTCCCATCGTCAAGCGGGGGGAGTCGATGGGAGCGGGAACTTTGGCCAGCTGTTCGCGGGAGGTATTTGCAGGCTTCGGGGTACCAAGGTTTCAGACAAAAGAATTCAACTGACCTTGTTGGAGTTCAGAAACTACCTGGCTAAGTATGAGGTGAAGCTAATACATTCTCCACCCTTTCACCCTACCCCTCAAGAACCTATTAAAGAAGACCATCGAGAGAAATTGGTCAACCAGGGGGTTCAGAATGTTCTTTGCCTTGCGAACTGCAGTCTGTGTGGCCACAAACAAGATCTCCTGGGGACATGTTTTACGAGAATCGGCAGGTGAAGACACCCATGGAGACTCTTCGTTCACACCAAGCAATCACTGGGGAGTAAGAAGAGGCAGTAGAAACGACGATTCACTCTCGGCAACGCCAGCGCCGATGGTCACGGGGAACTGTGCTGAAACGAGGTGGCAGGAGATTATACTCTGTGAAGGATGAACGGTGTTGCGCCCAAAAGCGGAGCCTGGGTCAGGATCGGTACGAGGTCGAGGATGAGGCGCCTGTCCAGCTTCAACCTCCTTTCCAACTGGGTGAAGACACTTATGTGCAGGAAGTAAGGAAATACGAGGTCAGAGGGGCACCACAAGATGAACTAAAGAGCTTTCCAGGGTGTTCCGACGATAAGAAGAGCAGCCCGAGGTGACCGGTGATCCAAAAATATGAGAAGCAGATGTCCAAAACCAACCTAAACCGACGAGCCCCAGAGGACCAGACGACTGCTAGCTCGATTCAGAGAGTAGATATGGTGTAGTGGAGTCGTAGGGCAGTGTGTGAATGACTGACCAGGAACAGGCGTAGCTAGATTTGGGGAGAAAGATATGTGTCCGCATAACGTGCAGTGCAACACTGTGCTCCTCTACGGGCAGTAGCGGAACAGAGGCCGGGCAGCGGAGCTCCCTTTGATGGAAAGGGCTGGAAGCTGGAACCGTTGGCAGGCGGTTCAGTTCGCGGGTAGCGATCGTGCAGTGTAGTGCGGAATCGTTGCAGTGAGTGTGCAGAACAATATCATTGAGGCATTGGTACACAAGAAGGTCCCGGAATACCTCATTAGAATGATCGAAGATGACCTTAACGAGAGAATTATGGTCTATATGGACACATTCACAATTAAAGGTGTGATTTGTATTGTGCCCCGAGGTTCTAGGCCGAGTCCATTCTTATGAAATATCATGTATGACTCTGCGACACATTGACACCCCATCAGATATCCAACTTATACGCAGACCATACTCTCATAATCAGCATTTCGACGATGAAAGTGAACGAAAACCTTTGAGGGTGAAAGGATGGCTTGATAGGAGACTCCTACAGATGGTTATGAAGAATGAAGCAGTATTTGTTACGCTCTGGAGAGCACTCCGTTTCCCAAACATTCAGCTTTTCGACGTGAACATTCAGGAGGCGACAAATAACTTATTTGGAATTCGAGATCGACCACAGGCTTAGCTTTCGACCTCATTTAATAAGACTTAGAACGACACTGTGAAGACAGACTTCAATGCCAAATGTGGAAGGTTCGACAGAGGTGAAACGTAACTCTTGTACAGTTCATTCCCAAACGCTGTTTGCGACCCCAGTAGGGGCTGACAAACTCCGAAAAGCTTGCGTGAAATTGAAGTACGCATAATTACAGACAAAGTTGGTGCTGTGAGAATACTGTCAGCTTATCGCACAGTCTCTGACAACGCATTAGAGGCTCTGGCTAGAGTTTCCGTGAAGATATGTTGACGAGATAAAGGACAACCGTGTGCGACGGAGTGAAGAAGCTCACTGACCTCTACAAAGGACTTCTAGGCAGAAAATCAAGAAGTATGCACGAATTCTCTCCATGCAGAATGGCTAGGGATGTGAAATAGAGACACCGAAGGAAGGTGAACTCAACAAATGATACCTACCGCATATCGAACCGTGGTTCAGCAGGAGTCATGGTGAAGTAAACTATTACCTCTCACTAGTGTTCTCCGGACACTGCTGCTTTTAATCTTACTGATTGAATTGAAAAGAGCAAACGACTCCCAATGTGAATAGTGTGGTTATGAAGATGATGCCATGCGTAGAATATTTATTTGCATAGCATGGGACACTAGGAGAAGAAGTCTGAACGAACTTTGGACGTGGACATTTTTCCATTAAATTTGGCACAGCTTATGCTAAAATCAAATAAAGAGTGGGGCACAAGAGAGGAGTTCCTGTCCTTCGTCATGAAAAGAAAATAAGAACGGCTCTCTCCTTAACTTGAAGCTCACGTAAAGCCAGTCTCTCCAGGAAGCAATTCTTGGGGAGATGCATGGGCACAAGGACAAGATTTTTGGAGGGTGGGAGTCCCACACACCAGAGACGATCCATTTTTATCTTTGACAGTGCAAAATGCGTTTCCCCTTGCATAATAATAATAATAATAATAATAATAATAATAATAATAATAATAATAATAATAATAATAATAATAATAATAATAAAACCCGTGTGATGTCCGGGGATTTTAGTAGAACGGCACCCTGGGTAATCGCTCCCTGTCGTAGAGACGACTAACTCCGTACCCGAATTATTCCTTTCGTATCATACATCCCTTCCCCCCCGGAGCCAACAAGTGGACTGAGTAGCTCCGAGGCCGCTGGTACCTACCCTAAGTAATTCTGTCCTTTGTTTCTTCCTTAAAAGCCCTCACCTGACCCGGAGGAGGGTGAATCTTAAGGGTCTATGACTTAAGGGTCCCTGGCAGTAGGGTTAAAATGCTGGGAGAAGGACTCTCCGAATAGAAAACCAATGATGGAGAAACATCTAAGAAGTCGGAAGTCTTCGGGAAAAGAGTCGCTGCCTGGGGAGCGCCAGGGCATGCCTAGAGTTGGCGCTGGGCATGGCAGTGAGCAGACAGCCAATGGTCGGTTGTGGGATCAGCAAGCGCCGGTCTCTCAAGAAGCTATTTCTGAATATAGAAGTGAGAGTAACCTCCAACACCTCTCAGCTACCCCTGAAGTTGATGTTCTGCGGGTTCACCAGCTGGCAACCATTGCTACAGGACAATCAAAGAAGCCTTACGATAATCAAGTACAATCAATGAAGATTTGATGCCCTGTTACTTCAAAGATACCTGCCTAGAAACCATGCGAATGGAATACAGGCAAAAATTGTACGGGAATTCATATCTATCCAAACATGAATACGAGTGAAATAATAATAATAATAATAATAATAATAATAATAATAATAATAATAATAATAATTATAATAATAATAATAATAATAAGAAGAAGAAGAAGAAGAAGAAGAAGAAGAAGAAAGAGGTTTTTTTAATGTCACATATATAAAACAAGCCATCCATATCATACGTATGAACTTCTGCATTCAGAGTAGAAATAAAATCCTTGTTTCTCTTACGGCTCTTCTTTGTGAAGATTATTATTTCAGTTATGTACACGCGAGGGGGTGGTAGGATTTGTAATTTTTCCAACGGCGGTTTGCAGGACTCATACTTGAGTATCATTGTATTCAATATTCATTTTTGATTGATGAAAGTATAGGCCTGTATACATTCTGGGGAATTTCCTCAGAATATGTTTCCACATTTTAGATGTGAATTGACTGTTGATATTGTATCTAATTTAGAATTTGACTTAACATGGTATAACGTGACTTGGTAAGCTCATTACTTCGATACCTCGACACCTTGTAGAGAATGTTGTTTTAAAGGATAACGAAAGAGAAGCAAGTAATCCTGAAAAAGTTGCAAATCACTTCAACCAGCACTTTTCTATAATTGTGGCTGATCTCACGAAGGGACCAAAACCAGAAAATCTAACATCATACCCATCCCCAAGAATTTCCGACAATATGTGTATTTCCGAAACTTCTTTCAACAAATTCCTCAGGATAGCCATTAAACTAAAAAATAAATATTCATCTGGTTTAGATGAATTTCCGGAATGTTTATTAAATACTTGTGCACCTGCCTTTATACACCCGTTAACTTACATTTTCAATGCTTCTTTTTGCACAGGAATATTTCCAGATATTTTCAAAAGAGCAAAACTTAAGTCACTTTTTAAAAAAGGGAACAAAAATGACATTCAAAATTAATGGCCAATTTCTCTCTTGTCAGTATTCTCAAAAATATTAGAGAGGCTTTTCTACACTCGAATGGAAGCTTTTCTCAGGAAAAACGAAGCGTGTTCAGACTCGCAACACGGTTTTAGAAAATCAAAATTTACGGAAACTGCCATTTTTTCTTAAATATGTTGCTTCATCAAAGGACCAAAAAGAAGCACTCATTGGAATATTTTTAGATATTTCGAAAGCTTTTGACGTTATTGACCATAACATCTTGCTCTCAAAATTACCTTCATAGGAATTCGTGGTATTGCCCTAGATTGGATTACCTCGTACCTTAAAAATCGACCTCAAAGAGTAGAAATACCATACTGGCATGAAAGGACATTATTTACTTATCTTTCCAGTTCTTTGCCAATTGAGCACGGGGTGCCGCAAGGTTAGATCCAAGGCCCAATTCTCTTTCTGTTATACGTACACGATATGCCCTCCTTTATTATAATTGGAAGAACAGTTCTGTTTGCCGAAGACATGAATGTTCTTTGCAAAAAAGAACCAGTAAATAGTACAATTTCAGAAGTATTAACAATTGGTTTTGTAATAACAAATTAATAGTTAACAAAGGAAAAACTGTCTCAATGCAATTTTGCGTTTCAAATCTGCAATCGTAAGCTCCATTGAAAATGAACAATATGTAATTAGCTGATGTTAAGGTAACAAAATTTCTAGGTCTCTCAATTCAGTCAAACCTCAAATGGAAAGTACATATATGAGAATTAAACACTAAATTAAGTTCATTATGTTACGCATTCAGAATTCTTTCAAATTATGTCAGCCTTCATGCAGCTCGTTGCGTGTATTTTGCAAATGTACATTCCCGCCTGAGATATAGCATAATATTCTGGGGAAGCCCATCCTGTACGACCCAGACCTATAGATTGTCAAAACTGACTTACTTAACGATGGGAACACATTTTCATGCAATACTGATATTTATAATTATATTACACGTCGTAGAAATCACGTTCATCAAGTATCAGTACCAACATCTCACTACAAGAAATCCACATACAATGCACATACAATTCTTTCTTTCATTTCTAAACGTCATAACGTATCTCAAGATTTCCTCATCTACTTTAAAAAATACAAATCATTGTTACGAAAAGTCAAAAGGCATGCTAAAATCATGAAACACGATCAGGATATCTTGAACTTAAATAACAAAACAAAAGCAATGTGGAATATAATAAAAAATACGACCAAATCAACTAGAAACCTTGTAGAAAATGTTGTTTTAAAATATAACGATATAAATGTGAACGATCCGGCAACAGTGGCTAGTCTCTTTAACCAATACTTTTCAAAAATTGCTGCCGATCTCACTGACGGTCTTCAGCCACAAAATTCAATATCAGACGTTTCCCGCAACATTTTAGATACGATGTTCGTTTCCGAAACTTCTTCCTATGAAATTCTCAACATAATCGGTAAACTAAAAAATAAAAATTCGTCCGGTTTAGATGAAATCCCGGATTCTTTGTTAAAGACCTGTGCGTATGCCATTATACACCCGTTAACTCACATACTTAATGCATCCTTATGCACTGGAACGTTTCCAGATATTTTCAAAACAGCTCAAATTAAGACGCTCTTCAAAAAAGGCAACAAAAATGAAATTCAAAATTATCGGCCCATTTCTCTTCTATCGGTTTTTCAAAAATATTAGAGAGACTTTTTTACGTACGAATGGAAACCCTTCTCAGTAAACACGACGCGCTTGCAGATTGCCAACATGGATTTAGAAAATCAAAATCAACGGAAACAGCTATATTTTCTTTTCTTAAAGATGTCGCCTCATCATTGGATCAAAACGAAGCACCTATTGGATTATTTTTAGATCTCTCAAAAGCATTTGACGTCATTGATCATGACATTTTACTTTCAAAATTACCTTCATATGGAATCCGTGGTATTGCTCTAGATTGGTTATGTTCGTACCATAAACAACGATCTCAGAGAGTGGAAATACCTTACTGGAATGATGGAACATTATATATAAACCTTTCCGACTCTTTGTCAATTGCACGTGGAGTTCCTCAAAGATCGATTTTAGGCCCTATTCTGTTCCTACTTTACGTAAACGATATGCCCTCGACGATTCGAAACGGAAGAACAGTTCTCTACGAATGATACGAACATTCTTTGCAATAAAGAAACCGTAAATAGTACAATATCAGATGTTTCAAATTGGTTCCGAAATAACAAATTAATAGTAAATTAAGAGAAAACGGTTTTAATGCAGTTTTCCTTTTCAAATACACAATTCTGTTCTCCATTGAAAATGAACGGTACCATTGACTGATGTTAAGGCAACAAAATTGTTAGGTCTCTCAATTCAGTCAAACCTTAAATGGAACGTCCTTTTAAATGAATTGAACACAAAATTAAGTTCATTATGCTACGCGTTCAGAATTCTTGCAAATTCAGTCAGCCTTCATACTGCTCGTTGTGTATACTTCGCGAATGTTCATTCCCGCCTGAGATATGGCATAATATTCTGGGGAAATACATCTTATAGCTCCCAGACTTTTAGATTACAAAAAATTGAACGAATAATAACCAAATCCCACCCACGTGATTCTGTAAGCCTCTCTTCATTAATCTAGGAATTTTACCATTACCTTGTCTGTTGATTTACGAATCAGTGGTTTTTGTCAAAAATGATTTGCTTAAGGACGGGAATATATTTTCAGAAAATGCCGATGTCTATTACTATAACTAGAGCCCGGAAGTTCAGGCATTTATTTCGGCTGAAATAGGCAGGCAAAAAGGCATTTATTTTTACGAAAATAGGCACTAAAAAGGCATTTATTCTAGCTATGGCAGGGTACAGAAAATCATGTAAAATCTAACAAATGATAATAGAAAAGGAAATGAAGTGAAAAGAATTTTGTTATGATTCAAATGAATAAGTTTTTATATTAACACTGAATCATACATAAACATTTACATGGAAACTTGATCTTTGTTTTCTTGGTTGCACATAACTACTAAATATTTCTTCAGATTTTCTACATTTAAACTTAACCGTCTGTCCGAAAGAATATTCTTCACAGCCGAAAATGACCTTTCAACTTCAACCGAAGAAATGGGAGCATTAATAAAGCAGGCTATTGAATTTGGAGTCATATCAATATCAACTCCAGGTACACCGCTCAGAACACTACAAATTGTTTTCAGTTTTTCCAAATCCTCATTCGCGCTAACGACACTTTTGCACTTTTGTGCTACAGCTAAACCTTTTTCTCCAGGCACCTGCATTAAACTCTCTAATGTTTCTTGAAAGACTTTCATGGCTGACACAAGATTTTCGCCCCTTTTTTCCAGATTTGCAATTATCTGAGGCAACTTTCCATAATGTGCGAGGATAAACGCAAGTTCACTGTTTAGTTCTGCATTACTCAAAAGCTTCTTCACTTCACGTACTGATGCAGCTTCATTTTCTGGTAGAACCTTAAATACGTCGCGGATTTTGTCTAGATGATTTGCGTAATACGCAGCAGCGGATATCCAGGTTCCCCATCTAGTCAATATCGGCTGTGGAGGAAGAGCTAATCCTGGCGCTTCTTGTCTGAAAATCCGGGTACGGGAAGGAGATTTCAAGAACACTTTTTTAGTATTCGAAATCAACTTGTCTACCGTAGGATGCAAAGATCTTATCTCTTCAGCAATCCTGTGAAGTCCGTGGATTAAACACGTCACATGAAGCATATTCGGGAAGAGTACTTTCAGTGCTCTGGCTGCCTTCTTCATGTACGGGGCAGCGTCAGTGATGAAAAGTAGAACATTATCATGGCGTATGCCTTCAGGCCACAGAAGTAGTAAGGAATTTGTAAATAATTGAGCAATTGTTGTACCATTCGCTTTCTCCAATTCTTCAGATGTAAGAAGAAAAGTTGAGAACTCACAGTAAGTCGGTTCCATAGTTCCAATGACATTACCTAGATAGCGTCCTGTAGCGTCTGTAGTTTCATCAATGGAAATCCAAATGTTTTTATCACCAACTAGTGAGAACCCGACAAAATTTGACGGTGAGATCTAAGATAAATATAAAATACTGTGCCCAGACTAATGTTCACAAAGCAGTTTCTTAATTAGAAAGAAGAAAGAGCACACTTATCTTATTTAATATTTTTGCATCTCTGCAGATATTCACTTTTATAGGCAGGATGGTTGGATATTACGCAGCACCACAAAATCAATTATCTTTACTCTTTGAACAGGTCCCTTAAAAGTTTTAAATATATTTTTTTAAATTTATTCCATATCAATTAAAAACATTTTTTCCGCAATCATTCTGTGGATATGGAATATAAGATTTTAAAAAAACTTTTATCTGAAATTTTTTAGAATCCTGTTCGAAGAGTAAAGACAAAAATAATAAGACAGTATTAAAGTATTTTGATGTGTCATCATCTCCTATAAACAACTGTTTGATTTCTTCTGGCATATTGCTCGAAGGTAAACTTTTTTCCCATTTAAGGTTTTCCTTAACGTAGATTCTGATGGTACCATTTCTTTCGTAGATTTTTCTAAAAAGTGTCTAAACGTCTGGTTTTCCAATTTCCAAAAAGGAATACCAGCGTCCATGTCCACAGATCGAGAGAAAGCTGGGACTGTCTACTGGATGTTGCGTCCACCGCCGAAATTAACTGTTGTTCCTTTTTTCCACTCTTCTTCGCGATTGCAGATTTATGTTTTGTTGTTGCCATATGCTGAGAAATGAAGTACTTCTTTTCATGGTTGACAGCTTTCTCGCACAATTTGCAAAACAGAATAGCACTATCGGTGGAAAATACATCTTCGCCAAATTCACGCACATAGCGATGCAACTTACTACTTAACGGCACGCTCAATTTCGGCATTATTAATACGATGTTTTTTCACACAATGTTATTCCTACGAAGTAACAGAGCGAACTGAAATATTCTCTTTTGAATCTTCAAATGGCTCCAGTGAAAACACTGATATTACTTTCGTTCTTCGAACTCGTGTAATCGCCATTGAGCCGGGCCGTATCGCATGTCATATAGGACCTCCCAGGCGCTCTGCTTTAGTAGTGTGGGATGGAATCCCTCGTGGCAAAAGGAAGCCTGTGGGTGTCAGTGAAAGAAAGGTTCCTAGCGGGTATCGTCTCGCTTACTCACAGCGGCTTTTAACACTTCCTGACCCTAGAGCCCGGATTCAACACTTCTTTTTTGATACCATGCCTCCGCTTGCAGAGAAAGACAAAACACGACGATGACCACGTATTGTTCTGGCTTGCAGACCGATAGAAAACGATGTAACACATGGCTTCCAATACTATAGAAATCGGTGCCAGGGTAAAAAGAGAAAAAAAAATTAAGCAAAAAGCAAAAAATGACGAAAAAGGCAAAAATACCTAAAATAGGCATCAGAAGCTAAAATAGGCAAAAAAAGGCAAAATGAAAATCTTCTAAAATGATAACATAAGCACATATAAGAGACTCCTATTGTTAAAAGTGTTAAAATCGTAATAATAACAAAAAGGCATTTTGCCAAACTTCCGGGCTCTAACTACAACACTCGACGTAGAAATCATATTCATCAGGTGACAGTATCAACTGCTCATTACAAAAAATTCACATACAATACATGTACATTATTTTACAACACTTTGCCAGATAACATTAAACGATTAAATTCAATAGAAAAGTTTAAATCCCAAGTGAAATCGTTTCTGCTGCATAACTGTTTCTATACAATTAGAGACTATACTGAGCATCACAAGAAAAGTAACATTAATTTTAACAATGATACATAATGCATTATTTACCATTTGGACTGTATAAATGAGTATAAACAACCTGTAACAACTATTGTACTACAGCTTCCGGGTCAATGACCCCCATCTCGATCAGGTTTTTCGTCCAGTTTCCCTGATCCATTGAGCAAATGCTGAGATGGCCCCTTGTTTTGCTTCTGGACATAAATGTAACTTCATTTTCTGTGCACGTCTTCTAGAATTCAGTGGGAAATACAGTTATTCAAATTATCGTTTCCATGTTGTCGCGGCAGGAAGTATTATTTCTTGACGAAGGACATAATTGATAAGAGCCCAAAATTTATTGCTTATTTATTCTTGAAAATATATTTTATTACATGGGAGCGGTTTCTTTTTAATTCAAAATTCAAGTAGAATATGACTTAGTTTAGGAATCACAGAATTTAAAAATGTGCATAGAATTCATTTCTCCCGTCATACACCGTTTTAACTGTTTTTTGACGTAAAATAAGCAAATAAATATACGCTTCTTTACAACACATTGCCTGTTGACAGTAAACAATTAAAGTCGGTACACAAATTTAAGTTAAAAGTAAAATCTTTTCTGCTGCATAACTGTTTCTATACAATTAGAGATAATACTGATCATCAAAAAGAAAAATAATGTTTATTTTAACAAAACAATGATATATAATGGATTAGTTTACATTTGAATTGTATAATTTCTTTTTAAAAAAGACTTAAATGCCTGTAATAAGTAATGTACTTCAGCTTCCGGGTCAATGACCCCTATCTCGATCAGATTTTGTCCAGTTCCCCTGACCCATTAAGTAAATGCTGAGATGGCCCCTTGTTTTGCTTCTAGACTTAAATGTAGCTTCACTATGCGCACGTTTTGTTGAGGTCTCCTTTTGCTTGTAGTGGTATCAGTAGAGCTGAGGGTGAGTTCCTATAGTGTTAGCAATGCAGAAAAATCAAATCCAGTTCGTTTATCGTTGCCAATTGTTTTGCCATAACTCGGGAACGAAAATGTCTAGTTCTTCAAATGTTGATAATCTCCCGCTTTTCTAAATTTTATTATTATTATTATTATTATTATTATTATTATTATTATTATTATTATTATTATTATTATTATTATTATTATTATTATTGTTGTTGTTGTTGTTGTTGTTGTTGTTTTAACTTTCAACTATTTATCGTTAAAATGTTGAGATAGGATTCTTGTACTTCTCAAGAAAACGTGTGCAAATATTCTTCTCCCCCATAGCCATGTACAGTTTTTACTGTTTTTTTACCACATAAATCAAATCACATTAGATCTGTAATATGAGAGCTTCATTTTATTCTTGATGTAATTAGTTAACCCAAGGAAAGTTATTTTCTGTCTTATTTTTACGGGCATGTTTTTGATGTCTCTGCCCAAAAGGGAAAAGGGCATTGACTGACGATGTGATGAGACAATAGAAAAAACGTAACGAGGTTTTACTCTTGGTATACTAGATACACTCAGTGCCCAAGAAGGGCTCACAGATGAGCTGCGAGAAAGACGTAACAAATTAAGAAATAAATTTAAAAAGTCCAATTGTGCTGGTAGCATTTCTTTAGAGTGGATTCCTGAGGTTTAGGGAGACAGTTTTATAGGGGTTTATGATGAGTTTGTTTTCTTTGAACCATTTTACTAATGCCCCTAAATCTGGTTGTTCTTGTTTTTGTAGTTTGTGGGGCACTGTCTTAATAATATTTTGACTCGTTGATGTATAAAACAAATAGAATAGGTTCTAGGATTGATCCTTGTGGTACTCCATAATTTATCATCCTAGGTTTGGAAAAATGGGTGGAAATCTTTCTCTAATATGCTTCATTGTGACTACTTGACAATGATTTTAAAGGTAGGATTTAACCCACTGATATGGAATGCCTGTAATTCCCAATGTTTCAAGTTTTTATAATGGAATGTGATAGTCAATTATGTTGGATTCTTTTGATAAATCTAGAAAGAAACCAACGGAAATTTCAATTAGATCTAGAGCAACAAGAAAGGGTAAGACAGCAGTGTTTGAAGATCGGCCATATCCATGTTGGGCCTCTGTCAATATGTTATTTGAATCAAGAATATTTTTGAGCACCATTGAAAAGATTTTTAGGATTTTTGAAAATCCAGAAAGTAAGAATATTAGTCAGTAATTTATGAGGTCGTGAGTGCTGCCTTTCTTGAAGTGTCTTAACTTTCACTTTTTTGAGATTTCTAGGAAGACACTGGTGATTAAGTAGAGGTTACAAACGTGAGTGAATGGTATACTATTATGTACGTAGCAAAATGTTTAATGAGGATGTTGGATACATTAATCAGTCTCACAGAGAATTTGTTTTTCATTTCACTTATAATTTTCAGTATTTCTGAGGATGATGTTTCAATTATGTAGACTGCATGGAGTTAGCATTTGTGTTTTGTGGGTGTTTGAATTGTATTATTTTAAGAGTTTTGATGTATTCATTTTTCTATTTCTGAGGAGTGTTCATCATATTTATTTGCTACTTCCAGTGGTTTGTGCACAATATTAAATTCCTGGTGAAGTGAGTTCTTTGAGTTTCTGTTTTTACAGTGTTTTTCAGTGTTCCACATTGCTTTTGTTTTGTGCTTTGGTTATGTGTTTATCATTCATTTATAGTTTGGCTTGTTTAATTAATTACTGTCGTTTGTAGAAGATTATGAAATCAGAACTGTATTTGTTGTGAAAGATCGTTTCTTGCATATTGCGTTTCCTTTCACATAGTATTTTGATATCTTTGGTTATCCACCATTTGTTATTGGTTTTTCTTTCTTTTTTCTTCTTCCCCCTTTTTTTACATTTTTATTTATTGTTTAATAATTTTATTTTCATAAGTTGCTGTGGAAAAACGGTAATGAAGTAACATTGGAATATGTTTATGAGAATAGATTTATGTTCAAGCTTGAGAATTTGGACTGTATGGTCACTAAAACCTATGTTGAATGTAACTACTGAATAGCAGCAATCATTTGTCTGTTATTTGGTTAATGGCGGTAGTACTATGTTTAGATATTCTGGTAGGTTGGTAGGTAATTTCCTCATCTTTTAGTTTAACAAGAAAAAATTTAGGATTTTTAAGTAAACATTGTTTAACCACTCTTGCACAGATTGCTCCTCATTGTCACTTAAAACTATTGTAATTATAAATTTGTAATTTGTTGGGCGGCTGAATTCCAGACTTTGCTGTGACTTATCTCTGAAACAAGAACAGAACAAGATGTTAACATAAATGTTACTTCAGTTATAAATTTCTTTCTTATTGGCTGAAATATCAATTTTTTTTAATATTCCACATAATTGACATCCCCATAAGCGTAATAAAATCTGTCGAGGATACAATTTTTCACATAATACCACAATCATAGAAAAATTAACTTTTTTGTTAAAGATTTTGTATTGATATTACCTACAAACATTACCTACCTATCAAAGTCTGTAATGCTTGTTATTAAAAAAGCATTACAATACGCAATGAAATTACATACTGATTTAAATAAATGAAAATAAAACTTTTTCTTTCCTATTGATCTTATTTCACAATATTTGACACTTTCCACAGAGATTTTTACAAAAGAAATTATTAATTTCCATAAAATTCCTCCCCCTCTCCCAATTAATGTAAATATTTTTCACGTTTGCTGAATTGGTGCAATTGTTACAGCATTAAGTAAGATTAAATACCCATATTTAAAATTTTGAATTATGAGTATGTCTATTGGAGTGGTTATGTACTTAGGTCCTACTATTCCACGTATTACCAAATCCGGAGTTTTCCCACGATCTTAATAACATTAGAGTAACATATTGTCTTTCTAATGTAATTTGGCCGTTTGTATTTGTAACTGCATTTACATTAACTCTCGTTTAAAAATGTTCAAAAGTAATTAACGATAAATCGGATTTGATTGAAGTTCAATAACGAAACTGAAACGAGTGAAAACTTGTCAGAAAAAAAAACAACCATCAGAAATTTCGAAATTTATTTTTAAAAAAATATTTAAGTGCTGAACTAGCGGAACGATGTAATTGTTTGCAGAGATGACTATCTAAAACCGTCTTGGTAATTGTGTTCGTAATGTTGATGAAGTTATTAGCAATTCAGGCAGGTAAATTGATATTAAGCTGCCTGAAAACTTAAAAAGTTATTATTAACAATGAACAGACGATCAATCCAGAAATTTAAGTTTCTTCGAAGTTAATTATTAAAACTTCTACATCTACTTCCTCATGTACGTAATAGTTGTGTTGTCAAACCTGCAAAATACCAAACTAGAGTGACGAAACGTCTCTACTTCACCAAACCTCCGTTGATTATAACAATTTCACGAGAATTGTGCTTTGCCTGTGTGTTGGTGGGGGCTGGTTGATTCTACTGCTACATTTGAGTTGGGTATTGGAAGTACATGTGTGTAAAATTGTAACAAAGGACCGCAGTCGCACCAAAATGTTTCGCGCCCATACAAGAATGTAAATGGAAAGTGAAGTGCGTCTTGCGACGTCACGATTGCTGAAACCTAATCTTGCGTATTTCAATGCGGAATTTGGTGAAAGAAGAGCGTTTAGAAACGCAAACTTGCATTGTTGATCGAGTTATATAAGTAAGTGTGAGTGTATCATCTCTTTTAGTTCTGGATATGTGACACACTTTTCTTGAACACTCTATCAGGAAGTGCCCGTTCTTGTTCATTTAGGCCCGTTTTATTCGATTAGTTCTGGTTATCGTTATATTCCTGGCATGATTGATATCTTCTTAACTCGTAACTTTTAAGTGATTTAATGAAATGTGAGAAAATGTTCTCCAGAGTACAATTGTCACCTACCACTGCCAATATGGATGGAACAATAGAGTGAGGTAAAGTGCGAAATCTTTTCACAGTGATTACTTAATGATTTTTAGGTTTTTGTTTTAACGCTTAATATTTGTCAATACTGCTGAACTGAATTCTGGAGTATAATGGCTTTGAGGGCCATAACCTCAATCCATGGTTATCTAGTTCTTGTCTTCCACAGGCAAAAAGTAGGTCAAATGCTACCTTGTCAGGAACATGGGTTATGAATTTTGTATTGTATTTGTGAAGATCATCAAATGCTTTGAGTTTATCATAGTTTTTAGAATAGGAAAATTATTTGATAAGAAAATTCTCAATTCTTGTGTTTCAAGAATTAAATGTTCAAGTGTTTGTGTGTTATCAGTGCATTTGTTTTAAAAATTAATTTGAAATATGATATCTTGTATTCTAAAGAAAGTTGCAATAAATTTGCCATTTTATTGTCTTATATGAATTATGCAAAAAGAAGTACTTTTAAAAAGTACTTTACAAAATATTACTTAACAAGTGTGTAATGTTCTACTTTCTTTTAAATAATGTTTGTAACAAAATGTAAGGTACTGTAATGTAACGTGTATGAAACATTGAATTATTTGATCTGTTTCTGATATAAAACTAAAGCAAAGTTAATCGTATGAGAAGAACTTGATTCTGAAGACTTCTGCAGGGAATCGATTATCAGATCCTTGTAATTTTTATTAACTATATTCATTCAACCACAAAAATAATTGCTGTAAATTTTTCTAAAGATCATATTAAGATTTGTAAGAAACATAACAGAATTTGTTATCCCATTTACAGAGTGTATTTTGTATTTTTTGTCCCTTGTACATGGTTCTTAACATAATATTATTGAGTTTAAATGTATGTAACATAGTTATATACTTATAAACATTAATGTAGTATTTAGATTTTCACACATTTTTAGCGAGTTTCAATTGGTTAATTTTAATTTTATCTGAAACGTTTTTATAGTGGTCCTTGGAAGAGCCCAACGTAATGATGGGGAGACATTTTGATTCCTAAAGCTTTCAATATATCACACTTTTCATTTCATAATGAACAGATTTAGAAATTTCTGTGTCTCATAATAGGAGATGTGTTGGAATTGGTTAACCAAAGTAATTAAAAATAAATAAACCAAAAAGAGGAAGGTGTGTGTGATTCGATGAGACCCGGTGTTTCGTCTTCTCCCAATAAGAGACTTAGCCATTTTGGTAATTTTAGATAGGAATGGTGTTGGAGGAAACAGTTTAAAGATAAATTTTAAGGATTAACTTGATATGAGAAGATGGAAGTTTCGTTTAAAAAAAAATAGTGTAAATTGTTTCAAAAGAAATTTTTCAGATGTTTTTGACACTAAAGGTGCTTCTAGCCATAAGATTGTCAGTTACGAATGCTAAGGAAAAAGGTGTATCTATGAATTCATTTATGGGGTGAAGTTAACACATAGTGGATACTTTTTATTGGAATTGTAGATTTTGCAAGTATTTTTAGTGTTGAAGCTATAATCTCTGCATTGTCTTTTCAGGTTTTTGAAGCAGTTGAAAGTCTTGAGGACATTGCCGTCACCACTATCCAAACCAAAATGAGTGGAACAAGAAATAGAGGTCACTCTCCTGCTCCTCGGCAAATTGATTTGGGCCAAATATGGGGAGATCTACAGGAGGGCATTGAACAAATCTATAGCCGTCGGGGTATGACACGTCAGCGGTACATGGAACTCTACACTCATGTTTATAACTACTGTACCAGTGTCCACCAACAGGGCAGTGGTTCTTCATCAGGAACTAGATTAAAGAAGGGACAGGTTACTGGAGGAGCCCAGTTAGTGGGCCTCGAGTTGTATAAAAAGCTGAGAGATTTCTTAAGGAATTATCTGTTTACTCTAGTTAAAGATGGGGTAGAGTTGATGGATGAAGATGTTTTACAATTTTACACTAAACAGTGGGAAGAATATCAGTTTAGTTCTAAAGTTTTGAATGGAGTCTGTGCTTATCTTAACAGACATTGGGTACGTCGAGAATGTGAGGAAGGGCGTAAAGGCATTTATGAGATTTACCAACTATCACTTGTCACGTGGCGTGACAATCTGTTTAAGTTGTTGAATCGCCAAGTTACAAATGCTGTTCTCAAACTCATTGAGAGAGAACGTAATGGGGAGACGATAAATACAAGGCTAGTGAGCGGTGTTATTAATTGTTATGTAGAGTTAAGTTTGAATGAGGAAGATCCTGGAGCCAAGTGTCAAAATTTGCAGTTGTACAAAGACTCGTTTGAGAATGTTTTTATGGAGGACACTGAAAGATTCTACACTTGTGAGAGCACTGAATTCCTACGACAGAATCCTGTAACAGAATATATGAAAAAAGCAGAGCAAAGACTGCTTGAAGAACAGAAGAGAGTGCAGGTGTATTTACATGAAACCACTCTGGATCCTCTGAATCAGACCTGTGAGAAAGTGTTAATTCGCAAGCACCTTGAGATATTCCATGCAGAATTCCAAAATCTTCTAGATGCAGATAAAAATGATGATCTAGGCCGCATGTATCAACTTGTCTCTCGCATACCTGATGGATTGAGTGAATTAAGAAATCTTTTGGAATCACACATTGCAACTCAAGGTCTTGCCGCTGTGGATAAATGTGGTGAAGGAGCCAGTAATGATCCAAAAATGTATGTCAATACTATTTTAGAGGTGCATAAGAAGTACAATGCCCTCATCTTGACCGCATTTCACAATGACTCTGGCTTTGTGGCAGCACTTGATAAAGCTTGTGGACGTTTCATCAACAGTAATGCTGTTACTCGCCAAGCGGACAGTTCAACTAAATCACCTGAGCTTTTGGCTAAGTACTGTGATCTCCTTTTGAAGAAGAGCAGTAAAAATCCTGAAGAAGGGGAGCTTGAAGACACTTTAAATCAAGTAATGATTGTATTTAAATACATTGAAGACAAGGATGTATTTCAGAAATTTTACAGCAAAATGCTTGCTAAGAGACTTGTGCAGCAGATGTCTGCAAGTGATGATGCTGAATCGTCTATGATTTCAAAACTCAAAGGAGCTTGTGGATTTGAATATACATCTAAACTTCAGCGTATGTTCCAAGATATTGGAGTCTCCAAAGATCTGAATGAAGCATTTAGGAAACATCTAGTTAATTCTAATGAGCCCTTGGACATAGATTTCAGCATTCAGGTGTTGTCCTCTGGTTCTTGGCCCTTTCAACATTCAATTGCATTTTCCCTTCCTGCCGAGCTAGAAAGAAGTGTTAATCGTTTCACCACTTTTTATAGCGGTCAGCACAGTGGTCGCAAGCTTAGTTGGCTTTACAACATGTCAAAAGGTGAACTTATTACCAACTGCTTCAAAAATAGATACACCCTGCAAGCTTCAACATTCCAGATGGCAGTGCTTCTTCAATATAATGTCAGTGAAGTGTGGACAGTACAGCAATTACATGAATCAACTCAAATAAAACTCGATTTCCTTATTCAAGTATTGCAGATTCTAGTCAAAGCTAAGTTACTTCAATCTGAAGACGATGAAAATGATTTGAATGCTGATTCAAGTCTTCAGCTTTTTACTGGGTATCGCAACAAGAAGTTAAGAGTAAACATCAATATTCCTATAAAAACAGAACAGAAGATAGAACAAGAAACTACACTGAAACATGTAGAAGAGGACCGTAAACTCCTCATCCAAGCTGCAATTGTTCGAATCATGAAGATGAGGAAAGTATTAAAACATCAACAGCTTGTAGCTGAGGTTTTGAATCAACTGTCATCGAGATTCAAGCCTCGAGTAAATGTTATAAAGAAGTGTATAAATATCTTGATAGAAAAGGAATATCTTGAGCGTACAGAAGGAGAGAGAGATACATACAGCTACTTGGCCTAACTCCCAATCTTCTGGATTTAGTTGCTGGTTGTGATAAATTTAGTATATAATTCACCTCTATTGCTGGAAAGGCATTATGTTGTGAGCACCATCTCATATTAACCAGCACTGTGATCGTCAAAATCCCACTAGATGACACATTTCCATGGGGAGATTTGGATGCCCAAAAAAATTTTTTTTGTATGGTTGAAAGCTTTAAAATATAAAGTGAAATATTTGGTGTATGTGAGTTCTTTATTTCAAATGTAAAATTAAAACATATTCATTTGAGTTTGAAGTTTTTAAAATGTTTTTGAGAATAGGTGGAAATAAATTACAAAAGAATTAAAACACGTGTAATTTTATTGTATGTTTACAATTCTTTTAGTTACAGTGCATATCATATGTAATTTTAGGAACTAAATCATATGATGACATTGCATGTTGTTTCTCTATCAAATGTGAAGTGATCCTTATGATGTGAAAGGAGTCATAAAATATTTAAGAACACATTCATTCTAAAATGCTAGTGGAAATTATGTAAATGATGATAGGAATTGTTTCCCAGTGTTGTGAATGAAACTCAGACAATTTTTGTGCTTTTTCAAGACTACCAATTACTCTTGCTGATGAATTTTGTGATGAGTAAATATTGTTTTGATTAAGTGGGGAACTGTGAAAGTAAGTGAGCAGTGAAAAACAAATCTGTCAGTTAAGTTTGGAAATTTTTAACTTTATTTTATTTATGAAGATGGAAGTAAATTTCTTAGTTACCTTGCTTACTTGGTGCCTATTTCCTGTGAGAGTAATTCATGTATTCCATGTACTTTAAAACCCATCCATCCACATTTGTCAGTATTATTCAGTGTGTCTCAGAATGATCCGATTTTGTAGAAATTAATTTAAATGTAACCTGTATTGAAGTAGTTGTAATTGATGTTCATGTTATATTAACTGATAGTCCAAAGGTGGTGGTGCACAAAACTGTTGAACCAACATTTTTAGATACAAAGTGATATTTCTGTTCCATGAGTCCTCTTTCACAGTGCAGTTCAGTGTTTTGTACCTTTGGTCATAAAACAAATAATGTTCATCTTTTTTTATGCTGAGATAAATCTTTTTATTAAAATAAGCAAAGGAAGATGTTCTTCTGTACTCATTTTTTACATCTTACCCAAGACAATAGCAAGGAAATATAAGATAAAAGGAGATATTTTGATTCTCACATGCAAAAAACTGCTTGCCCTGTATATATTTTGCAGACATGCTTTGTAATCTAGTGAGATTTTCACTTAAAAATTTTGTTATCTTAAAATTGAAAACTCCTAACATTACAACATTGTAATACAATTGCAGTTTTGACCAATTGGGAAATGAGTGCATATCCACGTTCTTAAACCAAATAAGGTATATTAACTAGGAAGATCAAATGATTTAAGAAATGAGTTCTTTCATGAAAAACACCACTTAAATATTTGAGCAAACTTTTGATATGAGTGCATTGCTTTACCAAGCCAGAGCATGTGCCATAAAAAAAGTTGCATAACCCAGTTTGGGTATTCCATATCAGCAATAAGTAGGATAAATTATATACAGTCTTTGTTAAGGGGTTGCCTCTAAAATATTTTTATGATTCTTATAGAGTCTTCAATGTTAGAGACAGTGACAGACAGAAATAGAAACATGTTAAAGTGCTGAAATAGAAACATGTTAAAGTTGTTTGGAGGGAAAATCTACTTGAAATGCTAAAATCATTTGTACTTCAGTGATGATTGAAGCTCTAATCTGCCTCGTCTTAATGGTTGTAGATGATGTGCCTGAGTGGGTTGAAGTCTTTGTTTGAAAATCAAAGCAATGAGTGTTGTGCTCTTATAAAATATTTTCTAGTTTCCCATAGAGATGTTTAAGAATGTTGTGGAAATGGAAGTTCCTGTGATACTTGAACTTCAGAAATGTAAATAGTTAATTGGAAGAAAATATTCAATAAGCTGTGGCCTAAACAACAATATTCAATTTATTGTTTGACTTTTATTAAATCCTTAGATCCTTTTTACTTATTTTGGGATTCTTGACAATACTGCTGAACTAATTTTCAGGAGAAATAGGATGCAAACAATGTATGAGAGTTCTTTACTAAGAAATAGTGAAGATGCACAATATTCACTTTTGAATTGAGTTAACTATGTGAACCCTCCCTTCTTTCTTATCTCAGCCAGAAATTTGGAAGCATTTGATTTTTGAAGAAGTATTTGTTGATCCTTGTCTCGCTATTGACTTTTCCCCTTCCTGTCAATATGTTTTTCCAGGAGTTGCTCATTAAACACTGTAACACATGTCTCTCACTCTTATATTTAAAAAAATTGACGCTTTCTCCAAGAAAAATAAATGTACATGGGCATGTCTTAATGCATATGCATCCATACACACACACACGTATATACATGTGTACAAACATATTTCATACATACTTACATAAATACAAACACAGCATCCCACCTACTATGGACACCCCAATAATTTCCAGATAGTACATAATATCAATGTTTGGATTTCACTTAATAATATTGAATTGTGGGGCAAGTAACGATTTGCTTAATAATTATAATAATTTATTTGCAGAGATATTGGACCAATTTTTCAAAATATTTTCATAAAACGGCTCTTTAGCTTATTTGTCATCAAATTTTGTATTGATTCAGAGAAGTAAATATTTTATCAGAGTCGTAAGATTGGAAACTTAATAAAAGTGAATGACCATTATAAACTTATTCAGCAGCTAGTAATTATATGGCAAAAAGAAATGATAATTATTCCTCTTAATATCCAGTAACAGAGTTTGCGTCTTCAATTTTGAAATGCTTTACATTTATCCTGCTAGTAGACAAATATTCTCTAATTAATGGGTTGTGACCTATTGTATAGCTAGTATCATATATAATTACTTCGTTAATATTGATAAAAAGATTTTATTTACGAATAGTATCAATATTATCATTCTTTCTTTTCATTATCTTTCTTTCTCTTTCATGTATTCTCTCTCCTCTTGACCTTTCTCGATTTCAAAAAGAAAGAAGAAAAACGTTCCAAATACCCCAAAATCACAGTTTTTTAATGTTATGGTGTATTTTGTTTGTTTAATGTGTGGTAAATATGTTTCTCAAATCTATTTTTCTATAAGAGAAAGTAATGTTTCAAAATACACTTAACAGCATGACTACTAAATATCAATAGAATAATTAAGACCATAAATTGTAAAATTGTGTCCAGTTTCCATAATTTTAGAAGAAAATAAATTAGTAGACCACCAACACTGTATTTGCATTGACATATCAATATGAAGTCTTCTCCTATCCTCAAGACCTCCATCCCAAGGAAGAAGCTTTTGTTGTTTGTTTGTTTGTTTGTTTTTACTTGATCCTTCTAGTGGAATAAGCTGTACCTGTCAGATGCCCAAATTCTTCGAGATATTTGTCAGCATCATATCACTTTGTGTACTCACTTGTCCACTGTGAAAGGGAACTCACAACTGTTGAATTTCATTCAAAATAAATAATTTGAGAATAAATTGAATGATCAGTTTTAAAGAATATCTACATTTTCTATCACTTGTCACGCATTGTTTAATCTCTTGGTTATGTATTCTGTCAAAAGGTATACAATATTGGCCGTATTTTCTCCAAAAAATTATTCTCCATAGTCTTTAACTGTGATTTTATTGTATCCTTTTTGATCCAAATGTATCATAAATCTACCCCAGTGTTTTGTATATTTGTTGCTTGGTTTGCATTGTAATATTCATATTCCACAGAAAGTCAAGAAGTCTGCTAGTCACTGTCCTTCCCTTGCTTATTCTTACTTTCTTGCAAACTACTTACTAGTATAGAAACAGTATCGTTTTGCATCAATGAAAAGTGACAATTTCTTAACAGAAAAATTTGTATTGTAGGTCCCTAATAATGAAAATGTGGATAATTTTTGGTCCTACATGTAAATTACTTACTCTAATTTACTGAGTAATCAAATTCAAAATTAGTGGGTCAACGATTCTGAAAACTTTTTAAACAGAAAAATGTCTCTTAACAACATTAGTATCTAAACCATTCACAGGATTTTCGCCAAAATTGTTTTTTGCAAATGGATATGGCGGATATCATTGCTGCTTGAATTTGAAATGGGTATTTTGAATTTTGGGGTATTTGACGTAAAGCCTCAACATTTTAAAAATTTTCTCAAAAATAGCTTCAATTTTTCTATTTATTTATTTTTACATATTTTTCTATATAGAGCAAAGTATATCTAGAAAAATGGTGCAATCACTGAAATTTCTGGATTTTTGATAAATGCAAAAGTTCAAGATTTTTTTCATTACCTCTCTCTAATTATAAGTTTTTTTGCTTAATAAAATCTGTTCTTCACAATTCAAACCCGTACTTCAGGTTTGATTTTCATTTAAAATCCTAATTTTTTGAAAATTGCAGATGTTCAACTTGAAGCATTGGGAATGTTTGTACGACAACTCAGGTGTTTCTTGTAGTGGATAAGTGAAGAGTACCATAACCGAAGTAACGAAGTTCAAAACCCAGCGTGGGCAATGAATTTTTTGTTGGAAATTTATTGAATTTTGGGTTGGAAATTCTTTTATGGGTTGAAATAGAATAGTATTACATAACTATTACAAATACTGTGAGAAAGTACATACCATTCAATAATCTTGATTTTTTGTTATTTATTTTTATTCTTCGTATTTTAGGTCACCACTGACTTCTTTAACATCTTAACTTCCCATATACAGAACAAAAGGCAGTCCCAAAAATATCTTACTTTGTAAACTAATTTTTTATGTTTACTATGATACTATATATACACACGTGCACACAGGGAAATTCAAAAATACTTCTACAAACTTCAGGCATGGGTTCCTCACCTGAAAAGAAGACAAAAAGTTCATATGAACATGTGTCCCACAATCCTTTGTTTTCTCATTTTTAATTTATTAATGAATACTCATAACCACTCGGTTAACACACAAAACTCTTTACAAGTGCTTTTCTAGCCCTTCTATGCCCTTCTCTTGTTTCTAAATACACATGCACTCATTGAATCATGGACTGTTGTAAGCTTTATACTCCTGAATGGTAATGAATGGTTTTGCAGTCTTCCACAACATGTAGATGAAGCATTTCTTTGTTCAGGGTGTTTGGTGCAAAAACTTAATTGTTTAAGCCCCCAGAGATAAAAATTCAAAGGGTTGAGGTCAGGGGAACATGCAGACCATAGAACTGTTCCCACTCTACCTATGCCCTGGTATATTCCAGCCAGTGCATTTCAAACAATGAGACTGTGCTGGAGCACCCCTTCATGCTTAAACCACATGTTTTGTCTTATTGTCAAGGGCACATCGTGCAGTAAGTCTGAAAGTGTGTTCTGAATGAAGTCCCTATAGACAGCTCCAGACAATCAACGACACTTCCAGCCCACTCATTAATGCTGAACTGTTGATGTCTAGCCTAAACTGAAGCATGAGGTTTACGTGTTAGTGTGTAAATTTGTAATTCCATCTCTTTCAAACATTGCTTTGTCTGTAAACAAATGATGGGACTGTTTGTGCTAGAAACTATCAGAAAAAATTCTCCCATGGTGGGTGATTGACAGGCAAAAGACCCTGCACACACTGACGATGATACAGATACAGGTGTTGCTAATGAAGAATCCTTGAAGCTGAACTTTTAGATGTACCCATATGCCACAGCCACTAGTCATGTGCTAATACATGGCTTGACTTTTACACTAGAATTTATTCTCTATGGTCAGGGGTATGAGTAACTTGGTATTTCTCGTGCAATGGTTCCTGTCTCATCAATGCAATGATAAATGGCACCAAACGTTATATGATTAATTTTTTATGTTAAGAGGTTAAATTCACATATTGAGATCTTCATCCAAAATGATCTGGTCATTAGCAAAAAGATTATCTTCATTTCCAATAGTCACACCCATGTTTCTAAATTTTTTAGTCCATTCTTTGAGTGTTTCACCAATAAAGATCTTGTGCAATGTTGGTTAATTACAACATTCTTATTTGAGACTCAGCAGAGTGGTAAAGAACACAGACTAAACAACAAATGGTATGAACACATACCAAAAATGAGCTTTGATAGAATTACAAAAAAATATTTCAAGTCATTGCCCTTCCAAAAGAAGAAAGCGAAGCAGATCCAGGAAATCTTGGAAGGCCATCATTGATATGGACATGAAGAAATGATGCTCTTTTGCCCATTTATTCAGTTTTTTTTTTTATTTATCTTCAAATTACAGAGAGGTTCATTGCGACTGAAGTTTACATTTTATTGTACTAATTCTTTTAAATACTTAATTTATATTACTTACATAAACTTTCATTTTAAGCCTTCAACTCTGAAGGGAATTTGTAAGATAGCTGAGATATCAGGAATAGTTCACAACAGCTGTGTCAAATGAGCTGTCATTCAGTGGTTCAGATGCTTTTCATTAAAATTTTACTCACAACCTACAGTTAATTGTTTTTAACAACTCTATACTACTGTATAGGATCATCATTTGTTTGCATTATGGGGTTCTCCACTGAAGTGTAGTGAGAACATGTTACATCACACACTTACTGGTCCATCATTGTTCCATCTATTTCTTTTTGGTTTTTCCTCAGCCAAAAGACATTTAAACAGTTTCAAGATTGTTTGGACTAGAGTGACAATTTTAATCAAATAACTTTTCTTAAGCACTGATTAAAATCTACAATTATGCAGTAATTAATGAACTGCAAATAATTCATTTATTACAGAAGCACATTTGAAAAATTCAGAAGCTTTGGATTTTTCACAGTTCATTAGTAGAGATAGGATGTTAGGCAAAATGTCCATATTTTATCGTAAAAGATTTCATTAAAATGACTTGAACTGAGTTAATGTCAAGGTAGTAATGTACAGTATAGTTCATTTATCTTATTTCTCTCCATTTTCTTGAGTAATGCCTATTTTGCCTGATTTGCTGTATTAACTTTCAAATCCGCTAATACTTGGGACTGTTCTGTTACATAAGCACTCCTGTTTTCCAAGATTTTCAATTTTATGTTTTCTGCTGATCAAAGATTTTATCAGTCGTTATCATTATTTCATAAAATATTAATTTTGATATACTTGTAGTTAGCACAGGAATAATTACTTTCCTTATTTCATTGAAATTGTAGAAAATTCAGAAGCACCAAACAATTTCTTGTTCAGTTTTAATTTATTTCTTGAAAGGAAGGAATGGTATTTTGGTAATGAATTTTTGGTAAAAATTACTTTTAACATGAAAACCAAATGATTTAAACACGCTTACTGCATTCTCTGGGGCAGTCAAAGTCAATGTCAGTATAATTTATTTCGAATCCTGAAAATAAATTTTCTGAACGCTTATTTTTAATATTTTTCCTCGCCAAATTTTTCTTCACCTTTTGCCTAACATCCAATATCTACCAATAGTAGACAAAAGATATAAATAAGTTTGCAATATCTTTGGTGTATTACTTTACTACATTATAATAGTGTGTGAGTATTGATGTATAATATAATATAATCTATAGTCAATAATGCAATAAAATTTGCTATTTAAACTACATACATGTATACTATTCATTAATATAAAAAGGTGAAAATGTTCTTATGAAGAAATATAAATGATATATACTAATTAATATTAATAAGATACTAGTTTTGATATTATTGTCCCTTATTATAACTTTTCAGTCCCTTTTTTTAAAAATTTTGGACAACCACAATTAAATGCATCCAAATTTATTCCTTAATTTTATTCATTGAAAATTCACACAGCATTCGGAGACGTCTTCAACTAATTTTGTAAATACATTTGTAGCACCTGATGAGGGAGATGGAACAGTCTCCAAAACATTTGTGTCGATTTTCCTTGAATAAAATTATGAAATAAATTTGGATGTATTGAATTGTGGTTGTCCAGAGATTTTAAAAAAGGGGCTGAGAAGTATTAGAAAATGTAATTTAATTAAAAACATTTTTTAAAAGTAACTGTAAGATAGTGAATATCTATTCAATCACACAAACATTTGACACGTTGAAATTACAAAATAACAAATTACTGTTAAAAATTATTAGCTTTCATTATCATGACCAGAAATTAGGCCTAGCAGCCTGTTTCTATTGGTTTATTACAGTATTCTTTGTAGAGTATTAGCTTAGAGAAAAGAACGTCGTCCTTGGAATTAGTCTTCCAAGAGTTCCTGCTGTTGCCATCTCTTTAGCCTCTTTGTATTAAATCCCCAAATAATAAAGTAAGACTATATTCAGATCAATATAACAAATTAATTTATTAAATTATACAGAAACAAAATTGTACGTACCTAAAGGTTTTTAACTAATAAATTATTTAAAGAAATCTGACTAGTTAGACCCTTGGGAACATACCACACCTTTTAAATCGGTAGTTTAAAAGGACATTTTCTCTATAATGGAACCAAATTTTGTGGGGGTGGAATTTTAAAATATTTTAATAATCTTCCAAAAAGATGTATATAATAATGTGTATAATGTTATGGGTAATAATATGTAGTTTGAAAAAAAATATGATTGGTTATCCACATGTGTCACCAGCACCAAATGATTGGGAGGGATTCAATTTGGTAGTTAAAAGCAATTTTCTTCAAGAACCAGTAGAAACATATGTGATGCATGGCAGAGAAATGTAATGTGTGCACATTTTCTTGAGCTCCAAAATCTCTTCCCTACCTATTAGTAGGGGGCAGATTTTGATGACCTCAAGTCATCAAAAATGATCAATAAAATGCTCTTAAACGTTTTTAAAATGCCCTAGAAGCAAAGAAAAATTATGTTAAAAAAAATTTGAACAAATTTGATTTGTGGATGAACAACTCAAGGAGTTGGATGTTTTAATAATGTAATCAAGGCTTCAACCTTTTGTTCAAGTGTACTCCGCTTTCAAAGTTTTGATTTGGACTTCTCTTTACCAGCAAATCTCTATATCTAATTATTGGTAAATCTGCTGAACTGACAATGTTGCTGATAGCACAGGAAACTATGATTACATACCCCTAAAGGCTGACATTACAATTTCCAAGCACAAGAATCAAATAGGCTACTCAGGAATTCTGTGGAGAACAGTTATTGGATGTCATAAATATTATTTGAAGCAAGTACTATTAAAATCAATGAAATCAGCGAAATATGCTTTAAAAATGATGGAATAAGGTGAAAAATTACTTTCTAGTCAAAACCGATGAAAAATGCAAAAAGAGGTCATTTCCTTTTGTCATAACATAAAATTAATGTCTGTACTAAAAGGCATTGTTCTAAAGCGAAAAGAAAAAAATGACATTCCATTAAAATCTGCCTCCTTTTTATTCCTGTACATAATAATACTAATATTGTATTGTGGCAAAGTTATGGTGTCTAATTTTTGTTTTTTGGTAAGATATAATAGTATCAATGGCACAATAAAAAGTAAATTTTGAAACATGACCAAAGAAACAAAAATTAGACACCATAACATTGCAGCAAAACCAACGCTATTACCAGTATATGGAAGTGAAATGTGGATCTTAAAACAAAAAGACCGAAGTAGATTAGAAGCAGCCCAATTAAGATAGTTGAGGTCACTAAAAGAAATAATAAGAAATAAGGACATACAAAAAGTCTGAAAATTAAAAATTCAGTAAATGAAGTAGAAAGATACAAAAGGAAATAGCGAAATGCAAGAATGAAACCAAATAGATTCCCCAAACAGATCCTGAAGTACAAACGAAGAACACCGCTGGTCAGCTGCAGCCACACTGGTTTCCGAGAGACACTATAAGGGAGTTCCATCCAGAACGACCACCTTAAACAAAGAGCTCATCAAATGAAGGTTTTAATTTTACAAACCTTGTATCAAATGAAAAAAAATTCTCCAAATATAAACAATGCATTGAATATCGTAAGTAATTGACTGAACTTGTGTACTTTCAATAAAAAGCGATATTTATAAAACTACGTTACAGTGAGTCAGACGAAGACAATATGGGTAGTCCCCTGAGACTACTCCGTTGCCGCGCAGCGCGACAGCGCCACTAGCTGGATTTAGTTATTTATTTTTCTCTGAAGCCCTTGATTTTTATTTATTTTTTACACCAAAAACAGTTAAAAACTGTGGGTGACGTGCTAGTAGTAGAGGGGAGAAGTGAATTCTGTGCACGTTTTCAAAATTCTGTGATCCCTTCTCTTAGACCTATACTTCTTGAATTTTGAATATAGAAAGAAAACTAGTGGTGCTACAGAATAGCACAGACTTTCGCGTAAATAAGTTTTCTAATTTCCTTGATGTGGACTGGCTTTACGGTCTTGCCTCATCCTTTTGCCAGCTTGCCATTATCGCCGCCCAAAATAATTTTTTTTTGACATTTTCCAAATTGTAGCACCGAAAAATTATATTAAGAATATTAAAGAAGGCTAAAACGTCCTAAAAATCAATTGTCATTGAAAAATTTGGCACCGCTTTTAAGAAAATGGCGTTAAGCATTACATTAAATCCGAAATTTCAAGCTCTTTTTCACAGGAATCTATTGAGTTTTCGAAAAACTTCATTTAAAGTAATTTGACGAAGATCCTCTCACAAATTCAATAATGAATACAAATCCATTGAAATATGCATATTAACGGCCTGAGAGATATTAAAAAAACTACATTTGCGTAATTTTTGAAAAAAACAAAAGAATACCCCCAAAAATGAACTTAACGTCATATTAAACATTGTCATTATCACAATCCGTTGGAAAAGTTTGAAGAAACAATTTGGAGCCATTTTTGAGAAAATGGGGTTTGAGCGTTTCTGAAAATGCGGGATTTTGAGCTCATTTTCACAGAAAATGTTGTTTTTGAAACACTTTCTTTGACATTATTTAAAGCATATGTACTCGTAAATATAATGTGAAGAAATAGCCTCTAAAAAAGTATTACCGACGTGAGAGACAAGTCAAAAAAATTACATTTTTGTAATTTTTGAAAACAAAAGAATAGAGCACTATGGCGTTTATGTCATCGTATAAGGTTTGTTTAGCACTAATCGTACCAAAAATTTAAAGAAAAAATTTGGAGCTGTCTTCAAGAAAATCTTGTTTTTGTAATGTTTTAAAACTGTAAATATTGCACGCACTTTTGCACGAAAACTACTAAAAATTACAAGAAAATCTACATGACCTTAATGAAAGAACTGTTAATGGACAACAAATTTCATTTGAAGGAAATGTCTCTATCTTCAATACTGTAGTTGTAAGTGGTTTCCGAAAAAAATTCATACTATTACAATTTCTGAAAATTCGGAGTTAATCTTGAAAATCGGACATATGCCGCCTTTATAAGTGTATTTAACTCTATTCTTACAAGAAATTTAAAGAAAAAAGTTGTCGTTTGTGAGGAAACGTTTAAAATGTCCGGAGGGCTTCATGTAAAGTACCCCCAAATTGTAAAGAATGTTTTTCAAAATTGCAAAGCTTTAATTAGAGTCAGAAGGACAGGGGTTTCTTCCATTTGGAAAAATCCAACGCACGGTTTAGGCGCTAGATTTGTTCACGTACGACAGATGGACGGACGTTTCACTTTCAATTGTTTTTTCGGCATCAAAGACCTACAACAAAGAGGGATTCTGACTACACCACGAGTTAGAGGATTTTTTTCTTAATTTAGTAACTGGATTATCTAGTTTTTTGTTATCATGCTCCGACAATTTTGTTTGTGCCGAAAATCCGCCTTTTTTGGGCAGTATTACATAACTTTCTCAATTCTACGTATATTACTCCGTATATACACGTACGTATACGAGAAACTAATGAGCGTATTTTGCAAGGATTGTTAACAAAATGTTCGCTCCAATTTAATAAAATCAATTTCCAAGGGTAAATCAACAATAAATTCGGGCTCTTATCCCTCATTATGTCCTTCGTCAAGGAATATTACTTCCTGCAACGACATCATGGTGAACGATAATTTAAATAACTATATTTCTCACTGAAAACTAAAAGTCGTGCAGAGATAATGAAGTTACATGTATGTCCAAATGCAAAACAAGGGGCCATCTCAGCATTTGCTCAAAGGATCAGGGAAACTGGACGAAAAACCTGATCGAGATAGGGGTAATTGACCCGGAAGCTGCAATACAATAGTTGTTACAAATTGTGTAGAATTATGCAATCCCAATGGTAAATAATACATTAAATATCACTATTAAAATTAATGGCCTTTTGATGCTCAGTATAGCCTCTAATTGTATAGAAACAGTTATGAAGCAGAAACCATTTTATTTGTGATTTAAACTTTTCTATCGAATTAAATCGTTTAATGTGATCTGGAAAAGTGTTGTAAAATAATGTACATGTATTGTATGTGATTTTTTTGTATTGTGCTGTTGATACTACCACCTGATGAATATGATTACTACGTCGAGTGTTATAGTTATAGACATCGGCGTTTTCTGAAAATATATTCCCGCCCTTAAGCAAGTCATTTTTGACAAAAACCACTGATTCGTAAATCAACAGAAAGGTAATGGTAAAATTCCTAGATTAATGAAGAGAGATTTACAAGAATCACGTGAGTGGGATTTGGTTGTTATTCGTTCAATTCTTTTTTGTAACCTAAAAGTCTGGGAGCTATAAGATGTATTTTCTCAGAATATTATGCCATATATCAGGTGGGAATGAACATTCGCGAAATATACACGAGCCGAATGAATGGTGACTGAATTTGAAATAATTTTGAAAGCGTAGCGTAATGAACTTAATTTTGTGTTCTATTCATTTAAGTGGACGTTCCATTTGTGGTTTGACTGAATTGAGAGACCTAAAGCCTTTGAGAGAGATAGAGATAGAGAGAGAGAGATAAAGATAGAGAGAGATAAAGATAGAGAGAGATAAAGATAGAGAGAGATAAAGATAGAGAGAGATAAAGATAGAGATAGAGTTAGAAAGAGATAGAGAGAGAGATGAGAGAGGGAGATGAGAGAGAGAGGGAGATGAGAGAGAGGGAGATGAGAGAGAGGGAGATGAGAGAGAGGGAGAGAGAGAGAGAGAGAGAGAGAAAGAGAGAGAGAAAGAGAAAGAGAGAGAGAGAGAGAGAGAGAGAGAGAGAGAGAGAGAGAGAGAGAGAGAGTTGAGAAAATCCTTTTGCATATTGGATTTCTGAAAAAAGTCAAAATTAAAGTCTCCACACTGTATAATGGAATAATTATTTTGTTTACTTAGGTGATAAGTAACATTTTCAATAGAATTAAGAAATTCGTGGAAGCTTCCAAATTGTAGGCGATAAAAACTTACCACAAACACATACATCTCCTTATTTGCATCAATTACCAACCAATCGATTTGGTTTTATAGTGTAGCTAACAAAATAGCAAGCTCCACTGACTCTGCTGTTACCACAACTAGCAAAGGTACATTTATGTCCAGGAGTAAAACAGGGTGACCTCACATTCGCTCAGTGAATCGGGGAAACTGGAGTAAAAAAATGATGGAGATGGGGGGATATTGGAAAGCTGAAGTACATTAGTTGTAACAGGTATATTTCACATTTTAAAAATTTTAATGTACACGTATTATATGTGGATTTCTTGTACACGTAATTTACACGTATTATATGTGACGTGTGTTGTAATTATAAATATCTATATTCTTATGCCATTACAATTTTTCCACCATCAAGTAAGGCAGTTTTGGTAATCTACAGATTCATAAACAAATAGGCAAGGCAATAATAACATCACAAGCTCAATTAAGAGAGACATTCAGAAATTATATGGATGGTATTTGCTTATTATTCATACAATTTTTGTCTGCCATCTGAAAGTGTGTGTAGTATAGGACAGAGTTGCCTCTCGTTTTCTGGAACAAATTTCCTTGACATTTTGTTTTTCCAGAGCATTTTCAATTCCCCCTCTCCGACTTAAGATTTGTAATTTCACATTGCGTGAAGAAAATATTAAACCAAAAAATTGATTTTTTTTATTGTAATACTGTAATAATATTTTAAGGAAGAATGTCTAATTTTAAAACCCTCTAAAATTTTTCATTGATTTCCAACTATTCTTCTACAAATTTCCTTATTTTTTCCAGAATAATGAAATTCCCTGATTTTTTCCGGTTTTCCACAAAGTGGCCATTTCTTAGGTTGTACTTTCCCCAAAATATGATACCATATCGCCGGAAGGGATGACAAGGAGACAGTTTCTGGAAAACCTAGGGAAATCGAAATGCAAAAATTAAAGACGGACACGTGCTTACGTAAATAAGTGCATTAGACTCTACCCTGAACCCTGGCGTAAGGGGAAAGATGGTGTACATAGTACTGACTAGACCATTAGCATTGACAATTGAATAACACCATGATGTAGAGATGTCCAGAACACGTGAACTTTTAATAGTTCCGTCGACTTTGGGGGTGGCAGATGCCGCAAACTAATGGATAAAATATGGTATACTTGTACGTGTGGATTTTCTTATAGTACGTCGAGATCATACTTCGTTGGAGGTTTCCCTCTGCTTGCAATGGTTTAGAAACGTTTCTGTTTCGTGTACGTACACTTTCTTGCGGTAAAATGTTCTTTTTTCTCTAAAATGAAATTGTATTTTCACAATAAACAAGCTGTGTGCGGTATTGGACTGGGGCAAAAGGGAGCGGAAGAGATACACTAAGCTGTTTTACATTACCTACCGTTCCCAGAAATCAGGAAAGCAAAACCATAGCACCCGCAGGACAAAAGTGGATATCTGTTTTGAAGCGAGAAAAGGTAGATGGTTATTTCGACTCAATAGCGGCTACATAAAGGTAACACCATCTTCGTAACTCGCTGTTCAGACGACATTTTTTCGTCATTCTCAAGTATTTCACCTGTAAACGTACGCATATTTTGCACATTTTTGCAACAATATAAACATCCCACTAAAAAGGACAAAGCTCTCACGAATATAAGTTGTCATTTACATCCATTGCCTGAATGTATTGAATAAACACACCATCACAATATGCATGAGTCCATAAAATTTGTGGATATCCAAGAATTCAAGAATATTTGTTTAAAAATAAGCTCAAATAAGACGCAGCTCACAAAATCAACTGTTTACATCTACCACCAAGGTTATCAAGTTATATGTGCTAATTGTATCGCAAGAAATGGAATGAAATGTTCATTTGAACTTGTCAAGTAAAATACGTTTGATGAAAAATGCTAACACTAAAATCATTGGGGATCACACAAGTAATATTTTAAACGATTGCCTTGATATTGAAATTCAACCATTAAAATTTGAATTCAGCACAGGAAAACAAACATTTTTTAAAACATGCTTAAAAGTGTTGTAAGTATTCATTTATATTTTTAAAGAACCAGTATTTATTATAATTAATACTTCGGAAAATTAATACGTTAAATTATACGATCCCCGTTGAGAAGGACGTTTGCAAATCAATTATAAATATTCATTTTATAAGATCGGAGATGTACCAATTGCCTAATGTCATCGGCCACTAAAGAAATAGAGGTACATACTTGGGTTTTTCTAACATGGCGGCTGAGGGTAATATCTCCAAGATGGAATTCGTCATGAGTCATTCTCAGTCCTGCCGCAAGATGTCGCATGATTGCCACCGCATCAAGCAGTGTTGCAGATCACGCGACTCTAGTGGCAAGATTGGGAATGGCTCAAAAAGCCGTACCGAATTTCATTTTGGAGATATTACCCTCAGCCGCCACGTTAGAAAAACCGAAGTCTAGGTATCAGTAGTGGCGGCTGGTTTGTATGAAAGGTTTTTTAAACTTAAGCACGAAGTCTAAGAAAGATATTCAACTCCGGTGGTGGGGGTATGTTTGTATGAAAAGTGTTAGCAGCTTCTTAAAAAAAATTAAAGCGACATCACGCGGCGCTTGAAAGAACCTTTCAAAGAAGAAGCCAATGGCAGCAAAGCCAATACTCTCTGGCAAAGCCAAGGATATCCGCGGCAAGGTGATTATACTGCGGTTTTGCACAGAGCTGCGTTTGAAGAATATCAGATGTTTCGGTGTCATCCAATCGGAAGGCTGCACGCCACCATTGTGACGTGACTGTAGTGACGTGTAAGATCCCGATTGGACAGCATACAAAATAGCTGATATCCTTCAAACGTAGCTCTGCAAAAACCGCAGTATAAATTGTAACCTCCTGCTGCGAGCGACGGCACGGTCGGGCAATAAGGAGTTTTAACGCCACGCCTGCTTCGGTGGGAGATGGGTTAGCTTACTGGCCTCTGAACCCAGTGCGCGGGGTTCGATCCCGACCGGCGAAGGGCCGGAAAATCCACAGTAGCCATGTCACTCTTGTGACATGTAAAAGAACCCTGGCAGAAGTCCGGCAAAATTAAATCCCTCCGACCCTAACTAGATCTCACTTTCCCCCAACCAGACCGCTCGGATCTAGTTAACTGAGATCGACATCTGGCGGAGAAAGTGGGAGTCAAATCCCAAGCGCATTTAGGCGACCGGTCACGTGGTGCGCCTGCTTACATCCAATGTCTATTCTATTCCAATGTCTTTGGCTTAGATAAAGATTCCCTGACCCGCGTCGGAGGTAGATTCCCTGACCCGCGTCGGGTGAAACTCGGGTGCGGAACTGCCTCAGGCAGTCTCCCCGCAACATAAACCCATACGATAAGTAAATAAATAAATAAATAAACACATTTTTTAAATAAATAAGGTAGGGGCGTTATGCACTAACGATCACGTGTCGGACCCTGAAGTCATTACGTCTTATCTTAGGTCTCAAGTGCGATCTTTTACCTTCATAAATAGTGCTCACCTGTTAGGAGGGTCACCTTACAAACGGCAAAATGGTCGCCTAAAAACAGGAAAGATTGCATTTTTCCAACTGTTATAAACCGATTCTATTATGTGAGGCAGTATCAATTATTCCTTACCTACTCCACAACGCTGGCAAGAATTAACAGGAAATGTTGGAGAGGTGACAGGAAGAAAATTCGCGAAAAAGTAGTTGAAAACATATCTTCGGGTTAGGTTATGTCTCATGCTTATAACGAACGCTGTTTTAAGGCATTTCCTACATTCTCAAGAAAAGCTGATTCAAAATTCCAGACCGCATACTCATCGCGGAGGGCCACCAAATCTAAAACCGCTCCCAACGAAGCGGCCTAGCAGCTTCCGAACGCTGGCGTCCCGCGAGCACACGTCAGCAAGTACGACGATATCCGGGCTTCAAAATGGAGGGCGCAGTCGCCAAAATACTCGCGGAGCACCCGCTCCGTAATAATATGTATTATCCGCGCACGTTTCCGCGCGAGTTTGGTTATTTTCACGAAAGGAATTTATATTAAAAATGTGGTTCGTTTTTCGACGCAAAATAGTTTGTATTACACGGGAGCGAACATTTTTGGTTGTCAGATTTTGTTTACAACGGTCCTTTTTATCATTTATTCTTAATTCAACCAAGCAAAGGGGTGGGGTGGGTATTCCGGGGCTCAAGAAAACGGATGCGTATAACACTGAAGCCGGAGTGTCAGCAGCGGCAGCGAGAGGCGCGCTCTCTTCGACGAGCAGAACGCGAGCAGCTCATGTCCACAATCTGAATTTTCGAAAATGATATATATATATATATATATATATATATATATATATATATATATATATATATATATATATATATATATAATGCTGATTCATGGCATATATTGTGTGATTTCTAATGTTGTTGTTCAGAAAAGTTGTCTTTATTCCATGTGATTGTGTTTATTGTAGCCCTGATGAAGGAATTAAATATTCCGAAACGTCGGCAAACTAATGTGTTTCATTAATTGACCGATCCTGTGATCCATATCCTACATGAGTGAATTAGTTCACCTCCCTAGCTTCCCACGGGGGCCATCTCTCGTATTCTTACGCAGGCGATGTAGCTTTCCATTCTTTCTATTCGAACGCATGACACCGGAGTGGTGGCTTGCCTTGTCCAATCAAATTTCGGCACCCTCCCATTGAAACCGTTTGTGAAAATTTGACGGTGGGGCCCGGGATTCCCAAAAATAAAAATTTCGACGTAATTTTATTCTGAGAAAGCTCTATCTTTAGGCGCGCGGTAATGACTGCTCCGAGCGGTTATATTTCACAGACGCATCAGAATCCTTTCTAAATTTTACGTGCCATAAATTCCATAATCCGCAGCCTAAAGGGCGAAAGAGTGTTCCTTTCCTGGAAGGGGCTCAAGCGGAGACAAAGCGGTACAGCAGGGCGGGGGCGGTAGCGGTGAAGCGTTTTTTTTCCGGCGCCGGCGTATTTCGCGGCTCAAGGCATCGAGTGCTGTTACAGTATGTGTGTCTATGAATGCGTAAGTATGTAATCGTATATACATGAATGTTGTATTTTTCTGTTGCAACTTTTCTACAGTTCTCTCTTTTGTAAGATGTGATCGCAAGGATTAAGCTAGTTTGCATTAAAATTTTTCAACTTTCAAAATTAAGATACGTATTTGTTTCGAAAAAGCGATACTATAATATATTTGCACCTATCTTTTTAACCCATTATTTTTCTCATTGCCTGGTTATCTACATTGCGAGTTTATGTAATTTTTGTGACATTTTTTGTTTTCCAATGCTATTTTGTCTGAATATTATTATGATAATTCATATGAATCTTAAGACGACGTCGAATGAATGTTTGTGTTAAGTTGCTTATGAGCACGTCGGAAGGCTCGTGAGATGCGACGTGGTTTAAGGTTCCCGGCCTCATCGAAGTATCAAGAAAAAGTGAATGGACGGTGAATTGGGGGCGGGGGCGGCGCGTGGGTGCTGGCCGCCCGGGGCGCGTCTCCACACAATGGGCGAAGCGGCGGTGGCGGCGGCGGCGGGCGGCACATCAAGGGCGACGCGACGCGGGACGACGAGGCGCGTCGCCCGATTATGTTAATCCTTCGCTGGCATCGCCCGCCCTCGCCCCGCCGCGCCTCGCCCCGCTGCGCTGCGCTGCCTGAGATCGCTTCGACTCCGTTCACAGCCCTCTGGAGAATCTCGGGAGCGTCATGTTTCGCAGGTTTTACAGACTCCATTGCGCCTGACCATTCCAATCATGACATTTCAGCCAATAGCATTAGAAGTTGGACCAAAATAACCAATGAGATAAGATGTACCCATGGAAAATTACCAGATACTGTGATATTTTTGTGCCTTTTGTGTGTGTGTGTGTGTGTGTGTGTGTGTGTGTGTGTGTGTGTGTGTGATAGTTACAGCTGACCATGAAAATAGGGAGCAGAGATTGATTCTTGTAGTAATTGAACTTATTGAAAATTCGTACAAATATCAGTTTAACCCTCAACATGTGCATTAATTATCAGGCTTATTAAATTCAAGTTTCATTCATGAAATAGTGCTATTAAATTCCACTCGTGCTTTTGAAATCCTCAAAAATATCCCCTCCCCGCCACTCGGGAATTTATCTAAGGGCTCGCAACTATGGTAATTCTAAAAAGGTGGGTCGTTAACCAATGTTCAGAGTAGGCAAATCGTATACAACAGTGACGGATCCGTGGGGATGAGAGCAAGAAAATCACGGCCCACATCGCTTTTTATTTTTTATAAATTTACAATCAATTTTTTCAAAGTAATAAGTAATGTCATGTCTATTGTAGAATTATTATGCAAAATAATGGAGCATTTAATAGCCGGGTACATTCGCCGCGAATGGGAAAAAGCGAACTGGATTTTTCACGGACAGCATGGGTTTAGAAGTAAATATTCGTGCGAAAGCCAAATCGTTTCTCTTTTGCAAGATCTAGCTGACGAAGTTGACGCGGGTGGGAGGGTGGATGCAATCGTAATCGACTTTGCGAAAGCATTCGACGTAGTACCGCATAACATACTTATCAGGAAATTATTAGCTTCAGGAATTGATGCTAGAGTTGTGAAGTGGGTAAGCGAATTTCTTAGAGACAGGAAACAAAAAGTTCGAATTGGCACTCAGTTTTCGACTACGGGTATTGTTACTTCAGGGGTTCCACAGGGAAGTGTCATAGGGCCATTACTTTTCTTAGCGTACGTAAATGATCTCCATGTTAACATACAATCAAAGGTGCGTTTATTTGCAGACGATTGTGTTATATACCGAAAAATCAAAAGTAGCGCTGATGAACTAATATTACAGCAGGATTTAGAACATTTACGTGATTGGGCTGAAAAAAATGACATGGGAATTAACGGATCGAAAAGCAAAACAATAACGTTCGGGCGGGGACGAAATTATGAGGAACCAGACTATCGTTTAGGTGAGGTCATCATCCCAAGAGTCTCATCATGCAAGTATTTAGGCATTCATATAGATAGTAAATTAGGGTGGGAGAAGCATATAAATCAGGTAGTTAGGAAAACGTGGAAGTCTTTGCATTTTGTAATGCGAATTCTAAAGAAAAGCTCTGCAAACGCAAAAGAATTAGCATATTTTTCGCTGGTTCGCCCTCTCATGGAATACGGAGTGGCATGTTGGGATCCATACAGAAAGTCACACCGGAAAAATCTAGATAGAATACAGAGAAAAGCGAATAAGTTTACCTATAGAACTAACGCGATAAAAAAGGCATGGGAACCTCTAGAAATGAGAAGAACAAGGGCGAGGCTTTGCGCTCTTTATAAATCGTACGTAGGTCAAACAGCTTGGAAGGAAATTCAGGTTAGACTAGAAAAACCAAATTATTTCGGCCGAAGCGATCACACTCACAAAATTCGAACAAGGAAACAAAATTCAGATCTTGGGAAATTTTCCTTTTGTAACAGAACAATTAAAGATTGGAACAGTTTACCCGCAACAATTTTCAAAGCTTTTCCTCTAAGTGTTCGAAGTTTTAGAAATAAGTTAGAACAATATGATAGTAATAGACATTAAATGAGTAAGTGCTGTGAAGTGCGGTGAAGTGCTGTGAAGTGCTGTGAAGTGCGGTGAAGTGCTGTGAAGTGCGGTGAAGTGCTGGTCAGTGTAACTCAAAGCAAAAACAGTGTAGTGTAGTGTAGTGTAGTGTTGTGCAGTGCAGTGTCGTGCAGTTAATTGTAGTGAACGCGATCAATGAATTAAAAACAATAAATTTAGCCAATATTAATGTAGCTTGTATTAAATTTTAGCATCACCGATATATAATTATAATTATCATATATCATACGAGTTGAAATATTTGTTATAATACTTAATATTAGTGATAGTAGGATTATTGCATGCTCGGCTTGTATTGTACTCCTTTATTATTATTGTTATTATTATTATAATTGTTATTGATATTGTTATTATTATTCATATTGTTGTTATTATTAATGTTAAGTGTTATTATTATTGTAATTATTGTTAAATAACTGCCACCGGGTCATACCCAATTGCAGTTCAAATAAATGTAATGTAATGTAATGATTAGTAGTGAAGGTATCCCATCGGTACTCTTCATCTTCTTCTTCATACTATAACAAAAAGCAATTATTATTATTTTAGGTTGACTGCAATTGGAATTGATAAATTGGTGGTGATAATGTTTCAGTTACTTGTTGAGTAATCTGTATGGGAGTTGTGTGGGCGAGGTTCTGGTTAGATGATGGATATCTGCACTATTGTCAAGTAGGTTCCGAAATAACAAATTAATAGTAAACGAAAAGAAAACGGTTTTAATGCAGTTTTCCATTTCAAATAAACAATTCTGTGCTCCATTGAAAATGAACAGTGTACCATTTACTGATGTTAAGGCAACAAAATTTTTAGGTCTCTCAATTCAGTCCAACCTTAAATGGAACGTCCATTTAAATGAATTGAACACAAAATTAAGTTCATTATGCTACGCGTTCAGAATTCTTGCAAATTCGGTCAGCCTTCATACTGCTCGTTGTGTATACTTCGCGAATGTTCATTCCCGCCTGAGATATGGCATAATATTCTGGGGAAATACATCTTATAGCTCCCAGACTTTTAGATTACAAAAACGAATTGTACGAATAATAACCAAATCCCACCCACGTGATTCATGTAAGCCTCTCTTCATTAATCTAGGAATTCTACCATTACCGTGTCTTTTTATTTACGAATCAGTGGTTTTTGTAAAAAATGACTTGCTTAAGGGCGGGAATATATTTTCAGAAAATGCCGAAGTCTATTACTATAACACTCGACGTAGAAATCATATTCATCAGGTGACAGTATCAACAGCTCATTACAAATATTCACATACAATACATGTACATTATTTTACAACACTTTGCCAGACGACATTAAACGATTAAATTCAATAGAAAAGTTTAAATCCCAAGTGAAATCGTTTCTGCTGCATAACTGTTTCTATACAATTTGAGACTATACTGAGCATCACAAGAAAAGTAACATTAAATTTAACAATGATACCTAATGCATTAATTACCATTAGGACTGTATAAAGGAGTATAAACAACCTGTAACAACTATTGTAACACAGCTTCCGGCTCAATGACCCCCATCTCGATCAGGTTTTTCGTCCAGTTTCCCTGATCCATTGAGCAAATGCTGAGATGGCCCCTTGTTTTACTTCTGGACATAAATGTAACTTCATTTTCTGTGCACGTCTTCTAGAATTCAGTGGGAAATACAATTATTCAAATTATCGTTTCCATGTTGTCGCGGCAGGAAGTAATAAGAGCAAAAATTTATTGCTTATTTATCCTTGAAAATAGATTTTATTACATGGGAGTTTTTTTGTTTTTTTTTCTCCCTTTCAAAATTCAAAATTTAAGTAGTATATGACTTAGTGTAGGGATCACAGAATTTTGAAAATGTGCACACAATTCACTTTTCCCCATAGCACGTCATACGCAGTTTTTAACTGTTTTTTTGACGTAAAATAAATAAATAAATAAATAAGTAGGTTGAGGGCTAAGTGATTTGGATGGTTTTCAACTTGACTGAAGATAGTTTGAGCTGATTAATTCTATTATTTCTAAGACAGTACGCCCCACATCTTGGATCAAATATTTATTTATTTTTTTGTAATTTTATTCTATGTACTGCAAACAATTGTCAGTTATTGATTGCATCACTTCCAAAGGAGATTTCCCAAGGATAATGAGCGGCGTTCTTTTCAAGAAGAAAAGTGTATGCAGAAAGTATTTTTTCTGTAACAAATTTATAGACGGGAGTCCGAATTGTATTTTGCCATCTCCTGAGGCAAATTTTTTTTTAACATTTTTCTCGACAGGATGATGTACAACCGAACTCAACATGGGTCGAAAATATGACCAAAATTTATCATGTAAGATTCTATTTTCGGTATTCTTCGATCATTATGGCGAGGAAATGATGCAGCGCAAAAGATTTATTATTAAATGTTGGAAATATTTTAATATTTGATTTGCTTTATCAGTCATAATATTCACACGAAAATCAATTTAAATCTAAAAAATCACCCGCCAATCCATCAACATGTATAAATTATTCGCTGCGAACTAACTCAAAAATAAAACGAAATAATAACTACTTCATAAATAATCATCACTTTCTCCATTCGTTGACTTGGTAATAAAACACACAACAGCTAATGTGGCTGGAAATGGAAATCGTTCGTGCGGGCAGGCAATATCATAATTCGTCTGCCTGTCTACGGAGGCTCTGCGCATTGGGCGAGTGGCGCGCGTCCGCTCGCCTAATCCCGGGAAGTGAGGCGAAATGCTTGCTCTTTGCCCAGCGCCAAACGTCGATGCTCGTCCTGGCCGTAGGGTTCCGGTGATACTCACGTCGTTAGTCTAGAGGTGGAGGCAGTGAGGAGACGGGAAGGGGGCCCCGTGCCGTCCGAACCTTAGTTCGGGTGCCCCCAGTTGGGCTCTACGAGGATTCGTCATGGCAGTGGCCTGATACTCTGGGCAAAGAGGAGGGACTTGTTCCCGGCGCATGTGAGTAGCGCATTGTTTTGACTTGGGTACTAGCCTGGATAGCTAGGAGCTCTGAGCCGGCAGGACGGCCCCTACCCAGGCATTGAATGCGGAGGTTGCCGAGAGGGCAAACTGGGTTTCGGCGGGATCCGGATACAAGCCTGTCGATGTACTTGTGCGTCGGTGGGGGGTGCGGATAAAGGCAAAAAGCCGTAGGTGACCACCCGGGATTAATACCCCTTGGTAAAGCAAGTCATTTGTGGTGAGGTAGACCACGCAGGGTCCATACATGCCCGTAGGCCTTACAGTAGGCAGTACCCTAACAAACGGGCCTTGGTCCGCGTGCGACCTTTTCTTCCTCTTCCTTGTCCTATCCTCTCCTCTTACTCACACTTACATACACTACACTACCACACATGCCGGGACACCGGTCGGGAGCTTAGAACTTGTTCCAGATGGAGCAGCAAATTCACTGCTATCGCCTCAATTGATTGATTGATTGATTTTTTCGTGTTTCCGGACGCGTCAACTTCTTTGGTCATTAGTCCCGTTAGTGTAGTGCGTGTTTTTCTCGGGAAATTGCGGTGATCTTCCCCCGCTGTATGGCGAGATCCGGCGCCGAACGGTCACCCGGAATATGTGGTAGTGTAGTACATGTGAGTGTGTGTGTGTGTGTAAGGGGAAAGGATAGGACAAGGAAGAGGAAGGAAAGATCGCGCGCGGTCCGTGGCCCGTTTGGTAGGGTACTGCTCCGATATTCGCCTGGTGTTGATCGGAGAAACCACGGAAAACTATCGATCAGAGCAGCCGGCCGCTAGAATTCTCCTCCAGACAGCGACTGAATTCGAACTAGCTGAAAAGCTAGTGTCGAAAATCCTGCCGCCGACAGGACTCGAACCTAGGACCTCCCGGTCAGAGGCGCTGCAGTGACATCAGTTGATGCACTGAGCTACCGCTCCCGGTTATCCCCTCAATCATCATACATTTTCTGTGAGAAAGTAAATATTTGATTTGGTAATAGCATTCAGCAGAAGAAAAAGTATTTAAGAATGACGTTTCTCCTTTCCCTCCCCTGAGAAGCACACACCTGTACAAGCTGTGTCCTTTCACGACGAAAGCGCTTGGGATTGATTGATTAGTGATTCCGTGCGCGTCAACGGCGAAGGGCATTATTCCCGTAAATGTAGTGCATGTTTTCTTCGGTAGGTTGCTGTGATCTTCCCCAGCTAGATGGTGAGATGCGGGGTCGACCTACCGTCGGCTAGCGGGTTTTTCACCAACCAGTTGTCTCTCACCAGAGGGACACCGCTCCATCCGGGACAAGCTCTAAGCTCCCGACCGGTCTCCCGGCATGTGTGGTAGTGTAGTGCATGTTAGTGTAAGTGTGTGTGTGTGTTAGAGTAAGGGGTGAGGAGGCACCCGAAGCTTTCGTCGACGTTAATCGTCGTGTTCTACTAAATATCAGAAGTTTAGTGAACTATTTGATGCTATAAAATAAATATAATATGAATACGTTTTCTTCATATCCTGAAAATTTCATGTCCATATGTTTACATTTGCATTTTGTAGGGCATTTTTTTTTGTAAACCGCTGCATTTTTCTTTCATTTTCATCAACTAAGAGGGTACTCTCTGGGGATATGTAGCACTGAAATACGGGCGGGAAAGGGTTAGATGACTCAGGACATCAACTGATGTCATTGCAGTGCCACTGAGATCCTAAGGTTCGAATCCCGATTATAGATCGAATTCAGCCGCTGTATGGGGGAGAATTCTAGCGGCCGGCTGCTCTGATCGGTAGTTTTCCATGGTTTCTCAGATCAATGTAAGGCGAATACTGGAGCAGTAGCCTAACAAACGGGCCACGGTCCGCGCGCGATCTTTCCTTCCTCTTCCTTGTCATATCCTCACCCTTTACTTACACACACGCTTACATGCACTACACTACCACACATGCCGGGAGATCAGTCGAATGTGTAAAGCCGTCCCGGCGGGGGCGGTGCCCAGCTGGTGGGAGATACCTGGTTAGGGAAAAACCCGCAAGCCGACGGGCAGTACAGTGCCGGCTCCCGCCACTACTTTACGGAACTAAAGACCTTAGCAGTTCAAGCGCCCGGAATTACTAATCAATCAATCAATCAATCGAGTGCCACAACGTATTTCCTCTGGGAGGCGTTTACGCCGCGAAACGCTTCTCGCGCAGAGCTTTGCTCGCGGTCTGTGTGTTTCGGCTGTGTCCGAACCCATCGTTGGGAAGCATTTTTTGTTTCCCTTCCACAGTAACCCTGAGGAGGCAGGAATTTATTTACAAATTACAAATGTACAAATTACGCTGCTGCCTTGCGGCTTAAGCAGCTGAGAGGGAGAGGAAAAAAGCTAATACTAACTAAAGCTAACTTAATTCTAGCTTAAATCGAATTTAATAATTATGTAGTAGCACTTTGGCATACTTAATTGACACAAAAAATGTTTTTTTCTTAATTCTAAATGTTTTTGTAAATTTTTCTACGTGTTTATTTTCTAATTTATTTTTCATTCACGCATCATTCATTCATTATATACATAACCCTTCATTCATTAATTATATACATAATCATTCATTCTACTCATTCATTCCCACAGCACTACACTGTCTTCTGTTTTTCTGTTCGCCACGGCACTGACTTCGCGCTCGGACTGGCGCTCGGAGGGAGCGAGGCCCATTCGCCCGCGACTCGCCGGAGCCACTCGGCCCATCGCCGCCCGCGCGCCCTTCGGCCACGCCCCCGCCCCCGGCGCGCAGCCATTGTCGGCGATGGCCACCGGGGAGCGGGCGGGGGCGGAAAGTGCTGCACCTTTTTTATGCTATCGCCAGAACCGCAGGGCATTGTTGGACGCGGCTGGGGAGTTTGTTTTGGAGCGCGTTATTCGGTTACGACGAAAACAAGGTAATAGAAAACAAGAATCTCATTCGCCAAGTTCCCCCCGATCTTTTCTAACAAGGAAAAGAAAATGTATTTGGTAAAAATGTTTATTTCATGAATGTATTTGCAATTTAAATGTGGTTTATACATTGTTCATTAATACATTTCAAATAAATAATATGTTTTGATATGTTCGTTGTGCTTTCGAGATACCTTTGCTCGCCCAGTGAGCGAGAGCTCTCTTCTTGAAAGCCGTTGAGGTAGAAAAATTGATGGGAATAAAAGATTATTGCCTCTGGATAACGTTTCTGGTGAACGGTATATTTCTGGTATCTCCCAGTAATGATAGAATGCAAAACTGAAGTGTCCGTTAAATCCGCTATGCATTCAGAAAAGAAAATCTTGAGTTCTTGCACCCTTTCCTTTTATAATCTGAAGATGTTGGAGAAGCTGCCAAATTCGTTGCAGTTATACTAACACAGTCAATTCTCTTTTAAACTGGTACAAAACTTGCCGCGCTCTAGTTTATTATTATTATTTCTACTTCGAATAGAGAGTGAACCAGGTATTTATAAGCCAACATTCATAAATGTATGACAACTATCATCTATATACAACTCACTCCTACGTGCAAGAAAGCTTCTGAGCTGTCGTGGCCTGGTGCAAACGTTCTTGGAGGGAGAGAGAGAGAGGGGGGAGGGGAGAGGGAGAGGGGAGAGAGAGGGGAAGTGAGAGGGGAGAGAAAGTGAGAGAGAGAGAGAGGGACAAGAAGAGGGGTGACAGCAAAAGAGAGAGGAGGGAGAGAGCGCGAGAGAGGGAGACTATTGTCATTTGCACGAAACTGCCAATAACCTGACTTCTTTTGGAGACTTCTTGTGGCCTCACGCACATTCTAAGCGCCTGGGCGAACTAAAATCCAGTAGAATTAATGAGGCTACAGCAGCACATACTTTCTCGCATTATTTCTAACGGCTCCACTACATTATACTACAACATAAAACCTGCAAAAATGTTTTCAACCAGCAAAAATATTGTCTGCGCTCAGACTCGAACTCAGATCCTCGGAGTTAATTTGCCGTGAGCCTTACCTCTGAGGAAAGGTTGTAAATTTCGAACTCGGTTCGACGCTTAAAATGTAAGACTCAACTCAATATTTCCAACACGCAATTTCCTAAAATTCAGAGAGATCAACGAAAATGACACCATTCTTTTAAGAGTCCCCTGTTAGAACATGAAAAAAATTTAAAGGAAAAAATAAGACCAGCTTTTGTGAAAATATTTTTTTATAACTTCCATTAATTTTAACCGAAAATTCTGTGCAAACTACTTGTTTCTTTAAAAAAATGTATTTGATATTTTATAAAGAGCTGGTTTTTGAGAACATATTTCGTTTAAGGCAAAAATCTCTATCTTCAAATTTGAAGTTTTGAAATGTAAACTTTTTTAAATTTTCAAAAATACGGAGACTTCGCTGAAAATGGGACTAGCATAATTTTTCTTACCATTCCTTGATACATATGAGGAGAATATTTAAAGAACAAATTTGGAGCGGTTTTTGAGAAAAAATTTAATTAAAAATTTTCATTTTTTCGCGTAAAAATAAATGAAAACTATTCATATTTTCGAAAACTTTATATTGGTCTTATTTCAAGATGTTTTTAAAGAACAGATTTCATTAGGTGAGAAAATCTAATTTTCAATGTTGTAGTTGCAGAAAACGCCCAAAAAATTGCACTTTTGCACTTTTCGAAAATCAGGGATTTCAACGAACATGAGACGTGCACCATTTTTAAGCGTTCTTTATGTTATTCGAGGAGAAAGTTTAATCAAAAAATTTGGGGCCGGTTTTGAGAAAATTTTGAAAATGTTTTTGAGGCTTTATATAACGTATCCTCCTGTCGTCTATCGTCCTAGGTAGCAATAGAGCATTTTATTACTGACAGAAAAGTTGCATGTTGCAACAAAATATATATCAACTTGTGCTCTCCTCATGATTTTTAAAACATTTGTATTATTTTTAAAATTTGTTTAGGAAATTTTTGATAAATGTAATTTTGTATTAGGTAAAGGTGTTTAATAATTTAGTGTATTTTAATATTACATATTATACCCGATTTTACATATTTATTACATATTCTCACTGTTTTCATTATATATTTATGTACCCTTTCCCTCAGAAAATTTGGCCGGTAAAATTCTATCTTCCCAACCGCGCCGACAAACTTGGTGACCCCGAGACCAGGGGTTGGCCGGGGGAGGCACGTGTTGACCAATCGCTAGCAGTTGTTTCTGATTGGTGCAACATCCCAAGGGGTGGAAAGGACGTTGTCTCAGGGAGAGAGGGCTGGTTCGTTTACGTACGAGGCAGAAATATCGTCATATTTCCCTGCCGAAGGAGAGATTTTGCCTACGCGTACGCCACGAAGAAAAAATATTTTTGAGCGGGATTTTCCGCCCAGAATTACTGTTAATAGATCAGAAAATATTTAGCATTTTAGTAACAATTGTTCTAACTTTTAGCAATCGTTTTGTAACTCCTGTCAAATTTATCCGGTCCCTAATCATGTGGCTGAAAAAGGGTATAACAAATTTCTAAGTGTTCTTCAGCGAAATAATGTACAAAATTAGCGATATAATTACTGGAAATGCTGCAACATGTAAAGACAATGAACCAAAGCTGCCCTGCAGTGACATCGCCGCCTTCAAATACGCTTCCGTGACGTCAAATGATGCGGAGAGGAGCTTTTCCATATTCAAAACTATTTTCAGCGAGAACCGTAGGTCTTTTAAGATGGAAAAACTGAAAATGTAGCTTGTGATACAATACAACTCTCCAGAAACTGAAGATTGAGAGGAAATTGGAAAACGTTAAACCATAAGTATGCGGTAGTAAAGCAAGACATTTTGTTCGATGGGTGTTATTGTATTGTACTTGATTTGTTTTACAGACACAAACAGTTTTTTTAATTAGGGCCAAAGACTGCAAAACGTAAGTATTACACTGACAATCTGTTCTTGAGTGAATTTTGTATTTATGTTATATCTAAAATATCAACAGGAATTCAAAAAAATAAATTTGTATAAGTCATATTTTATTTTTTTTAAAGTTATATTTATGGGTTTTAGGTTATAAATGCTTGCATATTTCGCTGATTTTTAGGTCATTAAAATCCGGACCTATCTATTACGTACTAGTTTTGCTACACCGCTGCTGGCCTCTGGCGGCAAATGTTCGGAGCGAACAAGATACCACTTGTGCCGCACCACACCTGACCTCTGGCGGAATATATTAGAAACCACGTACTCGTAGCAAGTGGCGAAAAGTAATGAGCGCGGGGCTTCTACCAACACACTTTTTAAATTATTTATTTTACATATTTGTATTGTATTAATGTTTACCAAACTTTGCAAGGATACTGCAACAATCCTGGAGAAGAGCCTGTAAACATTTCGTATTTATTCATACACTAGTGTGTATGTGATGGTAGGATGACCTCTGAATTGAAATGAGGCAGAAGACTAGTGTATGCATGTCGTTGAATTTACTCGTACTTTTATTAGTATAGATAAGATACTACGTATATAACGTTGTTTAGTCAGGAGTCCATGTTTTGTGGGTTCTCGATGCCGAAAAATTGGTTTTCGGCAAAACATCTGACTCTGTCCGTCTTTCTGTGATCAACGCTTACGGCTAAACGGTAAGCAGGATTTTCACCAGAAATGTTTTATCGTCGATTTTACTGTTGTCGCTGCCCTTTGATTTTGAAAGCGATGTTTGGTTTTTCAGATTCTTTACATCAAGGACATTTTCAATTTTTTCTTAAAAATTGCTCCAATTTTTTTTATTAAACTTTGTCCTCGGATAGAGTAATGGACGCTTAAAAACGGCGCAGGTCAGTCTTGTTAAAACATCTGAATTTTCGGAAATTGGAAAAGTTGAACATTTTTTCGGCATGTTTCTCCAACTACAATATTGTAGACGAATTTTTCCTTTGAATAATAGATTTTTTTCGAAATTATATCATATACTACATTATTTTTTCAAAATTTGACGTTTTCGCGTAGCTTTGAGCGAAATCCTACTACTGGGCACTACTTAAATAAATTGAAAGAAAAAAAATTATTTCTCAAAAGCTGTTCCTATTTTTTTCTTTTAACTTTTTCTGCTGATAGTGCTACAAGCGCTGAATAACATAAACATAATTTTGAAGTATTATTTAGGAACATTTAAAAAATACACATTGTAATTTTCTTGATATATCACTGATGTCGATAATATTTATATAACGGACGTTTTTTATTCATAATTATATTTGTGAGTTTAATGCTTCAAATTATATTTTATGGAGTTTCTCGAAAACAAAAAAATGTCTCTGAGAAAAATGAGCTAAAAATTGCGCATTTTCAAAAGCACTCAAAACACTTTTTCTCAAGAATGGCTGAGAGAAAGGAATATGTATTACTCTTCTGTGCTAAGTATAATTGAAGTCATATTTCAATTCCACGAAGAACGAAAAAATTCAGAAAATGTGGGAAAATGTTTTGCTGTCGATTGGTAGTAGCTAGTATTGGAAGCCAGTGCCGATTCGTAGTAGTATCTGATTCATGTTTGTAGTAAATTACTTTCTGTAACACGTTGTATAGCCAGAATTCATGTTTGTTGGGTCCTGGATGCCAAAAAATTGTAATATGTAAAAATATCTGTCCGTCTGTGGACAACGCTGGCGGCTAAACCGTATAGGAAGATTATCTCCAAAATTGATATAAAGCGATCGACTGATTTATTACAAGTGATTCCGGCCGCGACAACTGCTAAGGTCATTAGTCCCGTAAGTGTAGTGTACGTTTTGCCCGGGAAGTGGCTGTGATCTTGCTGGATGGCAAGATCCGACGCCGACCTTCCGTCAGCTAGCGCGGTTTTCTGCAACCACGTGTCACCCACCAGCGGGACACCGCCCCGGCCTTGACAAGTCCCCTACCTGTCTCTCGGCAAGTTTGGTAGTGCAGTGCATGTAAGTGTGCGTGTGTAAGGGGCGAGGTTGGTCAAGGAATGGGAAGGAAAGATCGCACGTGGTCCATGGCCTGTCTGATAGGGTACTGCTCCGGCATTGGCCTGGTATTGATCTGAGAAACCACGGAAAACTACCGACCAGAGCAGCCGCCCGCTAGAATTCTCCTTCAGACAGCGGCTGAACTCGACCTAGTAGCTATGTAGCTTGTGTAAAAAACCCTGCCACCGCGCCGTCACGACTTGAACCCCAGTACTTCCCGGTCAGAGGCACTGCAGTGACATCAGTTGATGCCCTGAGCCACCTCTCCAGGTAAAAGCGATCGATCTGACTGATGTCATGGTAACTTGAATTTAAAACGGATATTTTGATTTTCGGGGTTCTTAACACGAAGCCTCAATAACGTTTTCTCAAACTTTTCTCAAAAATAGCTCCAATTTTTTTCTGTAATTTTTTCTCTCGTAGAGCGAAAGGCATAGAAAGTAATGGCAAAGTAGGTCGCATTTTCATTGGTTTTCATAAATGTTCGAAAATTGCAAAAGCAAAAATTTGTTTGGCGTCTTCGCACAACTACAATGATGACAGTTTTTCCTTAATGCAATACGTTAATCAAAAACAGATCTTTAAATATGGTCATGATAATGCTAATTAATCAAAAACTTATCTTTAAAAATGGTCATGTTCAACTTTTCGAAAAATATGAGTAGTTTTTGTGTAATTTTGCGTGAAACACTAACAATTTGCAATCATTTGAAGCAATTATTATCTCAAAATTTCTTTTGAAATGTTTTCTTTAAATGTTTTCGTTGTATGCAGCAAAGAATATTAAAGAAAATGATGCTGGTCTTATTTTCGATGTACACTCTCTGTATTTTGGAATTTTGTAAACAAAAAATTGCAAACGTACATTATTGATTGTATAATTTTTTTGTTAAATTAAATTTGTTTTAAAAAAATCAGTTATTGAAAAATTATCATGTAATTTTTTAATATGGAAAGAAATTGCGGTATTGTAATACTACGTAACCGTTACTAATGTGAGAAAGTGCATGTTGCAGCACAAGTTTTTAACCTGTCACAAACAATGCGACGGCCAAACAAATATCAGACTAAATAAGGTCATGTTCAAGTTTTCGAAAATATCAGCTGTTTTCGCGTAAATGTGAGTGAATTACAGGAAATTTGTAAATATTCTTTTTTCTCAAAACAGCTCAGAATTTTTCTTAATGTTTTCCCTTGTGGGCCTATATAGCAAAGGTCGGTAAAAACTGAGCGCTAGTCCTATTTTTGACGAACAGTGTATTTTCGAAAATTGCAAAAAAAAAAAAAAAAAAAAAAAACAATACAAAAGTGCAATATGAATGGTTGAGATTTTATCTTAAATGAAATCAGTTCATAATAATTAGATCTTTAAATAAGGTCGTGTAGAATTTTTTGATGAAACGACAAGATTTCGCGTTAGTTCTGGTTGATGTTAAAACAATTTTTTTTAAATCTACAAAAGCCGCCAAATTTTCCTTTAAATTGTTTCCTCGCGTATTGTAAAGGGCGCTGAAATATGGTGCAGGTCTCATTTTCGTTGACTTTTCGAAAATCACAAAAGTTAAAGAGAATACGAGAAAGTATGTGTGTTGTAGCTCCACTAGTTTTATTTTCACACGAGCTTAAACCGTGTTCGAATAAGTTGATAGAATGATTGTTGGCCTGTTTGCAAGTCCGAGCCTTAGGGGGAGGGGAGGGCTCTCTTAGTATGTGCGGCCTACTAGTGGCCTCTTGTGCGCTTCTGACCGGAAGCGGTAGCTCAGTGCATCAACTGATGTCACTGCAGCGCCTCTGACCGCGAGGTCCTAGGTTCTTACTCCCCACGCCGGCAGGATTTTCGACACTAGCTTTTCAGCTAGGTCGAGTTTAGTCGCTGTCTGGAGGAGAATTCTAGAGGCCGGCTGCTCTGATCGGTAGTTTTCCGTGGTTTCTCCGATCAACACCAGGTGAATGCCGGAGCAGTGCCCTAACAAACGGGCCACGGACCGCGCGCGATCTTTCCTTCCTCTTCCTTGTCCTATCCTCTCCCCTTACACACACACACTAACATGCACTACACACCCACATATTCTGGGAGACCGGTCGGGAGCTTAGAGCCTGTCCCGGCTGGGGCGGTGCCTGGCTGGTGGGAGAGTCCTGGTTAGGGGGAAACCCCACTAGCCGACGGTAGGTCGGCGCCGGATCTCGCCATCCGGCGGGGGAAGATCACCGCCATCTCCCGAGAAAAAACATGCACTACACTAACGGGACTAATGACCAAAGCAGTTGACGCGCCCGGAAACACGAAAAAATCAATCAATCAATCAATCAATCGTGCGCTTCTTGGCGATCTTGAAACGGCTTCCATGAAATCCGCCCTCCCTGGGAATCGCCTGCCTTCGACGCTCGCGTGCGATCTCTGCATTTTCACATTGCCTCTATCCTTCCCATTCACCACCAGGTTTTATGTACAATCTCTGGATAAATGGAAGGAAACATTTACTTAATTTGATATTCGTATTAAAAAATGCAAAAACTCAAACTTCAATTCATTTAAAAAATCCTTTTAATTCGATATTTCAAAAGCCATGTTCAGATAGTTTTAGCCGAGATTTTATTGCTCTTAATCAATCTGAGAAAGAATTCTGTATACTTCTTAGAACGGTTCACTTAGAAGATTGCATTTCATTCACCCGAAAGTTTCGTTCTTTTATTAAAAATTTATTATTTTATCATCGTGCTCCATTATCATTTTAGTTGTCGGTTCTCCGTCTTTATTCCTAAATACGTTTACCAACTTCAAATGCCGTGCTGCCGCTCCATGAGGTGCTGTTGCGAGATTGCGTGGCTAGCAATTGTTTCAAATAGTTTTGCAGGAGTGCTATCGGACGAAACATTCACGAATGTTTACGCATTGCAGTCTCGCAAGAAATACGAAGCAGTGAGGTAGGTGTTAACCCGTTTACATCAAATTTCAGTGCATCTGCATTTTTTAATCAACTTTAATCAACATTGTTTGACGCATGGCCAGCCGGAAAATATGCAAAAAATCGTCAATTTAAGAGCTTTAATAGGACGGGCGCCCAGCCACAAACACGCCCACGTTTTGACTCTTCGTCCAACCAACGGCAATTGGCCTGCGAGGCCTCTTGGTTTAACGCCCATGGATGTTGTCTCTGGAACTACTGAAAATAAGTCTATAGAATCCTCATAGATATAGAAGACATTGCTGAAGGTTTACACGCTGCTATGACAAGTATAAATGAAGTTGCGCTACTAAACTTTCAGCAAAGCATAGCTGACGTGCAGATACATGAATGGAAATCACTTCGAACACACTAGAACATAAGTTTTCTAATGCAAATGTGCAGGCAAGTTGTATTGAGTAACTGGTCAAGATATTAAAGATATAAAAATTATTTCCGCGTCTTTGATGGGAATACTGTGCATGTATCTATAAGAGCAAAGAGATCCACTTCTTGAATGTACTAGACATTCAATGCAGTACACTGTAGACAGAGGATTTGTGTTTTAAAATTATTTGTGTTTCTTTTTACTAATTTATCAGCTGTTTCGTTTCCATCAACAGTGTGAAATAATTTACTGAAAATGTATTTTTTTATACCGTTCTAATGATTTTCTAAATTGAAAATATGTTATAATGTGGCTCTCTGGAAGGCTGCTTACGTGTCGCAACAAGTATGAGAAGACACAAATAAAATGTACAGTTAATTAAGTAGCGGTAAAATTATTAATTCCTACTAAGTTCATCGGCCAAGGCAACTCAGGGTATCAGTTGATGTCACTGCTGTGTCTCTGACCGGGAGGTCTTAGGGCGCGAGTCCAATGGTTGCATGATTTTCGACTCTAGCTAGATAGCTGGATGGAATTCATCCGCTTAAGTCTTGTGTAGAATTCTAGCGACCGGCTGCTCTAATCGGTAGTTTTCCGTGCTTTTTTTCGATCAACACCAGGCGAATGCCGGAGCAGTACCCTAATAAAAGGGACATGGACCGCGCGCGATCTTTCCTTCCCCTTCCTTGTCCTAATCTTACTCCACACTTACACTTACAAGCACTACTCTACCACACATGTCAGGAGGCCGGTGGGGAACTTGAGAATGAATTTTGCTGACTTCACTCTTCACAATATTCATTTTAATTTATTCCTACATCTTCTAATAATCCTTTTTCTTTCCCATCTCCAGGATGTCTTTTGCAATAAAATTTTGCTTAGTTTTACTTATAACCGACTTTCGTTTGAACAACATTGGGCTCTTGGAACGACAGTGAATCGTGGTGTTTCGCAGAGTAAGAGTAGGCATTGTTTATCCATCACTGGCGTTTACCCTGCACATTAGGTTACCCAAAGAAGGTTAAAATTGTATCATCAACATTCGAAAACTTTTCAGAGCCCCAAAATCAAAATTTTATAAATCAACCAATCTTTTTATTGTATTATTCTTTTTATTCTTTTAACCAATATTTTACCAATCTTTTTTATCTTTTGAAGTAAATACCAGAAAATATATTTTGTGAAGGTGGTATCAAAGTAAATACGCATGTTATAAACAATTGCAAATATCACCAAAATAATAGACTGTCGAAAAAAAGTTATGACAATAAATGTTCACATTGCTATTATAAACTTGTTTGTAGTTTCTTCCTCCTGGTCTGGGTCACGTGTATGTAATAGTGCGATGCCTATTTGGGAAGATAAGATCAGAAGAGTCTGTACTAGTGGTTTATAGAGAGATTACTATACGATGGGACCGTTTTGACAGCCACTGCTTGGCCACTGCTGGCAACATCACTGCAGGTTATGGTCATGCACTCACTTTGTCACTAAGTTCGTTTACAGTTATATAATTTATAAATGGCTTCATCACTATCTCTTGTAATGTCATCAATCTGCATGACATTTATTTGTTTCCCGACCAGACCCAGGAGGAGTAACTCCTCTGTACCAGTGGGCTATGGTTCCCGCACAAACCGAAGCTTGGCTTGAGGGGCGCGAGGACTTCGGTGCCCCTGATACGCTTCAGCGCCGCGCGCCAAAAGTCGCGCCCCCGCCCCCTCCGTCACCCCCGCCCCCTCCGTCGCCCCCGCCCCCTCCGTCGCCCCCGCCCCCTCGGCCGCCCCCGCCCCCTCCGTCGCCCCCGCCCCCTCCGTCGCCCCCGCCCCCTCCGTCGCCCCCGCCCCCTCCGTCGCCCCTGCCCCCTCCGCCGCCCCCACCGCCGCCGAGGCGGGTGGCCGCCTCACTCTCCGTCGCGAGCCCCGCCCCCTCGGCCAAACGCGCGCCGATTCCCGCGCCAGGCGCCGCGCCGCGTCCAACGCTCGTGAAAGGCCCCGACGGGCGGCGGCGGCGCCTCCGCCAGACATCAAAGCCCCGCGTCCCGCGCCCCGACGCGACGTTTATGGGCGATGTGCGCCCAGGTCAGTTACCCCGCCGGCCCCCGCCCCTGCCCCGCCCCCTGCCCGAACGGACCCAAGTCTTTTAAGTGACGGACGCTAGCCGAGTCAAGGGGTAACTAAGTTTGCGCGATTCGCTATTGACCGGCCTTCGCGCAGTCCATGGCTCGGGATCTGCTGACGAAGGGATATTGAGTGCTTTATGAGGTGTCGAGCTTCCAACGATTTCCAAGGGTGGAAGAGTAATGACTGCGCTATTTGAGCGCCTTCTTCGTAAATTAAGTTCATTAAAGATACGTTGTGCGATCATCAAACGTCACTTCAAATGCTTTCAATTTTTCGACTCATGAACGCATATTGTAGGTCATTATCCGGTATTTTGTTGCTCACGCTACACGTTATAAATGAATAGTGATAATGTAATATAAATTACTCTTTACTTCCGGATAGCTTGTCTTTTCATATTGAAATTAATTAATATTTAATATAAAATCCCTTATTCTAATAATTAAAGGACTATTCTGGTTTGCTATCAGAAAATCAATGTGACGTTCTCATTGATTGGAATATAATCATAAAGATTCAACGGACAACTATTCACACGTCATGAGCTATTTAAATTTGAAGTTAATGAAAACGAAATTCGCATGACAAAATTAGCATGACATCTGCTAATTTAAAACTACTAGGACATAAAATATGAGTATGCCTTCTTCACGTCTACTTTCCCTCCTGTTTTACTTTGTTGGCTTCTGCTTACGCAGTATAGAGAAAGTATTGTAATGGTGCGGCAAAGACGGCGACGTTTCGACAGAAAAATCGTATTGCCGGTCCTGATAATGAAAAACTGGATAAATCTTGTTCCTAAATGTAGGAAATTACTTCCTCGAACCCGTTGTGTTTTCAGAATTCACATTTAGTGGATCCTTGATACCGAAAATTGTCAGTGAACAACGCTAGCGGCTAAACCGTAAGTAGGATTTTCACCCAAATTGATATTCCACGATTTGATCTGACTGATGTCGCAGCCCCTTGAATTTGAAATGGATATTTTGATTTTAGCGGAAACTTTACATGGAGCCTTAACAACTTTTTCACAATTTTCGCAAAAATGGATTCAAGTTTTTCTTTATATTTTCCCCCTCTGATAGAGCAAAAGACGCATAAAGAAATGACGTAGTTCGCATTTTTGTTGCACTGCCTTTTGCAATTCGAAAATTGCAAACAATAATGATAGAAAGGGTACCACTATGGCCCAGCAATTTAAAAAGTGTGAAAAAATTTACAAGTGTTCTGAAATGAATTAAGATTTTTTCGTGCCTGGGCCGGTGTTCTAAGACACAGTAAACAGGTCTAGAAATCCGGGCCAAAAACTATAGTCTTTCCATAGCGTATGATAGATATACTTATGCAAAGGAATAGGAAGATTAAAAATTGATGATTTGTAACTAATTTCCAAAACCAAAATATTACTGGGTGCTACAACAATGTATACAAATGTATAATAAACACTAAAATAAATACACAGAACTTTGGCAGACATTTTCATAGTATATTTAAAGTCAATGTGATTTAAAGGCGGAAAAGTCGGCACGGTGGCCGAGATCGCTAAGGCAGTAGTGTCGTGATCGCGAACCGAAGGGTCGCGGGTTCGAGTCCCGCCTCGAGCCTGGTTGTGTTCGTCCTTTCACCCCTTATCATCATTTAATTTCATCTTCACAGTTACCATAACGTTAATGCTAATAGTGGTCGCTAATGACGTAGATGTTGATGCGACCTTAAATAACCCCCTCCCAAAAAGGCAATTTTTGTGAAATTGCCTATGTTTAATTAATTGGAACAAGAATATAAATTTGTGTGAAACGTAAATATAATGATCTATTATTTTTGTCAATCCTCCTACGGAAGAATTTTCGTCTGAAACCAAAGTATCGCACCCGGACATAATATCTAATGAAACTCACATTGCCAGGATTGTGTTGATTAGTTCTGGAAGACCGACAAACACGATCCGCTTTCTGATATCTGGGAAGGCAGACCCCGAACGATAGTGCACACAAAAAGGAAAGTTTCTATCAGTTTGTCTGCTTGTGACAAGGGTTACTTGCTAAGAGAACATCAAGTCCACTCTTTCCCGAGCGCGTTCTCCATGCAAGGAATTTTTGTGAGCCCCAGTCTCATGAACATTTTCTTGTTTACGAGAAAATGTTTCTTGTGTTTCTTATTTCTTGTTCTTCTGTCTCAGTTCAGTTTAAATTTTTTAACTTTTGCAATATAGTGATAATACAAATTTTTCAAACACGAAATTACAATATAGTGATAATGCAATTTCTCAAACAAATCTCCGAAAACATAAAAACCTCGAGAAGAAAACACGATGTTTTGAAAATATCAACATGGATGTCACATCTCTAATAGTGATGCGACATCGCTAACAAAATATGGATGATACCAAATATCGATGTTCAAAATTAAAACATCGATATTAATAATACATCGGCTAAAACATCGATGTTTTTAAACAACAATATTTTAATGCTGGTTTAGTAAGCTCTCACAATAAATTCGTACACAGGAAAATTTAAATTAACAGCCTGAGCCCCCAAGTTATTTCACCGAAGAAGGGTACGGAGAGGCGTGGCAGGCCACACCCCAGGCCGCATGCGTTGACCGCCTATCCATGTGCGAAATACGAAGACATAGGGAATACCAGGGCACGGAGGTCATCCCTCGGAGGAAACACTTACGTTGCTCGATGATCGCAATTGGTTCCAATATATAAACTAACAATTATATTTTTACTTCCTCGCTACCACTTACGCAGTAGAGAGAAAGTTATGTAATCCTACACGTAAATTGGGGAATTTTCGGCAGAAAAACTCTTATTACAGGGCTCTGGTAACGATAAAGTGGATAAATGCAGTTGCTAAATTTAGGAAACAATCCTCTAACACGTGATGCCGGCAGAATCCAGGTTTTGTGGGTCCTTGATGCCGAAAAATCGAATGACGGCAAAACATCTGTCTGCGCATAACGCTAGCGGCTAGCGATTTTCTCCAAAATTGATATTCCCCCGAACGTTCTGGCTGATGTCGCGGCTCCTTGAATTTGAAACCGAAATTTTAATTTTGGGGGTTCTTTAAAACAAGCGTCTGGTCTTGAAATAAGGTCATGTACAATTTTTCGAAAATTTGAGTACGTACTATTCGAGTTATTTTGCGTGCAAGTACTAGCGAGAAAGTAAGTACTGTTTTAGCTGCACTGGTTTAAGTTTTACAGGATTGTGACAATAGGAATTTTTCATTCAAAAAGAATCTTCGAATCGAGTCTATATATCTATAATATGGATGTTTAAAAATACCGACTTTAATATATCGATGTTTAAAACATCAATGTTCCTACAAAAACATCGATGTTTCGAAAACATCGACAACCCTAATACGGAGTGCGAACGGCAATGACCGCTTCTGAGAAAGCGCAGATAGAGTCGTTTTAAGGGCAGAGGAAAACAATTATACTTATATACTTGTTAAAAATGGAAAACGTACTCATGTGTAACTGGAAATATGCATTGAGAAAGCAGATGTCAATAATGGAGTCCTGTGCAGGAGAGAGATTTTTTCGTTCAGTGGCGTTCGTGTCTTTGATGTTCTGGTATTGTGTGTGAAGACAAGCCGAAAGAGCGTGCGAAGGTGCCATTCGTTCGCAAACGTCTCGCGTTGCGGGCGACGTGTGAGCGGCGGGCAGCGGTTCCGCGTGGGCGGGCGGCCCAGGGCGCCCGGGCGCGTGGCGGCGTCGCCCGCGCCTCCGAATCCATCTCTGCCACATTAGGCGTCTGCCACGCTCCGCCGCCCGGCCACGCACCTCTCGCCCGCGCCGCGGTTATAATATTATAATTTCGGGTTTTCGGTGACCCAAGGGGAAAGAGAACAGGAGAAAAAAAATGTACGAGGAAGCGGCGGCGTTGGCGGCGGCGGCGGCGGCGTCTAGCGCGCGCGGGGTGCCGGTGCCGCCGCGGCCGCCGCCGCAGCCAACCATCGGCGCCGGCGGCCGGGAGGGGGGCGGCGGCCGGCCGGCGGCCGAGGGCCCGGTCTGCCCCGCCGCCGCCGCCGCCGCCGCCGCGCCAGCGCCAGTGGCGCGCAGGTAGTGCGGGGAGCAGCGCCGTCGAGGGCACAGCAGCAGCAGCCGCAGCGAGAGAGCGGGCAGCGCGCGCGCGCCGCCGCCGCCGCCGCCGCCACCGGGCCCGGGCTGCTGCGTGTGTGAGAGCTAGTGCGTGCACGCGTGCGGTGCAGTGCGGTGCGGTGCAGTGTGTGGTGCGAGAGCCGCGCGGGAGGAGCGGCCGTGGCGGCAGGGCGTCGCGGCGGCGGGAGCGCCTCCGTCCACGGCGGCGCCGGACACTCCGGAGGCGGCGGCCGGCGACTCGGCCCTTCCAACTCGCGCAGGTAAAAACACAGACGCTCGCTCCCCGTCGCGTCCCGCCCCGCCCCGCCCCGCGTCTCGGACGCGCAGCTAATTGAGTCGTGCGCGCCGCGCCGCCCCGCGCCGCCCCGGCCCGTCGTGTTTACCAACAAAGCCGCGCGGCGCCGTCTGCGCTGCGGGGGCGGCCGGCGCGGCGCGGCGCGGCGCGGCGCGGCGCGGCGCGGCGCGGCGCGAGGTGCGGGGCGGCGCGTGCAGCCGGCGGCGGCAGCGGCGGCGACGGCGGCGACGGCGCCCGGGTCCCGTTGGCTGGAAGCGACGGCGACGCCGACCTTTCGTCGCAGGCGTCGCGGTGTCGGTGTTGTCCCCGACGTGAACGGCGAAGCAGAAGATCTGTGTCTCTGGCTGTCGAATCACGACTGACGCGCGCGACCAGTGACTTCTGCCTTCTGCTTGCCTGTCATAAAGAGCCATCTCGTGCGCGCCAGAAAGTGTGAAAGTAAAAAAAAAGAAAAATACAAAACATAAATGCTTGGTATAAATTGATTCTTATGCCTGGATCTACAACAATTTATGTGAAGGGTTCATTTGCAAACTGAAAATTATTAATTGGATGTAACACGCAAATCTTTCGCCTGGGAGCTGCTTTATGGTTAGAGGAAACGCATTAAATCACGAACGAAGTTTCTCCGGCGTGATTTTTCTATTTTCTCTCCTGAAAGTGGTATTAGACCTGGAGTATTGTTGTTCCGTAACACTTGCATGGTGCGTGCATTTCCGTCGTTTTTAGGCGTCAGGTGGCAGTGCGTCGCTGCCCCCATTCGTTTGAGGCGACCGCGCACGGGCCGTAGTTCCGGCGTGCGCTTCAATTGAAGCACGTGCATGCGGTAGAGTGCGACTTTCTCTTTGCCCGTCGTGTTGGGGTACGAGCGGAGGCTGCGGCGCGGGACGGATCCCCCATTGAGAAACCGGCGGCCTTCGCCCGCAGCCCGCGGCGCGGCGCGGGGCGGCGCAGGGTGGCGTGTGCGTGATTTGTGAGTGCGCCGCGTTTGACGTGAGTGCCTGGCGGTCGGCCGGCCGGCGCAGGGCGGGGCGGCAGGGGAATTTGATGAAGATCCTCCCCGACAATTTCCGCCCGTGGTCCGAGCGGTGGCGGGGGGGGGGGCAGTGGTCCGCGCGTGCGCCAGCGGCAGCAACCGCGATTTACGGCCCCGTGAACCAGTTACGTCGATTATGTCAAGGCGCATCGCTCCTTTGTGGCTGGCGGTGCCCGCCGAGGCGGCAGCGGCGGCGGGCGCGCGCTGCCCAGCCCCGCTCGGCCTGGCCCGGCCCAGCCCAGCCCGCGGCGCCGGCCCGCCCTTCCCTTCCCCTCCCCTCCCCGCTCCAACCCCTTCCCCCTACCCAAGGTGCGAAGCGGCCGACCGAAAAAGCGGCCGCCCCACTCAATTCCACCCGCCCCGCCCTCCCCGTCCCCCGCTCCGCACCGCCCCCTCGGCCGCGCCGCGCCTCGCCTCGCCTCGACTCCCGCGGCTCGTCTGCCGAGCGCCCTTTTTGTCTGTGAGCAACACGTGGCGTGGGTGACAGCGCTCAGACACGCTGCGTGGACGTAGTGACAAGGCGGTCGCCCTTTACGCCCCGGATGCCGCCAACGGCGGCGACGGCGGAACTGGGATTCAGATGGTTTGTGCGCCTGTCGGGGCGAGAAGGATGAAAAGTTAGGAATCTAGAAACAGATCACGAGATTTTTTTACCGAATTCTGAAGGTAAATACAGGATAAAATGTGAATTTTATTCATAAACCAGCGACTTGCGAAGAAGCAAATGCAGTAATTCGCCTAAGAAAATCTAATGGAGAAACGATGTAAGGACGTCAGGCCTTATGCTTCTCTTTTATTACGTAGCCGAAATAGAAAAATACAACAGTTTATTCGTCATTCATACATTTTTGCATTTTGTGACCTCAGGTAAGCGGATTTCAATAAAGTGCATGTTTTCCCCTGCAGTGAGAAAGTATGCTTTCTTGTTTCGTGTATGACACAAACTTTCCAGTTATTTTAATATGATTTTATAATGCGTAGCTTGAATATTTTTGTTACGGGATTTTGGAATTGCGTTCAAACGTTCTAATGCGAATTGTTAAATGTATTTAGCGGCAGACCTTCCATTGTGGAACCTTTAACTATTCTTCCAAATTATATTGAGCGGTGTAGTAAGAGTAAAATACCGGACGAAATTTTTTATTTTTTTATTTATTTAACGTCAAAAACGTGAAAATTGATGTGTGAATGTACGACGGCATGTATGACGGATGAATGTTCTGTGCGTAAAAAATATGAGAAGAGTGTTATGTGGTTATATACGTTATAGCACATTTTTATTGCGTAACTGCAAAGTTATTTCGTAGATTAATAGTGCATTTAAATCCGGTGTGCTGACCGCAGACAGTGTTTTTGATCTAAAAAACAAAGGCAGATTTAAGGAATCGATGGCGAAAGAAATGTAGATCAGAGGGAGAAAAAGACACAACGAAATAAATTTCTCTGAACTAATTGCAATATATAAGTTTTCCACATTCCTTTCCATCATAAGGAAGTAAATACTGTGTGATTTTTGCAGAACGGTGGCGACAGAGTATGCTCTGTAACTACATGTACTCAAACCGACTCTTTTGCTGATTTATAAATGGAGCACTAGCATATCTATAAAGTGTTGAGTGAACTGATTTTTAACTGTATAAATATGGTAGCACTTTAAAAATGGCTGTAGTTTGGGGGAAAGCAAACTCTTCGAAATTGACGATTCTTTAATTTCAATACACAATGTATATCTTAAAACTATTGAGAAGCTAACTTAGAAGTAAAATGTTACTCGTTTCATTAATTGCTAACATACCGCATTTCACATTATTTCCGAGATGTATCAAAGAAGGCTGGTGAGTCGAAATTAATGACAGGTCAATACACCACTTTATAATTTACTTCTAATGTTTTGAACCACAGAATCACTAGCGAGTGACTGGTCTTTCATTACAGAAAATTAATGTGTGCGAAGATCAAACAACAGAACTAAGTATTTTTCTATTTTTGTCTTTAAGTATTTATTGAATAACTAGATTTTTTGTAACATTTCAATGAATTTTATTTTCTCAAAAATGTACTCGTATGTATCCGATCTATCTTTCCTATGTATTAAGGGAGCGCCTGCCCATCGCTGAAAACAACCAAGTTTCTGACGTAATCGCGGAATCTGTTTCATGTTGAGACAGGTTGGGTGGTCAACGCTGTTCGGAGGTAATTGTTTTGGAACGCGTGTTTGTTGAACGGTAGATATGACTATTTTCCACTGTGCTTTGCATCAGCGGGACTCCTTAAGCTCTAGCAGTCTTTCGTACGGGTTTACAAGCTGGGCCATTGGCCCGCTGCGTGGGTGAGAGGTCAGTTGGCCCTGTTCGTTGGCGGAAGTCCCTCCGTCGAATCCATCTCCTTGACCGCGTTTGGACTCGCCTCGAGCGCTCAGCAGCAGGACATCGCCTCGCTTGAAAAATCCGCTTTGGATTCACCGACGCTTATTTATTGGCGTGAAATCGTATACTTATATACTCGGTGGCTCGAATAACAATTGTTCCAACATTTTTGTAAAGCCACAAGTTGACAAAAATCCGGATAATAGACAAATGTTGGTTCTTATACAAGTCTTTCCCTAGCGACAAGCCACGCAAATATCTAAAATATTGTATACAAATGACCAGTCCTTATGCATCGCAATGAATAACAGGGAAGACAATCGACAATTACGTCGCCGATACATGCCCACGCCACCAGACAAAGAGCCGACACAAACAAGCGGCTCGAACAAGTAGGTAATCCCTGTCATTATGTCATTAGGCGCCAGGTTTGTGCTGTTTGGCAAGCAAACAAGCGCGGGCGGGCGGTGGGGCTCCTTCCCGCAGTGAGAGGTGTGAAGGATACCACTTTTTGACCCGAGGATCCTGCGTTACAGAAAACGGATCCTCGAAATTGTTTTATTGCGGACGTAAGATTGTGCCCACCGATCGATGTTGAATCTATGTATTTTCAGGAGTATAAACCTTGCTTCAGTGTTTTCACATACATTCCGGTTAATCCATGTTGTATTTGCCTATGTCTTTTGAGGAAGAATCAAAATGATGCGAGAATCTCTGATCCTGTGAATCTCAGGAATCATGACAGTCGGTGCAAGTTCTTAGGTTTCCTACCGTACGAATCGTTTCTGAATGCATAAACGCACGACTCGAGTCGAATTTTGTAGTCTTGTGGCTTTGAGAATGAGCGTGGGAGTGAGTCTTAGGAGGCTGAATGATATTAAATACGTAGTGCCTGTGGTGTATCCATGGAGTGAGAGTATCCAAGTCGCGCTGTTCTACATCTGAATGTTCTCGTTATCGCATCTGTTAGACTTGATTTGAGCAAGAATGATAGAATTTTCTTAAAAGCTTCACCCATCCTAGGTAGTTTTGTAAATCCCTTCATATCTATTACTTAGTTACACATTTTTTTGTCACTGTAGAAACCTAAAGTAGACTTCAAGGCAGCATCAGAAACTACTTTATTTCATGATGATTGTGAAATTGCAAGTGCGAAAATAATACGTTAGTGTTGTTTTGATATGTGATGGGAGAAATGAATATGGAAACATTAGGATCGACAAGGAATATTACACTTGAATATCATACATCCTTCTACAAATTATCTAGCAAGATTGAATACGTTTTGTGTAGCTGTAATGAGATTGACGTGACGTTGATATGAAACTCATCCGGGGATCAGGTGGAAAGAAAAAGGATAGCATGGAGATAGGTAAATAAAGCTGTGCTGAAGTGATATATCAGTACATCTTGTATTTCGTTTTCCAATCAATTGGATAGATTTGAAGCGTGCGAAATGCACAAGAAAAAATATTTGACCAGTCTGAAAAGTTAAGACAGATTTGGGGGAAGAAAAATTATTTTTCGTGGCACTTTGCACTTGTTCAATAAGTGTATTTACGATTTAGAACTAATTATTTATTATGTCAAATGTAGAAAAACGTAGTTGATAAACCATAAGTCACTCGTGGATTTTCCCAAAAATACGAGTAGAACTGAATGTAAACATTTGTTTCTTAATATTAAGCATAAATGAATTAATTGAGCGAAAGTTTGATTAAGATGTACCGATATTCGAATTTTGAATTATTTCGTTATCTGGGGTGGCTGAGACGGAGCGCAACAAAAAGAAGAGGCGAGGGCCAGCGGTGTGTGAAGTGCGTATGTTCCGCGCGTGGCTGTCTGTGGTGACGAAAAAAAAGCGTGTTTCCACTTGGGCGTCGGTGGCGGCGCGGCGCGGCCCGGCGCCGAGGTGCGAAGCGGCGCGGCGCGGCGTCGCGCCTTCCAAAAAAGCGGCCGCCCCTCCCCCCTCCAGCGCGGTGGCAGCCGCCGCCGCCGCCGCGGGCGGGGAACCAGTCGGGTTATGTGGGCGTTGCGTCACAGCGCTCGCAGATCGCGCGGGGCGCGTGTGGGGCCAGTGGGCCCGGGCCGGCCGCTGCGGCCGCGCGGCGGGCCGCGGAGACACCCAGTGGTGTTGCGTATGCCCCTTCTGGCATTCCATTCTCTTCTTTTCTTCTCCGTCCCCTTCTTTGATTGATTTTTTCGTGTTTCCGGGCGCGTCAACTGCTTTGGTCATTAGTCCCGTTAGTGTAGTGCATGTGTTTTTCGCGAGAGATGGCGGTGAGCTTCCCCCGCTGGATGGCGAGATCCGGCGCCGACCTACCGTCGGCTAGTGGGGCTTCCCCCTAACCAGGACTCTCGCACCAGCGGGGCACCACCCCAGCCGGGACAAGCTCTAAGCTCCCAACCGATCTCCCGGAATATGTGGTAGTGTAGTGCATGTTAGTGTGAGTGTGTAAGGGGAGAGAATAGGACAAGGAAGAGGAAGGAAAGATCGCGCGCGGTCCGTGGCCCGTTTGGTAGGGTACTGCTCCGGCATTCGCCTGGTGTTGATCGGAGAAACCACGGAAAACTACCGATCAGAGCAACCGGCCGCTAGAATTCTCCTCCTGACTGCGACTGAATTCGATCTAGCTGAAAAGCTAGTGTCGAAAATCCTGCCGCCGTCAGGACTCGAACCTAGGACCTCCCGGTCAGAGGCCCTGCAGGTCCCTTTCTTCTTCCTCATAGCCTTCTCCTCCTTCTTCATAATTTTCTTCTTGTCTTCATCATAGTCTTCTCCTTTTCGTCTTCATAGTCCTCTTCTTGCTTTATAAAAGAACTGATTCACGCCTCGAGTCACACTGCCTAAACATTGTATCTGCCGGAACTTTCATGACCATTTCCCCTTTATTAGGTCTCCTTAATCAATTATATTAACTACTCTTTACTTACGACGTATTCTTTCTAAACATAATGAATGAATGATCGGTGCTACCAAACAGCTCTTGACACTACCTACAGGAACTACGTTTAATTGGTGTTATGAATCACCATGCTGCTATGTCATTACGTACTCGTTCTATTTAAAAATCGTGTCTAAGTCCTGTGTAGTTTGGACCGTTTGCGTTTAGCTCAGGACTAGCATTGCAACTGTCTCTGCTGCGACTCTGATCCGGGGTTCGTTGAAATGGTCCCTTTGGTGGCGGATTTTTGACACTAGCTACTCAGTTGAGACGAGTTCAGAACGAGAATTCTGGCGGCCGACTGCTCTGATCCGTAGTTTTCCGTGTTTTCTCCAATCAATACCAGACGGATGACGGGGCTAACAAAAGGATCACGGGCCGCACGCGATCTTCCCTTCCTTTTCCATGTCCTATCTTCTCCTTTACTTACAGACATACTTACATACAATACACTGCCACAAACGTCGGGAGACTTGTAGGGAGCTTTGAACTTATTCCGGCTGGGGCGATGCCCCGCTGGGGGAGATACATAGAGGGAGAAACCAGCAAGCCGCCGTATATGTCGGCGCCGTACCTCAACACCCAGTGGGGGAGAAACACTGCCGACACCATAAAAGCATTCACTACGCTAACGGGACTAATGATAACGGGCAATTGACGTGCCCGGAAACCAATCAATCGTGTTATTTGGGTTTTCGGACTAATAAGAGAGTATTTGCATGTGCCCGTGACTGATATTAGGATGGAGACAGTTCTCACGAATGGAGATTGTTGAGTATAAAAATGCATCTTGAGCACAAAATAGACTACAAATATTCGCATTCGCACGTAGGCATTACGAAAATGGTAGTTTACTCACATTTGACAATTGTTTATTGCTGCTTTCTCTGCAGTCGAGTAATTAGTGATTTCCACGGGGAACCAAAGAGTTGTTGCACATTTGTCAGACGCAGTTAATAATTGTTGCAAACTGAAATTATGAGCATTACACACAGCTTCCGTACGTAATGAAGTTGGCGGAATTATACCTTCCATCGCCATCTACGGTGCAATGTACTGAATTTATGATTGCTAGTTATTACTGCTTCAGTGCAAGTTGTTTTTCTTAGTACCAGGGCCCTACGTAAATAAATTTTGCTGGTTACAATTACAGACTATAAATTTCCTTTCCTCTTGTGTCTGATTCTTAGTGGAGATTCGCATATTTCATAGAAACTTTGGAATCCATTCAAATTATTAAATTGTTGATTGATAATGAATATTGTACAATGTTCGGGGAATGTAATTAATTATACAGATTGCTCGCCCAGAACATTGAACATGTTACTTTCTAAGCGAAGTTCGACTTCACATACTAGTTGCAAATTATTTTGAACACAAATGAAGACATTGAAGAAGGATGTTCCATGTTACCGAACCTTTTTAGTTTATAACGACGTTGTAGGAGAGTGGAACAAACGGATTTTAGATCGTAATAATGTAGATAACTTTAAAGGAAAAAACTGTATTCAAACTCTTATTTTTGTTGTTTGACCATGTTGTAGTTGTCGACAGCGAAGACATCTTACATAAAGCATTAAACGAATTAAATGTATTAACAAAGTTATATAATTGAGTAATATCAACAAACAAAACCAAAAGCGCGTCTTTCCAAGGTTTCCAGCCTCGAAGATGTAAACTCGTTTTGGAAGATAAAATAATAGAACAAGTTTATATCTACAAATTCCTAGAATGCGTCATTTCTTATCTGAGCGATGTGGATGTGGACAGGAACATTGAAAAATTCAATCTAATGTGCGGCAGTATTAAAGTATGTCTCAGAGGTCATGTTAGGGAGAACACGTTGTGCAAGTTTTATAAGTCATGCTAGTGCCTGTGGATGATATGGAAGTGAAAACTGGATACTGAATTCTAGAACTTGTAGCAGAATTCAGGGAGTGGTATAGAGATTTTAAGACCATTGTTACGAGTAACAAGGAGGGGCAGAATAGAAAACGAGAGCATCAGGATAACCCTTGAATTCTGCAACTAAAATAAAAAAGACCGAAGAATTTTGGAAAAAATGGACCTTATAATAAGAATGAATGATGAACGATTGGTAATGAGTTTTAAAAGTCATGACTGAGATTGTCATGACTGATACGAACAGAAATTGCAGTATTATAATAATACGAAACCGTTACTAATGCGAGAAATAACGTGCTGCTGGAGAACCACCGGTTTCCAGTAGTTTTGGAATTTTTAATACATATATAGTTGTATTTAATCTTAATTTCTCGGGATTCTACGCCACTCTATTTGATGGATTTACAAAAAAGCAGAGTTCAGCTTTGTAATCTCGAAAATAATTTAAATATTCATGTGTTTACTTAAGTATAAGCTTCAGCAAAAGTATTCATTTAAAATTTATTTTGAAAAAGGAACTAAGTTTTAGTGGAGTCGAGGATCATTTATCCCTCCTGACATTGTTTTGTCCATATTTTTCGAACTTGCTGATTTTATTTTTATTTATACTGACTAGATTTATCCGGAACATCTTTCATGAGGCTCCATTTCTCTAGACGGCCGAATTACTCCAGGCGTTCTTATTTATTACTGCATACACTCTAGTAAGTTTGAAAAATGAGCGAACTCGGTACACTGACCCGTCATAATAGGGTTAACTGGCGGTTTAAGGAGAGAGCGAAGAAGATGTCAAAACGCCGCGTGGGCTGTCGTGCGCTTTTATAGTGACGCCCGCGATTCTGACGTCAAACTCTTCCGTGGTCTCGTCATTTGCACTGAGGTGTGACAGGGAGCGCCACTGTACGCGCATTACGAACTTATCAGAAATATGTTACTACCTCTCCTTTTGTTCTATTCGTTCTGGTTCGCTAAAGGACGCTCGTTGTAATGATTGCTTTCAAAAAACGTTTCGTGAGAATTTGCAGCAGGTTTTTAAAATTAGAAACTCTTAATTACTCTCGTAATAGTAGTGATAATTAGCGAATGTTTTCTTTACCAAATATTTCCGTGACCGTTAGTGAAGAAATGTCAACGAAGAAAGAATCCGTGACAATCATAGCTTAGACCGTGTTAATCGTTTAATTGATACGAATTGTCTTGATCATACGAGTAAAGAGCAAGTGCAGAATGAGCGACCTTATTGAAGCAGTGAGTGCATGGCCCCATTCCGCAGAACTTCCCTCCTTCCCTCCCCCTCGTGGTTCTTCCTGTTTTCTCTCTCTGGACTGCTGCCCCTGAGGTCCTTCCACGAAGAATCCACGGCCGTTTGCAGTATTGTGTTGGTTATTGTGTTTTCGCTCTCCCACTTTGCAACATTCTTGGATATCTTCAGAATTAGTTCTTACAGTGTGGAAAGCATTCACATAAACTTGTGTTTGTTTGAAGTATAGATTGTTTATTGCGTAACATCAGTACTACAAGGAAATAGTTTCCATATCTATGAAGTGTGGGTACAGCAATATAAAATTCTTAATGACAATATGACGCATAAAATAAATTTATTCTAAAAGTCTCGGTTGGGACTTGCAGAATCTGAAATATAAATCATTTTCTATTCGTACTGAAATATAGTCCGCATGTTTATAAACTAGATCATTCGTAAAAGCTACAATATTTTCAGTTTTACTTTTGATGTTAAAAAGTGTCTTCGTTGCTTTTTCATTTACACAAGCATTATGCACGCAAGTAAGCTCTGCGAGTTCTGCTTATTTGTGTGCTATTTCCCACACGTTTTTGGCTGGAGGGGAACAAACCAAGAACGTATGACGGCCGGGATATTAAAACGTGGTCTTCCAAGATTGAAAACTTCTTGGCCCCTCGTCCATCACGCATGATTACTCACGTGTCGACTGCGCCCGTCTTCCACCGGTCGCTTTTCCATTTTCACTTCTTCCCGAGGCCTCTGGCGCAATTAGGTTAATGGAAGTCTGCGTCGGTGTGTTTATTCGTCTCTCTAGAAAGTCTGTTACCCAGATGGAGAGAGGGCAGAAATATACCACAGGCATATCGCCATGTAGCATGTTACCTGCGCTACGCTTTGCACGAGTTAAACGAATATATTTCACGAGACAGTGTCGAGGCTGGTCATCTACTGCGTGCACATGGCGGTAAATGCATTCTAACATTGGTGGCTGTTTACTTAAACTTTACGTGAGCTCGGAAATTAGTTGGGTTTATCTTATTGCATGGTTAATACTCAGTTGGACTTTGTGGAGGTTGTATTTATTTGATGAAACATGCACTTTAAACCTTCAGAATGTATTCCCTTGCATCAGGGAATATAAACGAGTGACAAAATACCAGTTTTCAGAAATGTAGTTAAAGGAATATTTGTTCTACGAGTGGTCTCAATTGTACTAGTTGTCTTGCAGGGTACGTTATCGTGGGTTAGTGTATTCATTGAACTGGTTCACCTACTGTTTACTACAAAGTGAGTGAGTTAGTGCTTTTTGTTGGTTTTTACATTGAGATGTTGAAATTTTTAAATATTTTAAAAAGCCACCAAGTTTCATTAAAAATCTTCCGGATTAAAACGGTGGAAGTTTGTCTGCGAGTAAGAAAATTTATTTCCTTTTGAATTCAAAATCATGCTACCTGTAAGGTTGCGCGTATTGTGGAGTGGGTGCGTGTTGCCCAGTGTCGTGGGTGCACTTAAACACCATTGTGACGAAGTTTTAGGTTGCATGAAAGCCCATTGTGGTTGCTGCTTGGTTGGGCAACTGACGAATAAATATAGCTGACTCATTAGAGTTTCCTTATTTAGCGTCTTTACGAATGAAGTCACTCTCTATGTGGAGATTTTAGTTGGTGAGAAATACTTGAGACTGCAAATACGAATCCGAGAATAACTCAACAAACATTAAGTCGCTAGAATACGAGCTATATCACAAGCAGGAAAGTTGACATTTCTAAAGGATCTCGGATTATAAACAATCGTTTTCGTCTCGCAGTTATTTCATCAGACGCTCCCTACATTTGCGAAGAACACTGGCGCATGTAAACTGGTCTTGGTACATAACCTTCGCATTAAGGATTTCAGCGTGGTTCTCGTCTTCCATTTTGTAGTTTTAAAGCCTCCGTCGTCTGTGCCTTTTATTCTTAAGGATGATAGTTGGTCAAAGAGGATCGCGTAACGCCCACGTCCATTAGGAGGTGTGTCGGAAGGATATCTCACCAGGGCTGCGCAGGAGGAAAGCGACTCGGGCGAAGAGCGAGCGCAGCGCTTCTGGCTTTTGGGCGAGCGCCGCCGCCAGGCTGCGTCGCACACCGCGAGGGGAGAACCTTCAGTCGCTGTCTGGAGGAGAATTTTAGCGGCCGGCTGCTCTGATCGGTAGTTTTCCGTAGTTTCTCCGATCAACACCTGGCGAATGCCGGAGCAGTACCCTAAAAACGGGCCACGAACCGCGCGCGATCTGTCCTTCGTCTTCCTTGTCCTATCCTCTCCCCTAACACACACACACACACACACACACACACACACACACACTAACATGCACTACTCTACTACATATTCCGGGAGACCGGTCGGGAGCTTAGAGCTTGTCCCGGCTGGGAGGAGAGTCCTGGTTAGAGGGAAACCCCACTAGCCGACGGTAGGTCGGCGCCGGATCTCGCCATCCAGCGGGGGAAGATCACCGCCATCTCCCGAGAAAAGAACATGCGCTACACTAATGGGACTAATGACCAAAGCAGTTGACGCGCCCGGAAACCCGAAAAAATCAATCAATCAATGATGGGAGAACCCTTGAGAGGGATGATGAAAACTCCCGCGTGGGATGCAATCCTTTAATACAAAATGTGCAGGCAAAATTAATCTCTATGAATATGTTGTTGAATCGGTATAAAGATTTCAAATATGCCGTAAGGTTTTTCGCATATCTATGTTTAAAAAAATTTAACATTTTACTCATCTTATTCTTTTGCCAAAACTTACTCGGCACGCAATCACATCTTGTTAAAAGTAATTTTTTAATTGCCTCGATTTCATGGAATCATTTGAAAATGATACTCATCTTGAAAAACGGTGCCTGACAACATTTAAAGATTTTATTTTCAAAAATACATTTCATTGAAAGCATAATGTCTATTTAATAATGTTTAATAATATTGTTGCTAGAGAGCAATCAAAATGTGTGAAGTATTTGTAATTTTCGAAAATTCGGTGGAATTTTAACTGGACCTACCCAACTTTTATGAGCATATTTTTCTCTTTTTTAACAACAATTTATACACAAGAATTCTATCTTTTTGAGCCATTTTTGTGAAAATTTTGAAAATTTGCTAGAGTTTCATGGGAAGAATACCCGAATTTGAATGATTGATTTCGAATAATTTTGGGGAATAATAATAATAATAATAATAATAATAATAATAATAATAATAATAATAATAATCCTATAAACGGTATCAGGAAGTCACCATACAAGTTAATCTGTCGAAATCTGTGCTTTTCACCAAAGCGTTAAATAAGTTTCTCCAAACCACGTGTATTTTTGTACGTATACAAGAAAGTAAAAAGAAACAATTTTTTATTTTACAAGTTTCTTAAATAGCGGATTAGCGCTTTAGAAGAGAATTGTGATGTATTAATAAATAGCTAACTTTGCATTATCCTTAACATGAGCGAGGTCACTCCCTGTGGAATCCTCAATTTCAGTTTACGTAATAAGTGGTTGGAGTGATTTGGAGGAATGGTGGAGGGTAAGTAATTAGATTAGGTTAGAAGAGAAAATTTTGAATTTTGAAATATATTATTGTATTTTGTATTTAAATCTAGTGTACGATGATGCGGACACGTGCATTCAGACATGTGAGAGAAGTATGCCTCAAGATTTTAGGAGGCTCCTGGCAAGGAGCTGCCATAAACCAGAAGAGCAGGGGGGCGTGGCACGGGTGGGGGCGGGGGCGGGGGCCGCGCATTACGCGCCGCCACGCGCACTAACGAGCGCCATCGATCACCCCCACTCCCCTCCCACATCGCTCCTTTCTCCTCCTCCGCCTTCAAAACTACCCCGGCGCCGTCCGCTTGCATGGAACGCTTTCCGAAACATTACTCTTCACTCGCGTGATGCGGACGATGTTTGTCTTTGCGCTTACTTGCGCCTGGCCTTCGAAATGCGCGATGGCAGTGGTGTAGCGGAGTGGGGGCGGCAGGGGCGGCCGGCTTTGGGCGGCACTTTTAGGGGGCGGCAAAATTTCATAATAAATAATTTGATTTGATTTTTTCGTGTTTCCGGGCACGTCAACTGCTTTGGTCATTAGTCCCGTTAGTGTAGTGCATGTTTTTTCTCGGGATATGCGCGGTGATCTTTCCCCGCTGGATGTCGAGATCCGGCGCCGACCTACCGTCGGCTAGTGGGGTTTCCCCCTAACCAGGACCACCAACGAGGCACCGCCCCAGCCGGGACAAACTCTAAGCTCCCGACCGGCCTCCCAGAATATGTGGTAGTGTAGTGCATGTTAGTGTAAGTGTGTGTGTGTGTCTGGAGGAGAATTCTAGCGGCCGGCTGCTCTGATCGGTAGTTTTCCGTGGTTTCTCCGATCAACACCAGGCGAATGCCGGAGCAGTACCCTACCAAACGGGCCACGGACCGCGCGCGATCTGTCCTTCCTCTTCCTTGTCCTATCCTCTCCCCTTACACACACACTTACACTAACATGCACTACACTACCACATATTCCGGGATACCGGTCAGGAGCTTAGAGCTTGTCCTGGCTGGGGCGGTGCCCCGCTGGTGGAAGAGTCCTGGTTAGGGGGAAACCGCACTAGTCAACGGTAGGTCGGCGCCGGATCTCGCCATCCAACGGGGGGAAGATCACCGCCATCTCCGAAAAAAAACATGCACTACACTAACGGGACTAATGACCAAAGCAGTTGACGTGCCCGGAACCACGAAAAAATCAATCAATCAATCAATCGGTCCGAAGGGTCGCGCCGTGAGCATGGTCGTTTGCCCCTTGTCTTTCATGTATTGTCGCGGCAGTCCTTATGAGTTTGCTGACCACAGACCGAGGAATCCGCAAGTGTGTCTAGTGTAAGAGGTTATTGTGTCCCCTGAGGGACGTAGTGGATACCTGGTGCGGATAGTCGAAATCGGCATCCCCTGAAGCTGTAAAAACCTTATGAAGGAGGGGAAAAAGGTATTTTCACATTTGTTTATTGTGGATGCCTTAGCATGTGTCATCTGGCAACGGTAACGAGTAATTCGCAAAAGCATTTAAAACTCCTCGGGCATCTGCTTCGAAAGCGCAGTGAAAACGCAGCGGGAAAAGCCTGTCGACAGGAATCCCACTTTCGGGCGGTAGCGCCCGCTGCGTCCCTAATAGCCTTTGATTTACGGCGCCGATCGCCTGCGACTGCTTCGGCCGTCTCAGTGGTCTCCACACTCACCTCTGGGCTCTCTCTCCTTGCTCCTCGCCCCTAGCCACCCACCACTCTGTCTTTCTCAACACTTCTCCCCACTCGCTCCGCGCTCCACGCCCCTCATCCCTCGCTCTCCAGGCACTCGTCCCACGCCACTAGCCACTCACCCCTCACCACCAGTGACGGCTGCTGCCCCAGCAGACAGGAGGTTGCACCTCCATCGAATGACGGAAATGTAATTTCCAAAATTTAAAAGACGAATATGTAATAAAAATGTTCGCATTTCAAATCAATTAAAACTAAGTGAAATAAAAGTCTACTACTTACATAATTTTATGCGTCGGCTCCGCGTAAGGCATATACACATCCCGCGCACGTGGTTCTGGCTTTGATTTCCACCGGCCACTTAAATTCGACTCCAGAACACGGCAAAGGCACTATTGCTTCGTCACGATTCACACGAATAAAGTTATTTTGAAAACTTCACTATCCTAAAGTATTTGTCAATAATGAAAGATCTTCGACACACTTTCGTATTCACAAGAACGTTCGCAAATCGCTGGCCAGCTGGTCGACTGCTGCCTCACTGTCTTCCGCGAGATATTAAGGGACTTCCATCCGGAACAGCCACCTTTACACAAAGAACTCATCAAATGTACGTTTTGAATCAACAAACGTAATATCAAATTAAAACAAAACAAAAATATCATAATCAATGCTTAGAATATTGTCAATAATTGACTGAACTTGTGTAGTTTCAATAACAAGCGAAATTTATAAAACTACGTTGCAGTGAGTCAGACGAAGACAGAATATAGGTATTCCCCTGAGATTCCCTCCGTCACCGCGCAGCGTTAGACAGCGCCATTAGATTGGTTCCCCAACCAAAAGTATGTTCCTTGTGTTAAATCGAAGTGCCAAAGAGTAAACAATAAACCCATTATACAGCCAGGAGCCAAGAGAGAGCTGCAATTCCTGGCAAGGCACCAGACACCGGAAGGAGTGCCAGTTCTTTGGTTTCAAAATGATTTCATATGCATCGATATTGCTGTAATCTCTTGAATATTGAATGTTTTAAAAGGAAAATGTATATTCCTAAGATATTATGAGATCTTTTTCATTTTCTGGGGGTTGTGCAACTGCGCAACCTAAGAACAAGCCACCACTGCTCACCACTCGTCTTTCTCGACTCCCAACGCGCCCCTCCTCTCTCGCTCCTCGCCCGTCATCCCTCGCCATTCAACCCTTGCTCGTCGCCCCCGCTTCTTATCATTCTCCCGACGCTCCACGTCTTTCTTCCCCGGCTCCTCGCCTCTCGCCGCTCGCTCCTCGTCCCGCGCCTTTCGCTCCTCACCACTCGTCCCTTGCCCTTCGCCACTTGCCCTTCATCCTTCACCACTTGCACCACGCATCGCGGCTCTCGTCCGCCCTTCGCCTTTCGCCATATCCCAAATGTGGAAGCTGTGGGGTTATGTGCGCAGCAATTTTATAATAAACGTCTCGTCAACTTTCAAACTCATTGTGCCGCGTAGTATTAACTAAATCTAGCGCTCTCCGTGTCCTGTTGCTGTTTTTGTATATTTCGATTAGCAATTCGTAGGTACATGCGCTCTTTACTTTGATCCATTTCTTTAGTGACGCTTAATACACGTTTCGGATGAACCTTTTCCTTTCGCAGCGGTCAATTATGATTGTGCTTTTTCCTGAGTGACGGAGCACAATTTATTTTTTGGGGGGCGGGGTTCGCTGCTGGACGGCGCGTCGCGGTTCCTGTGGGTGGCAGAGGGCGCGCCCGGCCACTGCACTGGCCGCTGTTCAGGCCCGACCCGACCCCACCCCACCCCACCTCACTCGACCCGATACGACCCCACCCAGCTCGACTTGACCTTACCCAACCCCACCCGAACTGATCCGAGCAGACCAGATCTGACCCACTCCGATCCGACCTGACCCGACCCGACCCCACCTGACCCGACCCATCCCGACCTGACCTGACACGACCCCGCCTGACCTGACCTGACCCCACCCGACCTGACCTGACCCCACCCGACCTGACCCGACCAGATCCGACTCGAGCGGTCGCTCCCTCAGCGCCGAGCGTCAACGTTTCCATACTGAACAAACCCATCCACCCTCAAGCGGGGTTGCAATCCTGGATTGTGCCGAATGTAAATGTCGGCGCAGTTTTGCCTCATATTCAAGCAACTCTTCCCATTCCCAATATATTTACGCAGTACGCAGTTGTCTTCTCATACGGATTTAATGGTAGGCGCCCTGAACTCTGTGAATTTCGTGCCCCTTTCTGTTGGCAGATGTAACACAGCATCTTGGCCTGCATCACCACCCGTGACCACTCGTGTCAAGACTTTGGACTAGAATTGATCACGATCTAGTATTACGGGACGCGGAACAGCGTTGACGAGCTGGGCGGATAGAACAGAAATGGATCGACCGAAATTGTTAGTTTATGAGCTGCGAATCCCTTTGGCCGTCTTTTATCACCTTTGTAACATTGTGTTGTGATGAGGCGTTTTTGACCTTCAGATTCACATCTCTTGGGTACACATCGACCTGAGGGCAGTGGGCAACATTTTTGAGCCGCAGTGGCGTAAATTCAGTGGCCGTGTGAGGCGCGGGGGAATTTGTTCGCTGGCTCGGCCCCCGCTCCCTCGCGCGTCGACTGTTGGTGTTCCCGCGCACGTTGGCCGCCTCCGGTCGTAAAGCACGTGCGGCCCCTGCCGCGACGGCCCGCTCGACGCCGGCGGCGGCGGAGTCGGCAGCGGCGGAGGTGGAGGCGGCGGCGGCGGCGGCGGTGGAGGTGGAGGCGGCGGCGGGCGGCGGCGGGCGGCGGCGGGCGGCGGCGGGCGGCGGCGGGCGGCGGCGGGCGGCGGCGGGCGGCGGCGGGCGGCGGCGGGCGGCGGCGGGCGGCGGCGGACGGCGGCGGGCCGGGCGGCGGGGCGGGCGGCGGCGGGCGGCGGCGGCGGGCGGCGGCGGCGGGCGGTGGGCGGGCGGCGGCGGCGGGCGGCGGCGGCGGGGCTCGCATGCGGGATCGGGGGCGGCGCCTTGTGGCCCCGCGGCGGCGTCCACGCCGCGCCGCACAAGGGCGCCTTCTCTGCCGCGCCGCGCCGCGCCGCGCCGCTCAGCGATATATCGGCGGGAGAGGGGCGTGCCCGCCCGGCCGCCCGCCACGATAAACAAACACGCCCGCCGCGCCCATTCGTTACGGCGCCCGCCGCCGCCGCCGCCGCCGCCGCCGCCGCCGCCGCCGCGATTGTCGGTTGTGGCGGTTACGTCGCATGGCGAAGGCGGAGAGAAAGGCGGTTGGGGGTGGCTGTGGAGGTATTTACAAAGAGAGAAGAATGTTCAGTCAAGACGAGGAGTGGGTTTAATTAACTAAGTGAGAAATGTTTAAATTAGTAGTTGCTTAAATTAACTAATAGTAGCAGTACGCAACGTTTCTCGCCTTTGCTAAACTGTGGTTGCTCGTTACCATGGTAATTTCTGGGCATGTTTTCATTCACACATTGTTTAAATCGGACCACAGCTATGAATCAGTTGGCATTGTTTTACAGTATTGATGCAAGCTGTATAGATGGCCAACTTTGACTATTGAATGCTGATATAATCGAGTGAAGAATGGCAATGGTGATGCAAGTTATGAGACGGTGACAACTGCAGACAGTGACAGAAATGAAAGAAGGCGTGCCCTTGTGTGGTTCGAGGCGTAGACCTCTCCGAGAGCTCTCCTTGCCTCCGCTCTGTACTCATCCCCTGCCACTGGCACTCGGCACAACGAAAATTGCACCCCCTCCCCGAGTATAATTAGTTATTACTTTAATCGTATGATCAGCTTTTTGCCAATAATCTTGGCCAATCAATTGAGGGGCGTTATCGGTAACGAGCAAAACTATTCTCTTTCTTTTGCGACTGTTGGCGAACATTGCATGTACTCCCTGTTATATATTCGTTCCTCAACTGCATATCGTTGACGTGAAAGCAATTTATTTATATTGCTGCAATTCGAGAAGTGTCCTTCAAAACATTCTTTTTTTTATAATTACCATTGACCTGAATATTTTTTATTTAGTTTTGAAGTATTGCGAGTTGAATTGAAGGAGCTGTATAACAAAAGAATGCTCTTTGTTACTAGGCGATTGTGAACTGTTCGTTTACCTTCAATGAGGAAAACAATTACTGGTGAAAACTATTCCCCAACCTCCAACTGCACACGCTGTTTCAACATTTTGAAACATTACCGTCCAGCTCATCTGGCTGGCGGACCTTCGCGAGAAGCTGAGCTTTTTGGCAATGTTGAACTGTACTATACCTGTCAATGAAGTGGCCGCTGGTCTGAAACGCTACCAACGACACGCCGGTGGCTGCCCGCTGTGCGACAACGTTCACTTTGATCCGAAAGTTAAGATCGGTTTACCGGGAGCGGTAGCTCAGTGCATCAACTGATGTCACTGCAGCGCCTCTGACCGGGAGGTCCCAGGTTCGAGTCCTGACGGCGGCAGGATTTTCGACACTAGCTTTTCAGCTGGGTCGAATTCAGTCGCTGTCTGGACGAGAATTCTAGCGGCCGGCTGCTCTGATCGGTAGTTTTCCGTGGTTTCTCCGATCAACACCAGGCGAATGCCGGAGCAGTACCCTAACAAACGGGCCACGGACCGCACGCTATCTGTCCTTCCTCTTCCTTGTCCTATCCTCTCCCGTTACACACACACTTACACTAACATGCACTACACTACCACATATGCCGGGAGACCGGTCGGGAGCTTAGAGCTTGTCTCGGCTGGGGCGGTGCCCCGTTGGTGGGACAGTCCTGGTTAGGGGGAAACCCCACTAGCCGACGGTAGGTCGGCACCGGATCTCGCCATCCAGCGGAGGGAGATCACCGCCATCTCCCGAGAAAAAAACATGCACTACACTAACGGGACTAATGACCAAAGCAGTTGACGTGCCCGGAAACACGAAATAATCAATCAATTAAAGATCGGTTTGGATTAATTCGCGCGCACTAAAATATTACCTTGGTACTTAACGCCTTATTGAATAAATTGTGCACAAATCATCCTTATTGTACATTAACATTTCATAACAGCACAATTCACGATTTCAAATTTTTAAACAATTGTTGAGAAAATTTTGCTTACTGTCGTATTCTTATGTTCGTCCGCATGGATGTATCCAGTTTAAAATTTGAAGAAACGCTCAGCATGGTATGATGCTTCCGCCGAAATCGTAAATGCGGATGCCGCTATTGACACCTTCAGTCACGAATCCATGACTAACTAACACCATTTTCTCATGCAGTCCATTAGCCCTCCCTAACCCATCCCCAAATCCTCATCCACATCACGGATACGCAATACAGTTAACTAATCTTTGGAGCATTGTGCAAACTTCACTATATCTTCACAAATAAATTCACAATCCTTACTTCTTCCTTCTCTAACTTACGCTTGCCTCCTATTGGTGAGGCGCTGCGTGCTCATCCATCAAACACCTTCAAACCTTCCAAAATAGTCTTGAGAATAGCTGCAAATGCGCCGTGGTATATTTCAAATACCAACTCCATAAAGACATAAAGACCTCAATTTCCCAGCAATCTCCCAACATATTTCCAGAATCTCAGATAGGTCTTACTCAAAACTATCTAATTTTCCAGCCCAGAACATTTTTCATCTAGGTAAAACTTCTGACAATAAAGAATCCACTGCAGACTTTCCAAGGACAAATTCCGCCCACCTTAAACAATACCATTACTCCCTACATTCCCTACTATCGACATATAATAAACTTTCTAAACAACGAAAAAAATGATTCCAATCCCGCGCTGCTAGATGGTGGAAGAGGATCCCAGAGGGGACACCCTCCTTATTTGTAATAATTTAATCATAGTATATGTACTATGTGTAATACTTTTATGTAACTATTCTGTAAAGTGGTTAACCCACTGCACCAGACAAATAATAATAATAATAATAATAATAATAATAATAATAATAATAATAATAATAATAATAATAATAAAAATGGAGCTTTGTGCGTGGCGACGTTAGCTTCTGCGAAACTATAGCTTAGGGCTGCAAAGACGAAATGGCCTTGTATGCGAAGTATGTGGATTACCTCGACCGACTCTCAGTGGAAGTCATTCGATAAAATGAATGAGGATTCCCTGGCATTTTATCAGGTTTATTGGCATTCTCATCTTCGTTGAATCATTCCACTTTTTCTTTTATTCCTCGTGCGACAGAAATATCACGAGATCAGCATCCCTGTGTCACACTTACGAGTTAAGATTCCGTATTGCTATTCTAGCTGTGTAATAAATGAAAGCAACAGCATGCGCGTTATTTGCTGAAGTCTTTTAAATTCCTGGTGTTCTGATCTTAACAGCTACACTACGTACGTCCCCTAAAACGTCGATATCGATCGTAGTCAAAACATTAATATAAAATATTTATATAGCACAAAACGTTGTCAGTTTGTGGATTGTACCGAAATATTGTTCTAAGCATTGTATCAATAAATAGTTATTTATGATTCGATTACTAAAAGTAATATTTTATTTTTGAGGTAGAAAATATTGCGACTGCAGGCCGATAGGCCGAGTGGCGCAATCCTACGAGAAAATAAAATCGCTTTTACCACGTGTGTCATGCGCTATTTTTTTAGATTTTTACTGACTTTAATTTTATTTTAATTCAAGAGGCCTAAACAAATCCGTAAATTGGAATCATGTGACATTAAGATCAGTTGCAGCTGATCATACGAAAGTACTATTTTGTTTTCTTTGTCGCATTTTCAGCTTTATCTGAACATTTGAGGATTGTCACTTTTAGCACACTTAGCACTAAAAATGACTTGTGTGACACACTGTGCTTGCCCTAAAAGTAACTACTCTTACTAGTAACGGTCTAAAAAAGTGTTTTTTAATAATTAAGTAAAATCAAGTGAGTTTTAATCAGTCTAGTTACTAGGCAGCATTGCCTAATTTCTTTCCAGTTCACCCCGAGGTCTGCAGTGGCCAACATCATGAGAGAATTCACTAGTCATCCATCGAACTTTCCATTGCGTCGCCCAAAAATGATGAAATACCACCACGAAGCGCAATAATATTGACCATCCTAGGATCACGTTTACATATCATTCGTCAATTGGTTTGTGGCTGAGACTGATCGGAAACGCAAGGGACACCTTGCCGGGTTTCCGCCTGCTCCGTGGCGCAGGAGCGCACTTTCAACGCTGGCCACGCCGCCGCGCCGCGCCTCACCGCGTCGCGCTGCAGCTGTCGAGGCCGGGTGAGCGTGCTGCGTCTTGCTTGTCCGTGCCGCAGTATCTTCAGCGCTCTTACCAACAAACTGCGCCCGCCGCAGCTCTGACGCGGAGGTCAACACACCGCATTCGTTCGCGCCGCCCAGCTTTGCCCCGCTCCGCCCCGCTCCGTCCCGCTCCACCCCGCTCCGCCCGGCCTCGCCCCGGCCCGCGCTGTTTGCTTGCAGGGACAACTTGTACCTCGCAGCGTTCCCAGTGAAATATGGAGTACCCTACCGGCACGCACGGTTTCGTGCAAGGAAACGTACGGAGGTCGAGTGCACTCCTGAGACCTTCCACCAATTAAATCGCACAAATGGTTGTTTTTAATTGCACAAGAAATTAAACACAGTAGCAGAGTATCAATAATGTTAAGAGAATTATTTCATTTAGAGAGAACATGAAAAATTGAAACATTTTTCAAACTTCAGAAACGTTTTGTTTGAAAATCGAAGAAGATTTTACAATAGATTAAAGAGAGGGTGAGTGCAATATGAGTATCGTGAACAAGAAAAAGCGTGCGACAGAGTTTTCCAAGAATAAAGGAGAAACATTTGTATTTCAACTCTTCGGACTGAAGAAAACAACGCAACAAACTCTTCGGGCTGAAGGAGTACTGAATCAATAACAAGAATTTGTATTTCTTATTTAAGAAGACCATTGTGTTCCCATTTACTCAATATACTAGCTCTTACGACACAACAGTAACGGTTGATTGATGATGGAAGAATGGCGGAAAAAGAGATAGGAGACGCAGGAGAACCCCGAGAAAACCTAAACACAAATGTTCATAAATTCCACATGGTTCGACCGGGCTTTGAACACCGGTATCGTGAAGGCGAACATTGATTGATTATTCTGTGCGCGTCAACGACTAAAGTCATTAATCCCGTAAGTATAATGCATTATTTTCCTCGGGCGGTGGCAGTAAACTTCCCCGCTGGATGGTGATATTCAGCGCCGACCTACCGTCGGCTGTGGGTCTTTTCCTCAACCAGGTATCTCCCACCGGCGTGGCACCGTCCCTGCCGGAACAAGCTCTAAGCTACCGACTTGCCTCCGTGCATGAGTGGTTGAGTAGTACATGTTAGTGTAAGTGTGTGTCTATGTAAGGGAGTGAGGATAGGGCAAGGAAAGGGAAGGAAATATTGCGCGCGGTCCGTGGCACGTTTGTTAGGTTACTGCTCCGTTATTCATCTATTGATCGGAGAAAACACGAAAAACTACCGATCAGAGCAACCAGCCGCTAGAATTCTCCTCCAGACAGCGACTGAACTCGACCTAGCTTTAGAGCTAATGTCGAAAATCCTACCACCGTCGGGACTCGATTCTAGGACCTCCCAGTCAGAGGCACTGCAGTGACATCAGTTGATGCCCAGAGCCACATCTCCCGGTGGAAGGTCCGTCTACTGTCACACCATTGAATGCAAATGCAGATCTTTCGTGGTGACCCGACAGTTCGCAGGGCAGGGGGTGGCGTGTGGGAGTAGTGTTGGCAAATTTTAGCAAAACATCGATACATCAACATTTAGATGCATCAATAAAAGGTTTTCAATGTCGATGAAAACATCGACAATAACTATAACGTTTTTAAATATGATGAAACATCGAAGTAAAATGTCCTGATTCCAATGTAATACGTAACACGTCAATATTAGTTTAATGAATATTATAATTTGACTGCCATCATAATTTTATAATCTAGTTCTATGTGATCACGTTTCAAAATGCAGTTTAACGATATTACGATATAAAAAAGAATCACAAAAATATAATTGGAGGTAAGGTAATCACTGGAGAAAGGTTGCGAATAGCAAATGGCTTCGAGCCGCCTGGGGATCGACAAGCGTGACAATTGTCAATGGCTGTTGATTGCGAGCAATCCACCAACAAATTAGATACTGTACATTCTATTTATATGATGAGAATTTTTTTAAAACGTCGATGTTTCTGGACAAAAACATCGATCTGAAGAAAATATCGATGTTATAATATCGACTTTTGTGCTCGAAAATATGGATATTAAAAAAAAAAAAATTGTTGCCATCCCCATGTGGAGGCCGTCACTGGGCGGTACATTGGGCGGTGCGTCAGGCGCGGAAGTGCTGGTGCCTTCTCCTAGGGAACGGAGCCAATCTACTCGCGAGCTCTGTCGCACTCTTCGTATTTTCTTCTGTATTAAAATTTCCTGCATCCCCCCGATTGTCTCATTAAGTTCGAGCTACTGGAGCCAGAAGGTTTAATTTCTTTATTTTATCACCTATGATTAAGGGACATGCAGAAGGCATCAATGAAGGTATTTTAAATAGAACGTTCCCCGCAATAAAATATTAATAACCGACCGGGTCGCTATCAAATATGGAACTTGAACGATATCTGGCGGTACAATGGTGTCGTCTTCGCTGTTTGATCGTGAGTCATGGAAATTGAATTTGCAAAATAAAGCAATACCAGGTTGGTTGGCTATTCAAAATTGATTGCTGACCAAAAGGGGTCGCTCATGGCAAGAAACAAACACGGTATTAATAGGATTCTTATTTTTACATTTCATGTTTATTTGTCGATGATTTATCAATATAGATGCAGTAGAATAGAGAGTACATTTTATTCTGTTCTTTTCTTTCTTTAACTATGGAACAATTTCAGAAAAATCAGATTTTCAGTTTCTTAAAAGAAACGTACTTATGTAAATGTGTTATAAAACTCGTTTTCATTCACAAAATAGTTCTTATATTTTTATCTTTAAATTAAATAAATTTCTCTTATTCATTATAATAAATTATTAATATTCGAATTAGATTTCGATTTGTCATTTTTGTCATTTTTGACTATATATTATTGTTAACATGTAGGATATTAAAATGTATTCCTCCCAGAGAGTCTTCGGTAATAATAATCACTTAGAAGGTGAACGTGCATGCGATACGAAAGGAGGCAGGCAGAGTGCATGTTTGACCTGTTTTACGAACACGCAAGTATTTCGGTGGCTCAGCCTCGCATCGTCACCACGACCCGAACGTTAAGAGTTGCGGTTTCGCGAATCGCGTGTGAACTTCTACCGCGAAGGCAAAAATTCTGATTGATCGCCGAACTCCCGCCAGCACCATCGGCTGCTGCTGGGACGTAATGTCTCTGCGCCTTCGCAATATTGCCGCCAGCACAGGCGCCAATGGCGAGGTTCAGCCCCAAGGCAACCCGAAGCATCGGGATTTCCCTCACATCACGAGAGAAGAGCAGCATCCTCACATTCCTTTGTTCGCGATGCAAAATAGTTGAGAATATTGTCTTTTGTTGAAAGTGTTTAGCTCACAATCAGCCTTGTTTTAGTGTGAACCACCACATCAATTTCAAAAAATCTTTAAGATTAGATTTGTTTCACACTAAACGCGGTTCGTATATAACGAATCTTTTGGCAAAAATTCTCAGCGCCCTGTTTTGTGTCCTATTGGTAGCCGATGGTTAGAACTGTATCATACTAGGTTAATTTTGGAGCGAAAATGAAAACGAAATATCAGAAACAAAAATGTGGGTTTCTAATAAAAACGCCCTTCTTCGTTGTCCTTTCTTATAATTGCATTATTTGATGTCGTGTCGCGTTTCTCCATTACCGAAGTTTACTGTTATGCGACGTTTTGAGAGAGTTGGCTGTGCTAAGCAAGCATTCGCATTTACTTGCTTTTATATTAGTCTAATAAATTCGTCCTGCCGCATGCCTCTTCATACATTTTCTTTCACAAATACCGCAAACGGCGTTAAGGGGCCTGCTGCCACTAACGAATTTTAAACGGCTTGTAAATCTCTCGTTCGGTTCTATTCGTTGCCTACTATACATCGTGGGCGACCAATTGATGCCATCGCCTGTTTCAAAGCCTGGGTTCGATGTCCTTCAAGCGTAGGTGGTAGACAACAACTTCTTTTCTCAACTGACCGGTTCTTATGTACTTTTTACAGTTTTATATCTCCTCATGTATTATTGAAATGGCAATGACACACTTATAATTAAGAAATGCAAACAGTTGTGGGTGGAGATGTCATTTTTTTAAATGTTCCTTTAACCATGACAGTGTAATATGTGCTGATGGAATAAGGAAACGGATGTTTGGTTGGATTTATATTCTCGCGCAAAACTAATGCGGTGATACTTTCCATTCATCACGTCTTATTCGAAGACCTTTTTCACACTCATAAAGAGGGAATTTGTTTCTTATCTTTATTACGTATTTTGAATGCGCGCAGAAATAGATAGAAACTAAGGAGACTGTGACTTGGGTGGGATTCAATAACTTCGTTACTTTCCCAAGACTCGGAAAAATTACAAAAACAATACAAAAGACAAAACAGATTCGATGTTCACTAAAAATGCAAATATTTGATTATTATTCCGCATTTTCTCATACTGCGCGCAACAGCTGAAACGGGGAAGCAACAACTCAAACGATCACAACTTATAGCACAGCTGTCATGCGACAGAAAAGCTCCAAAGAAGAGCCCACCCTTATTAAATATTTGCAGCATTTATGATGATGTTTTTGATATGTAAAGAACTGTTGTACTTAATTAACACTATACTATATTATTGCAGTTTAGTGAAGACCGTTTTTGTTAAAATATTACTTGCTAGCAGTTTTTATTCTTAAGCATTTTTTCGTGCAATTTGTTGGAAAACAATTTTGCGATTGTAGACCACTAGTTTATTTTTTGTTGCAGGATATTACTTTATTTCTAAATTTCATGTGTTACTTTTCTTACATTTTAATTGCCCATTTATTTTTAAAAGGGAATTAATTTTAATTCCTATGTAGGCAATTTGGCATTTCCCTAAAATGAGGGAATTTGTTATGAACCCCCAGCGCAAGACGTGCGACTTCCGGAGTGACGCTGGCTGAAATGTTTCCATTTCCCCATAAGTACAAAAAAACCATGACGAATCATTCGCAACGCGATTTCCCTGTTAATTGTCACTTGATAGTGTAATCAAGTAACATGTCACAAATTAGAAAAAAAAAGAAATAATGTTTTGAGAGCATTAAAGGGAAATAATTTAAGATTGAGAAAAAAAAATGTTCCAACTTCAAATTGTGAACATTTATTTTCATGTCATGAATACCATTCGCACTCGACTATTTATTTAATGTTCACAAACAGGGAGCCATTATAAACAGTAAAGGTTGAATCATCCTATAGAGCCATAAATATTTACGTGTGTTGAATGTCCGTTTCAGATGTGAAGATATTTGTATTCATATTTCTTTTGTGTTTACGGACGCATCAGTTGGTATGGTGCCATTAGTGTAGTGTGCATAATAGTCGGGGAATGGCGATGTTCATCTCCTGATTGATCCTGAGATTCGGGGCCGACGAACTCGAATTGCGGGAGTTTCCCCCCTCCAGGTATCTAGGCATCGCCCAGGGGCTTCCGACATGTGTGATAGAGAAGCTTCCGACATGTGTGATAGAGAAGCTCGCGTGTGTGCATGTGTGTGTGTGTGTGTGTGTGTGTGTGTGTGTGTGTGTGTGTAAGGGGAGAGGATAAAACAAGAATGACGAATGACGGATTACAAGAGGTCCGTGTTCTGTTAGGGTACTGCTCTGACATTCACCTACTGTTGATCAGAGAAACCGATCAAGACAGACGGCCTTTAGAATTCTTCTCGGGGCAGAGGCTGGGTGCGACCTAGTCTTACACCTAGTTGCGGAAATCTACCACGCGCAGTCAGAACTCGAACCCTAGGACCTCCCGGTCAGAGACGCCTTAATGGCAACAGGTCTTTCTGTGAGCCGTTTCTGCTGGAGCTGTATTTCGTCTTGGACTGGAACGGTTGTGTTCGTCTGTCTACGCAATGAACAGTCCTGCGAGCCGGTTTGTGACCTGAGAGCGCAACATGAGACAAGTACCAATGAAGCATACAGGCAACCGGAGGGCTTGAGGAAGTGTGGCTCACCCCGAGTGAGCTGAAGCACTCATCGTCCTAAGAGTCACTCGTTTTCTAGCACAAATGCCACTATCCAGCAGATGCTGAGTAGATTCCCAGCAAATGCCACTACCCGTTTCCTCGGCAGCTTCTCCTCTGCCCAGCCGTGGTGACGGTGTTCGCACCCAGAGCGAAAGCCAGTGGGCGTGGCGTGTAGGGCGGGGCGGGTGGGCGGGGCGCGGCGCGGCGCCCCTAATAGCGACGGGAGGCGCCTGCGTCGCCGCTGCTCGGCGAATGCGACCAGCCTAGCTCCCCGCCCCCGCCCCCGGAGAACTCGCCTTGATTTATCGTAATGGATTTCTTAATGCAGAGAGCCGTTCATTGATACCGCCCGGCCCTCGTGTTCCTTTTGGGCGAACGGTTCGGCCGGGCCGGGCCGGTCAGGGCCACGCCGCGTCGCCATCCGTTAAGCGGCTCGCCGCCGCCGAAGTGCGAACGAGGCGCCTGGCGCAGGTCGCGGGAGGTCTCGCCGGCGGATCGGTTGCTTGGTTAGTGATTCCGGGCGCGTCAATAGCTTAGGTCATTAGCCCCGTTAGTGTAGTGCATGTTTTTTTCCTCGGGAGATGGCGGTGATCTTCCCTCGCTGGATGGCGAGATCCGGCGCCGACCTACCGTCGGCTAGCGGGGTTTTCCCCTAACCAGGACTCTCCCACCAGCGGGGCACCGCTCCATCCGGGACAAGCTCAAAGCTCCCGACCGGTCTCCCGGATTAAGTGGTAGTGTAGCGCATGTTAGTGTAAGTATGTAAGGGGAGAGGATAGGACAAGGAAGAGGAAGGAAAGATCGCACGTGGTTCGTGGCCTGTTAGTGAGGGTACTGCTCTGGCGTTTGCCTTGTATTGATTGGTGAAACCACGGAAAACTACCGATCAGAGCAGCCGGCCGCTAGAATTCTCCTCCTGACAGCGACTGAATTCGACCTAGCTGAAAAGCTAGTGTCGACAATCCTGCCCAGCGTATCGGGTTCCCGCTGCGAGTGCTAACCTTTATTGTAGGGTTTTTCACGAACCCTATCAGAGTAACACGTAAAGAGGAAAATGTTCAATGGGAGGAGAGCGTTGAAGGTGAATATTTCGGGCTCGTAAGTGGAGAATTAGGATATTTTACTTCACTTTAACTGCATTTCAACTGACCAAACATTTGAATCCTTAAATAATTATCTTGCGTATTTTTCTTTTCGCGTTTTCATTTCATAAGGAATCGTATTTTACATTAACGAACAACATATGAAGAAAGAACATCCAACAGTATATAGAAACTACTGTTCTAGTGCAAGTAGAGTTGAAATATTTCGAACTTTGAATCAAAAATGTATCTTTTAGCTTTTGAAACGCTTTTCTCTGGTCGATGAGCTTCCTATCACTCAATCACAACAACAAAAGTATCTCATCTACTGTGAACGTTGTTTCTTAGTCGTAAATATTTCGAGGGGGAAAACAATTATTATGTTTATATTTATATATTTTACTTACGTGCAGCATAACCTGCACTTACTCAATCAGTTAATTTTGTGCCAGCGATTTGGGAAAGTAAATAAAATTAGAGGTTCCGAAACAATTTTCACTTTATGACCCCAATACTTTTGACAGTTATGTATACACAAAACATGATTTCCAAGAGAAATGAAATAATATATTGAAAATTGATGTAATAAAACAATTGGAATAACAAAAGCAGCGTTAATTAGGAACCCTAAAACCAATTTCTAAAAATGGAGAACAAGATCGTTCTTCTAAAGGTTTAAAATTAAAAGATTGTCTATTAAGTAATATGCATATATATTTTAAATATTTTAGCCTATATCGGTATTTTTATAGTTTAAGGTTTTCCTTGATAGATAAGGTTTTACTTGATAACTAAGGTTTTCCTTGATAGTTGAGGTTTTCCTTGATAGTTAAGACTTTCCTTGATAGATTTTCCTTCGTTGACGAAACTACCTGTAACTGGTCAAAGATGTAAATACAAATATGTCTAATCAATTCCATTCAATATGCGCATTGCCTCTAAGGAAGTGGTCCTTAACGTTTACGTGGCCATTCGCAAACCTTTATTGCTCGTCAATACGTCAACCTTGCTACGCATGACAGAAACGCGGCAATTTCCCGCCCCGCAAGGCCGAAGGCGCGCCGCGCCGCGCCGTGTCGCGTGAGCGAGGGCGAGGGGGAGGGCGAGGGCTGGCTTTCGCAAATGGGAGCGCGTTGTGCGTGTGTCGCGCGCGACCCCGTGGCCCGCGCTCTCCGCCGCCATGCATCATGCGGCGTGTGGCGCCCGTGTCGGCTGTCGGCCGCCGCGCGGGAGGTCGCCGTCGCCTCGGCGCGTGCGGCCAGCGCCACGTCGCTCCGTCACGGAGACCTCTCGGACCAGCCACCTATACTGCGGTTTTTCCACAGTTGGACTTGACGTTTCGTCAGCTGTTCGGCCAGCTGAGACATTGATTGATTGATTGATTGATTTTTTCATGTTTCCGGGCGCGTCAACTGCTCTGGTCATTAGTCCCGTTAGTGTAGTGCATGATTTTTTTCGGAAGATGGCGGTGATCTTTCCCCATTGGATGGCGAGATCCGGCGCCGACCTACCGTCGGCTAGTGGGGATTCTCCCTAACCAGGACTCTCCAACCAACGGGGCACTGCCCCAGTCGGTACAAGCTCTAAGCTCCCGACCGGTCACCCAGAATATGTGGTAGTGTAGTGCATGTTAGTGTAAGTGTGTGTGTAGGGGGAGAGGATAGAACAAGGAATGGGAAGGACAGATCGCGCGCGGTCCGTGGCCCGTTTGATAGAGTACTGCTCCGGCATTCGCCTGGTGTTGATCGCAGAAAGCACGGAAAACTACCGATCAGAGCAGCCGGCCGCTAGAATCCTCCTCCAGACAGCGACAGCTGTCAGTCGATCTAGCTGAAAAGCTAGTGTCGAAAATCCTGTCGCCGTCAGGACTCGGACCTAGGACCTCCTGGTCAGAGGTGCTGCAGTGACATCAGTTAATGCACTGAGCTACCGCTCCCGGTCCAGCTGTGACAGTGCTCCAATCGGGAGCTTACACGTCACTACATATAGTGACGTGTAAGCTCCCGATTGGAGAACTGTCATAGCTAGCCGAATAGCTGACGAAACGTCAAGTTCAACTGTGAAAAAACCACAGTATATTCGCTCTGCGCTTGAAGCGGCGAATTGGCGTTGGGTGAGAGTTGCGTTTCTTCCGATACAATCATTGTCAACGAAAAAACTTGGAGTAATTCGCATCTTTTAAAAAAAATCGGGGCTCGTCGGAAACCGGCTGCAGCGCTCCCGGCTCTTCGGAATCTTCGGAAAAGCCGGTATCTTCGGAAAAGCCGTGCTGAATATGCAAACGCCGCTGCCGTCGATTTGAGACGCGGGTACGAATGGGAGCCTAACTGCCTTCTTTATTTTTACTTCCGAATTCGCTTAAAGAATTTTTCAATTTGCTGAGAACAAATAACATCTAATAAAGCAACGAAACATTTTTGGACGTTAAAAACATTGTTGCTGGACATTAATTTAAAAATAGATTAGCTATGATCCCGGCCTTAGAACAGTACTATATGATTGATGATGAAAACACGCTGAGCATAGTAATTGCGTGCTCTGTCTACGCCAGGGACAAAGGAGCAATGATGACAGAGAAGACAGGATCTGCAAAACAGAAAACGTCAATTTGCCACCGCTGTCAACGCCGCTCTTTTTTTTCAGTCGAGTAATCAATCAAAAGAGATGCATACGCGATCGTAGCTCGAGCATTCACTGCTTGAAGTCTCTCTGTAGCAACTGCAAAGCTCCTGGATATTTGTTGGCTTCTACGCAAAAGGAGAGTTCATTTCATTTGGTGTTCTAAATGCCGTCACAATTTTATTTTTGAAACATCTCCAGAAAACTGTCGACAGATTTCCGAGATGTTCCACTTCATTCGATTCTAGCAATTCAGTGCGGTTTGATACGTTTTTAATGAAACAAAATTCAGGAAATATGCTTATAGGAATTGTTTTTTGTTTCAAATACTAATCGTGAAAGTAAAAAATACCAATACTGTAGTACTGTAATTATTATTACAACCATGACTATTATTCTCATCACGAACGTTTACTTGAATAACTTTAGAACCTCTCATTTTTTCCTTGTAGCTTGCAATTTCCTCCCCGTAAATGTAACATCTCGGGTCCGTTCATACGTTGTACGTGTCAATTCATTGAAACAGGTGATGTCTTCATGCCGCGAATCATAACCTTGTCCATACCACGGGTATATTAGTGTTGTGAATAAAAGTTTATCGAAATCGGTCGTAGGACACAGGGGTCAATGCTTCACACCCGTGAGGGCGAAAGAGCAGAGGTGAACCGAAACCCGATGTGTGGGCCGCGTCGCGTTGCGTCGCGCGGAGAGATTGATGGCGCGGCTAATGGGCTGAATGACGGGCCGCGTCGCGTTGCGTCGCGCGGAGAGATTGATGGCGCGGCTAATGGGCTGAATGACGGTCCGTCTGCGCGCCTCATCGCGGGCAGCGACTCCCCGGGTGCAGGCGAACGTCTAGGAAGGCCCCTCGCCTCAGCCGCCCCGCCCCGCTCCGCACCGTCCCACCACACCCCGCCCTGCCACACCATCGGCGACATGCCCTGCCCCCGCGATGCAGCGTCACATCTCGCCCCGCCACGCCATGCTACGCCCCGTCCTTCCTTCCTCGACATGCCCACTCCCCCCCTGCCAGCCGCTTCCCCACCGCCCCGCCAAGCAGCGCCACACCTCGTTCCGCCCGCCATGCTACGTCTGTCACTCACTTCCTCGCCATGCCACGCTCTCCACTCTTGCCCCACATAACTCCACACCCTGTTCCGCCCCGCCACAAGTTACGCGCCGCCCCGTCCCTCACTTCCTCAAGCAAGATGCCCATTCCGCCCCCTGCCACGCTCCTCCCCTCCCCGCCCCGCCAAGCAGCGCCACACCTCATTCCGCCCTTCAAGCGATGCTACGCCTCGTCCTCCGCCATGCCTGCTCCGCCCTGCCACGCTCCTCCATTCCCCGCCCCGCCAAGCAGCGCCACACCTCCTTCCGCCCCGGCCATGCTACGCCCCGTCCCTCCCCTCCTCGCCATGCCACGCTCCTCCACTCCACTCCCCGCCCCGCCAAGCAGCGCCACACCTCGTTCCGCCCCGCCATGCTACGCTGCGTCCCTCACTTCCTCGACATGCCTCGCCCCGCCCCTGCCTCGCTCCACCATGCCCCGCCCCACCCAGCCAAGCAGCGCCACACCTCACCTCGCCCCGCAATGCAGAGTCACACATTGCCCCGCCCCGTCCCTCTCCTCCTCGCCACAACGCGCTCCGCCCCGCCCGGCTCTTCTACGCCCTCGTGCCTGCCCCTCCTCTTCTTATTCCGCCTTGCGCCGACCCGTTTCCCCTTCCCGCTTCCGTTCTTCGTCGCTTCTCTCTCGCGCTTCGACGTGTTCTTCGATGCCTCGCGCGTACCGGTAAATGTGGCTCAGGGCATCAACAGATGTCACTGCACTGCCTATCACCGGGAGGTCCTAGGATTCCACTCTCGACGGTAGCAGGATTCTCGCCTCTCCCTTGTCAGCTAGGTCGGGTTCACCCGTTGCCTGGAGGAGAATTCTAGCGGTCGACTGCTCTGAGCGGTAGTTTTACGTGGTTTCTCCGATCAATACCATGCGAACGCCGGAGCAGTACCCTACCAAACGGGCCACGGATCGCGCTTGAAATTCTTTCCTCTTCATTGTCCTTTGCTCATCCTTTACTTACAAACACTTACACATACTTCATTACCACACATGGCGATAGACCAGTCGGAAGATTTGAACTTGTCCCAGCTGATGCGCTGGCACGCTGGTAGGAGATACCTGGTTGTGGAAAATCCCAGCAAGCCAAGGTAGGTCGGCGCCGGATCTCGCCATTCAGCGGGGGAAGATCACAGCCACGAACCGCGATAAAACATGCACTACACTTGCGGGACTAATAGCCTTCGCCGTTGACGCGCCCGGGATCATCAGTGAATCGTTGCCCCGGGTCTTCCTGTTCTTCGTCGTGTCCTTGCTCCTCTTCCACTCCTTGGTCCACACTGCTTGCCCCTGCGCTATCTTCGTCCCGACTCCGCTTCTTTTGGTTCTCCCGCATTGTCTGTCCCCGTTCCCGGGCACTCGTCAATTGCCCGCTCCGTTTGCTCGTTTCTTCCTCGTTGCTCGCGTCGCCACGCCCCCGCTCTCTCCAGACACTCCCGTCACCCATGCCATTCGTGTGGCTCAGACGTGCTCCGCCCGCCCCGCTCTGCCCCATCCCGCTCCACCCCGCCCTGCCAAGCCCTGCTACGCCCACTCGCCACGCTACGCCCGCCCCGCCCCGCCCCGCTCCACCCGCCCCGCCCCGCCCCACCCGCCCCGCCCCGCCCTGACCCGCTCCAACCGGCCCGCCCCGAACCGCTCCTCCGGCCGCACCCGCCCCGCCCTCAACCCGCTCCTCCCGCCCCGACTCGACCCGCCCCGCCCGCCCCGCCCCGCTCCTCCCGCTGCACCCGCCACGCCCCGCCCCACCCCGCTCCGACCCGCCCCGCTCCACCCGCCCTCTTCGTTTGGCGGTCGCAGCGGGGCGAGGGGAGGTGTGTCGATTCACAACGCGAGGGCTGGGCTGAGCGCGCCAAGTTGGCGGCGGAGGGTAAACCGTAGCCTTCCGTGTTCGCCTTCCATCCCTGTGCACCGGGATTCAAAGCTCAGTTACTCCGTCTGCAATATACGACGGAGGCGAGTCCCAGCCGGTTTTCACTGGTCTAGCTGGCTTTCTCGGCATTTCACCGCTTTACAGCATTGTTGCACAGCATTCACTCCATCAACCTTTTTGTGTCCCTCTCGCTATTTTACGATCTCCTCTTCGTCGTTCGCGAATCGACTGTGGAAGTGTGCGATGGTGACGAGAAAGCTGACAGAGAGATGCGTACTGAAATACGGACAACTTACTGAATGAAGACTTTAATTCGAGTGGATTAAAACTCTTTAGATATCTAAAAAGCAAGGTTCGGATTCTGATAACCTAACAATTTATCTTTGAAAATGACCTATAGAATGACTTGAAAATAAGACGAAATGACCTATAGAAATATTTAAAAAGGAGGAAATTAAGTAATATTAAAAAAAATACTCCAAAATTTATACAAAAATGTTTTTTATTTAATAAATTTTATTATTTTATAGAATATGTATTTATACAAAAATATATTTAATATAAAGTCTTTATTAATTTATCTCCGATCTTCCAACGTCAGTTTTGAAAGGTCAAAGAATTCATCGAAGATCCGTGTAATTTTGAGAGTTCGAAAAGCAGAGTCCTCTGCAGTAGTAAATTTCGCCATGAACTAATTATACAATAAAAAATTGTTTTAGTTAGTCATTATAAATTCATGAAACATTAAAAAAACACAGAAAAGGAAACAAAATGCTAAAACGCAACAAAAATTACGCAAAAGTCCCAAAAATGACCTAAAAATTGAAAAATAGCAAAAAATAACAAAAATGACCCAATAACAAATAATTTGTATCACCTATGTGACGTGATAAACATTCATTTACAAGTTAGCAACGTCTAGAATGCACCAATGAAAATATGACATGTCATCAGAATCCGAGGCCTGCTAATAAACAGTACTAGCGATTGGAAACGAATTAGGCGACGAAACGAAAATCAAGATGTTTTTATATATATTATTTCTAACAAGAAATCCGAATGAATTGTTTTCTCCCCAACCCCTTCCTTTCTCCATAAGGATAGAAGCACACAGGGCGCGGCGCGGCAGAATCAGCAGCGCATTCAGGGCGCGAAGTGACGTCGACACGACGCGACGCGAACCGGCGCGAATAATGTAAAAATGGCGCTGTCGAAAATGGAGTTATGTCTGCATGAAGATGTGTATTAGAAATGGAAGAGTTTAAGTCGTAAGCGAATAGAACGGAGGAATGCAGTGTGCTCAGGGAGTCAAGAGCATGGGGAATATCACCATCTTCTTCCCATAATAATTCGCGATAACGAAAAACTTGTCATGCTTGAATGAATAGAAATAGTTAAGAAAAGAGTTACGAATATACACAAATGTCTGCTACTTGAAGAATGCATTGCCTGGGAAATTTCTCCTCACATCTTAGTAATAAGTAATAAAAATTCTGTTCAGATGGTATTTGTGGTTTCTCTGCCAAATTGGCGGCCTCGAAAACCCTTCGTTAATTAACAGTTCCCCATCCATGATCACTCGCTGGCGGTCTCCCCGCTCGGTATGTGCTCGTGCCACACGTGACATTGTGCTTGCCGCATCGCGACGCGCACTGTGTGTTTTCACCCTAATAGGCCCTAGGGATGCGACATCGACAACGAAACATCGATGTTGTCAAACATCGATGTTCAAAATTAAAAAATCGATGTTAAAAATACATCTTCCAAAAACCATCGATGTTTTAAAGTTGCTTTAGTATCCTCTAACCGTAAATTTGTGCGCAACGAAAGATAATTGAACAGTTCCCCTGCAAATCAAATTATAATTAAAATTTAAACCAAGTTAATAAATCTCTCAAAAAGTGCGAAATACGTGGAAAAAAATTAAGGAAAAACCAGGACATTAAAATCATCTCGGACAACGGATAGTCTTTGTAGTCTGCTCGAAGGTAATGCAATCCGCGTTCATTTGGTTAGAACACAAACACAGTGGTTCCGTTAGTTACTATTTCATATTTTAAGTTTTACAAATTTGTGATTGAGCATTTGTTATTCACGAATAAAATATCGAAAACGTCAAAACATCGATCCCAAACCATCAATGTTTAAAAAGCATCGGCTTCAGTCCATCGATATTTTTATAGAAACATCAATTGTTTTGAAAAGATCGACATGGATGTCGCATCCTAATAGGGCCTACCGTAGACGGCGTCCATCGCATTCGGCTCTCGGCCGCGGAGGGGGGCGGGGCGGGTGTGGGCCAGTGGCTGCCCTGACCTTCGGCGGCGCGGCGCGGCGCGTCGGCGGGCCCAGCTGACACGAGGGCCCCTGGCGCCGCGCGCCGCCGCCGCCGCCAACACGCGCCTGACAGAGAGAGGCGCGTTGTAGTCGCATCTGACGCCAGCACAAAAGCCCACTTAAAGAGTGAAGACGTCTTTCTTGGGAGTTCGCGGTGTCGGTTCTGACGCGTTGGTGCGTGCGGCGAAGTCTCTTGGGGCACATTAGCAGTGTCTGGATGCCGATATGGTCGATGGGACAAGTTTTCCTCGTGTCTGTTCCCTTTTGAAGCTCTGTATACGTTCTTCCACTATATGATCACAACAGAGAGTGCATTATTAAAACAGTAGTGGTGGTGAATTGCAATTTGCCAGTGACAGCGAATGTCAGTTAAAACGTGCTTGGAGTGAAACATTGACAGCAGAAAGTAGTGGTGATCCTTCTTAGCGATTTGACCGGTAATATCAAATATGCTACGCATATTTCAGTTCTTATTGTGTCATTAAATGAGAGTGTAAACGTTTCATGTCAAAGTGTTTTCTGAATAAGCTACAACTATTGTGTGGCAAAACAGGCCAGTCATCTTTCCGGGAAGGTAGAAAAGAATTTGAATTCGGACTGCAGGCGATGACGATGCAATACCATTCGCATTTGGCTGCTGACCTACTTTGGGGTTTGAAAGGGCCAGTGTCGGCGTACTCGGGGGTTAAAAACACGATAGAGCTGACTCATTGATGAAAAGCTTCCAAACATCCTCTCGCGCGAATATATTTATCCCTCCCCCCCCCCGCATGCGGGAGGCGTAAGGCTATGAGATGACCGTTAACACTCGATTGATGGATCATGGAAACTGGAATTTTTTCACGCAGCCGGTGGGATCGAAATAGCGCTCAATGTAGTGGCTTATCCCTATTCTCGCGGATCTCCTCGTGCTGTAAAGTTTTGACCAGAGCGATTACTGTTAAGTCCGAGTGGGCACTCGACCTTGGTTGTAGTCACTCGACCCCCCTTTGTCTCCCACCGAAAATGCACATGAAGCGAGAAATACAAAATAGAATTTTTCAAACGTTCACGTTTATCATTAAATTATTATCAAATTTATTTTATTTGTAATTGTTATCACATTTATTTTATGCAACTTCAGCAGAGTTCATTTCTTGCGATGCACAAACAGCGTTGCCCTTTACATTTTTTACATAAACTCATTTAATAATTTTTGCAAATCGATTTTGTCGGTCATGTCGCTATAAACATGTAAAATGACAATTCTGTTGTGCCGATCATGAAAGCATACACATTGATTGCATACACGTTTTAAGTCGACCGAATACCGAGAAACTTCTGGAATTTGACGTTTATGGAATATGGCTCATTACTGGAGTTTATTGTTCATTTGTGGAATTTATGGTTTATAGTGCATTGCTGGAATTTGACGTTTATGGAATATTTCTCGCACCCGAAATCCTGAGTGGGTATTTTACCAACTCGAATTTTTTCGTGTGGGTACAGCTACCCACCATACCTAAATTATCCGCCGGGCCTGATTTTGACGTGAAAAATTCCTTGCAGAGAGGAGGTTGTTTGGCCACTTGTAACGAAAACGCATATAGATTGTATCTCTTGAACTATAATACAAGCGCCTTGATTTGACATCGCCTTGTAGAGGAAAGAACTTACACCATTACTCGATCACGGACGTGTCACGCGCAGCTGCGGCGCTCTTGGCTGTCAACGCATGTCGCAAAAAGAGGTAAATTTAGCTTCGCGCTCGGCTTTCACAGAGGCGTAATTCAGCTGTGCGTTTCGCGATCTAAACAAGTGATCTCATTTGAAAGAACAAACTTTACCATAGTAGAATAATGCACCGTACTGGAATAGGTGTTAATAAGGATTTTTGAAGCTTAAATTGTTTTGAAGAAAGTTTACGTTCGTTTCCCTATGGCGTTCCCGCTTTTCTTGAAATTGGGAAATGGCGTGGCGAGACTCGAGCAGCATGGCGAAGTGATGCATATTACCTTTGTATAAAGTCCCTCTGTCTTCGGTGAAGGCCATACAGCAGATACTAGGCCTCTCTGCAGAGTATAGTTGCCGTAATTGCAGGCCAAAGGTATAATATCCTGCTGTCGTCTAATTGACCTTTCCATAGTTAACGACATGGCAAGATGATCACATTATTGTAATTAGATTACAACATAGCCATTACGGTTTCTTAGGGATTGGAATCGTTATGATGTTATTCCTAAAATATTTACAGGCACTGATCGGGTCTTCGTCACTTCGTGGAAGAACGTCATGGTATGTGATTCCCATAAGTACCTTTACTATCGTTTTTCTTTGATTAATCTTATACTTTTTGAGAATCTCTGGCTTTCGCAATTTTGAGTGATCTGTCGTTGTTTTTCAAACAACGTGTTTCCTCCTTCATCTCGTGTTTTGAAAGCCAATTTGAGAGTTACCTCAAAGCACTTCCACTTCCACAGTTCTGCGAGGCGCCTCTGTTCACTTGATCAACCTGGTCGCATCTATCGTCTTCTCCACTGCGTGCGTTTTCATGCCGCCCTTGGATTTTGCCGCTTCTCAAGTGACCTCCACAATCACCGTAACTCTCAGCCTCTCCTGAGTCATTTTAGCAGGCGTGGAAGCCTGCTTATCTCGACCTAGACCACTCTACTACTCTCCCTCTTGTCAGCGTGTTATCAATCAGCGCTCTGCGTCATCCCGCAGCCAAGAAATATACCCTCTCTAGATGATGACGTGGAGTGGTGCTTTCGTCTCCACAGGTAGTAAAAGTCAAACTGAGATGTGCGTAGGACAACAATATTGGTAAACCAGACCAGACAAAAAATATGGCCATCATAATGTGCGTGTTCTAAACCACAAATGTTTTTTTTTTTTTTTACCCTTATTAAAGAAATCTCGTTACAAAGTTAGAGAGGCAATATTATTTCTTGGTACCTTGATCCATTATCACTTTGTTCGACTGATCTTCGGTCTTAATTCCTAAGTACCTTTAACATTCGATGTTTTGCGGCGCCATGGGACATTGTCGCGAGATCCTGAGTCATAGCTGTCACTTCAAATATATTAAGTACTAAGGAAAGAGGTATTGAGGTGTATTGTAGACGACGTTGCTGCACGTGTGTCTGATGTGTCAAGAATCAATGAAGTTGTGTTTCTAGACGTTCAGAAAAGTATCGCAGCTCGCTCACTGACATGGACTTCCAAGACCAGAGGTCATTTCGAACGTATTAGAACGTACATTTTCAAAAGCAAATGTGCAGGCAATTTACATTGACTGGTCAGAATACAGAAGATGGTTTTCGCGTGGTTGAAGCGAATACTAAGCATTCACATGAGGAAAGAGCTGCACTTCTTGTGCTGTTCTAGACATTCAATGCTTACTGTAGTATTTTTACACTGTTGAGGTGTCACATTAAATAACAGAAGACAGAAATAAATTGTACACTTAATACATTACTGATTCGCATTATTCAAAATGTTCATTTAATTTATTCCCATACCTCTAATAATACTTTTCCTTTCGCATCTGTAGAATACCATGATTTTAAATTTAAATTTCGTTCAGTTTTAATTAAGTTCGATTTCAATTACGCAACATGTATCTCACGGAACAACAGAGGAGCGTGATGTTCGCAGAGAAAGAGAATGTAAGAAAGGTTGTGGAAAAGTGACTGTGGGTACATTTCTTTATCCGTCACTCGCGCTTTCCCTGTCGTACAGTAGGTTACTTACATTAGGTTATAGTTGTGCCTGCAATATCCGATACCCTTTCAATGTCCAAAAATCAAAATGTAAAAATGATTTCAACAATCGTTTTCGACAGTTTGAAGTAAAACAAGAAGAATCTTGTCTTTGGAGGGGACATCAACCTAAATACGTGTTAAAAAAATTGGATATATCACGAAAAGTAATCGACTCTCAACAAAACCGTCATGACATAAAATGTTCCTATTCCTCATCTCTTTTTGTCCAAATACATAAAAAAAGGAAAATATTATTTCTTTTCGTGCTTTCATGTCTTAAGGTTCTATTCCTTCAGTAGCCCTGCCCCCTCCATCCATTGATTTCCTTTGGGAGCCAAAGCGCCGTTGAATAGTACCTGGCAGCGCTTTATTACAGCTGTCACCGCCCCCTCACGCACCTTCTTCGGCTCCACTTCGTTTCTCGCCCTGACTTCAACGAAGTACTTTACCGGGAGCGGTAGCTCAGTGCATCAACTGATGTCATTGCAGCGCCTCTGACCGGGAGGTCAAAGGCGCTGCAATGACATCATTTAAATAACTGGGGTTAGGGGGAGGTCCTAGGTTCGCGTCCTGACGGCGGCAGGATTTTCGACACTAGCTTTTCAGCTAGGTCGAATTCAGTCGCTGTCTGGACGAGAATTCTAGCGGCCGGCTGCTCTGATCGGTAGTTTTCCGTGGTTTCTCCGATCAACACCAGGCGAATGCCGGAGCAGAACCCTAACAAACGGGCCACGGACCGCGCGCGATCTGTCCTTCCTCTTCCTTGTCCTATCCTCTCCCCTTACACACACACACACACTAACATGCACTACACTACCACATATTCCGGGAGACCGGTCGGGAGCTCAGAGCTGTCCCGGCTGGGGCGGTGCCCTGCTGGTGGGAGAGTCCTGGTTAGGGGGAAACCCCACTAGCCGACGGTAGGTCGGCGCCGGATCTCGCCATCCAGCGGGGGAAGATCACCGCCATCTCCGGAGAAAAACATGCCCTACACTTACGGGACTAATGACCAAAGCAGTTGACGCGCCCGGAAACACGAAAAAGTCAATCAATCAACGAAGTACTTTTCTCGAGTTCTACCGAACGTACTTTCGTTCAGAACATTCTGAATATTTGAATCGACAAAAATTTGTCAAAAATGTTAAATCGTGAGTAAATAAACTTATTTTTATGTTTTGAATGATCATTTGTTAGTTAAACACGAAAACTCCACTTTTGGAAGGCTGAACGTTCATTTCTCGTATACTACAAGTCTACCCTCACTTTTTTTTATTTAGGGGTGTATTCTTCAGGGTGAACTCTGTTAGTCGTGCTCTGATGAACAACGATGCTATGTGTAGTACAGAGTATTCATTTCCTAACGCAAGACTCCAAACTTCAATTGCATGAATTAAATGCCTAGGCAGTAAGTCAGTTTGTAGACAATAACATTATTATTTATTTACAAAACGACACAATTTCAACTGTATATTTAAGTTCTTTAAATAACTGGAGTGTAATTTTCTAAGTTTGTTTCCGTATTTGGGGAAGGGAAATTGTCTTGGGGTAGCTGCGTCGTGCGGGCGGTGTCAGCGGGCTCGTTTGCCTCTCTGTGAGAATTGGCCGAGGGAACGGCTGTGCTCATCACGACTGTTTGCGGAGCATAATATTTGCACGGTGGCGGAGGAGGAAAACGTGTGGAGGATGTGTGCCAGGGAGGCTCTTTTAATCGTGTGGATGGAAATACCTTGATGCCCAGGCATTCATGCACGTGTTCATTGTTGTGTGTGCGTTTTCAAAGTTTATAATTTCTTTGGCACTTATTTACCAAGTAGAGCACGTATTTTTATATTCTTCTAACAACTATAACAAAACCGGAAATGTAAGTACAGATCTACAGTCAATGAAAAATGTCACTTAAGGTGTAGGCTCAAACAAGAGGGGACAACAACTTTTCTGGGTCTCCTTTTCTATTTAATATTTTTATTTACGTATGCTTGAACATATGCTTTGCTTGAACTAACATATCAGTCTATTTTCGAGTTTTTTAAAGATATTTTTATATGATTTTAGAAGGAATCGTCCGTGACTAAGTAGCATTTTTTCGGGGTAGTTTCGTTTGCGTTTCCGAATTTATAGCTGTTTTCGACCGATTTATGCTTTCTCGCATACTGCTAACGCAGTAGAGACAAAGTATTGTAATGCTATGGGGAAAACTGCGATTTTTCGACAGCAAAACTTAATGGTAGGTCCTGGTATAGAAAAAGGGCGTAAATCTTGTTCTTATATGTACTAAATTACTTCCTCTAATACGTTGCGTAGTCGGAATCCATGTTTGTTGGATCCTTGATATCGAAAAATCGATTGATGTTAAAACGTCCGTCTGTGAACAACGCTAGCGGCGAAACCGCAGTAGTATTTTCAAGGGGAGATTAAAAAGGTTCTTCACATTTTTGCATTCAGAATATTCGATTATTTGGCACCCTCGAATATTTACTATTTTTGGAAAAGTTAACAAAATCATTAATAAATATGAAAATTAATTATTCAAACATAGAACAAGTGGATTGAGTAAGTTAATGACTTCAGGACAACTAAATCTGGCTTATTGAACTAAGTAAAATGCCGAAATTTTTCAAATTTTTTATTTCTAAGCAATAATACTTACTCAAATACAGAACCGGAACAATTTAATTGTAGACTACTGTGCCCTTGAGTTTATCTTCACTGTAAAGATTAAAATAAATCTATACTATACGTTTGATTCGTCACCATCAGTGATTTAACGTATTTACGAAAATAGCATGTTTTATTACGTAAGACAATGGGGCCTCTTAAAAAATGTCATGGGGCCATGGCCCCCTAGACCCATGTGCCCAAGCTTAAGCTCGAAGATTCTCAGAGCATCAGGTATTTAGAAAATGAATTATTTTATTTACCAAATTATATCTGTATTCGTACAATATTTCAGTTGGTTGTGATTTCACTCACTTTTCGCCGTTTTGCACTAGGTTGATAATGTCAAATCACTTTATACGGAATGACGCTCTTTCATTCTTTCTCTTTGTCAGCATTTCAGTACGTAGTACCTATTCGCATTGAGCTCAGAGTTGGAGTTATATTCTAAATCTAGTTCAGTTAACTGCATGGAGAGATCTCGATGATTCAAGTACATGGCCAGAACAGTGGTACATCTGGCACACACTCGTCTTTGCGTGAAATGACGACGTGCTTCCCCACCATTGAGATAAATTACTCGCGTGGACGTCGGCTCTTTTCATGAGACGGTCGACGACTCCTGTTGTCGCTGCTGCTGCTGCTCTTTCTTACTTCTTCCTGGTACTAAACATTTTAATGAATGCGGGAAACCGTAACCAGTATTTTTAGCGCTCTAAAACAGATGTGAAGTTTCTTTTTTATTTCCATTATTATAAATCAAAGACAGGTTTTCCATACATCTATTGAAAGTACAAATTGTGGTTGCATTATGTGGAAAGATATCTACGTTCGAAAGAAAACTAATGCAGTGCTCACTGCACTTAATGATCCAAAATTAATACAATTTATCTTTCAACTTGGGAGTTTAAATTAATATTTTGGTTCTGACAATCAAAATTTTTACCAGACTACTTGTGGCTGTATTATGATCTTCGAGGAGGAATGAAATTTCCATCGTGTCATGAGGCAAGAACATTCGGGAATTCGCCTGAGAGCGGTATGATCAATCAAGCTCCAAAAGGAGATGACAAACTAGCTTTTTATAAGCCTCGAACGTCATTATATCCAGCAATACAGGTCCTGAAGGTTGTGTGTTCTCTTGAGACAAACAAAAATTGTCAATGTGTACAAAGACATTTAAACAATACGCTTAGCACTAGCTAGTCCCATTCTTGAAAAATATTAAGTAATTTTGAGTAATATTAAATTCTATCATTTAAGAAAAGCTAATAACGTTGAATAATAAAACACACTACAAACACAAATGTTAAGTAAAAAGTATTGAAGTAATTGTTTACAGTCCTTAGAAGTATGCCTGTGAGCATTCTTCTTCCATTGCGTCGCTCTTTCCAATATAATGCTAGTGAAGCTCCTCCCCCCTCCACAAGCCTCGCCTCACTCGACCGTATTGACCGTCGCTCTGACCTCTTCAACGACTCGCACCTTCCAGGATTTCGTTTCCCACTCAGACGCTGCAAGGTATGTGCGATCCAGTTTGCTAACGCATCTTCATAGTACTTAATTTTACGTATTTTCAATTTTTTCTTGTCCATTTCATATATTCGATTTCTCATTAATTCAATTCAATTTCATATAGGCAATTTCACACGACTTCCTATTTTCATAATTTCGTTTACAACTTTTCAGATTACGTTTGAGGATGATCGCCGCGCGATCGAAAAGATCTTAAGTATTAAAAATGTTGAAACCTATACAAACATATTTTTCTCAATTCTTCATTTCATAATCGTCCATTTATCATTATTCTTTCCATCACGAACAATCAACCCTTCTTCAATCAGTGGAAGGCAAAGGCAGACCACGGCTGCCCAGGGAAGGGGAGTTTAGTTAAGCTCCCCCACCACTTACAGAAATGAATATGACTCTCATAAATCAGTCAGCCGACTGTCTGTTGAGTTGGATTTCCTCCCTTAAGAAACGGAGAACCGAAGGGTTTGCGAGAAGGTTGGCGGAAGGGCAGCTGGCTGGGCGCGCTCCCTCGTACTGCTGCCTCTGGCGACGACGGTCGTCGGCGCTGTCAACATCGCCCCGCCCCACGGACGCCAATTAGCACGCCTGCGACTCCGCCCGCGCGGCGTTTGTTTTTTCTAGAAAGTCAGGCAGGGGCGACGGACGCCCACGCTCGCCCGCGCGCCGCCTCGCCCCCGTCCCTTCCTTTCCCACTCCACCCCGACTCATCCTGGCCTCCCCCCCCCGCCCGCCCAGGCCCGCTCATTTCTTTCTTCCCCGCTCCGACTCGCCCCGTCCCATCCCTTCCCTCCTCCCCTCCCTTCCCCCCTCCGCACCGCCCTGTACCTCCTGTCCTGTCCTGTCCGGTCCTGTCTTGTCCCGTCCCGCCCAGGCCCGCTCATCCCTTTCTTCCCCGCTCCGACTCGCCCCGTCCCATCCCTTCCCTCCTTCCCTCCCCTCCCCGCACCGCCCTGTCCTGTCTTGTCCCTCCTGTCCTGTCTTGTCCCGTGCCGCCCAGGTCCGCCCAGGCCCGTTCATCCCTTTCTTCCCCGCTCCGACTCGCCCCGTCCCCTCCCTTCCCTTCCCTCCTCTTCTCAGCTCCCCTTCTCGCACCACCCGTCCTGTCCTCTCCTGTCTGTCCTGTCTTGTCCCGTCCCGCCCAGGTCCGCCCATATCCTGCTTTTTGCACCTGCCCCGCTTCGGCCATATCCTGCTCGTTGCACTCGCCCCGCCTCGTTTCCTTGGGATGAGCCGGTGTGCCTCCTCTCCTCGCTGTGACACCTTTGACTTTTTGCCATCTTCTGATACGCCCTGTTTTCGTTTGATCGTCCGTGATGAAGTACCTTCTATCTCGTGCTTTCCCATTTTGGTATCAGTCCAATCTTACAAAACCTATCGCAATTACAATTGGGGATAGAAACGCAGGGTCTGCTTCTTCACCCATGAAAAGGGCAGTTTATTTTACTTCTCCCGCAATGTAACTACAAAACACATACTTCAATTTTGTCCTACGAAAATTGGTAGTGAACGAAAAACTCGCTGTTCGCAAGCAGCGGTTCTAGACGGCGCACCACTGATCGGGAAATATCTTCTTGAGGGGGCAGGAACTACCAAGTTGCTTGAACCGTCCGTGAATTCATTTCATTGGTGGCGCCTGGCGGACCGGACTCCGGCTGAGCAAGTTCCACTATGTCCTATAGGCGACGTATCTGGTTCACAGGTCTGGGTGATCTGGCAGCTCACGGAACAGAACGAGCGACATATCGCGTGCGTTATCCCGTCGGAATGTTGCAGGACGCGTAATGAGGCCATTACCTCGGTCAGTGCAACCACCTTAATGAGTGGATGAGCGCAGAGTTGTAGTAGTGACTGGTAACTAAAAAAATGAACTTCCTTCCTTAATAGAAACATAATTTTAGACTTTATATAATGTCAAAGAATGAAATCCGTCACGTTCTTGCATGTTGATTAAAACCTTTTAAGGTGGTAATCTGGAAGTAATTATATAACACTGTATGATGCGATAAAATACAGAAGAGAAATATGAGCGATGTCTGAAAAATAACCTAATTCGCCATACATGTTTCGGAGACATATTGCGTATCTACTGAAGATCAACTTCGCGCCTAGAATCTGCATCTTGTGGCTCACCCTATGATTTTTCGTACTCCTTCACTGTAATATTAGATGTTTTTGGATTTCAATTCCATGAAATCAAAGGAACAATGAGCTATAGATATGCGGAAATAATATATCCTGTTTTTTTTCTGAATAACAAGCTGTGTCTTTCATTGATTTAAAGGGTTGTTATTGTTATTTATGGAATGTTCGAAGGTGTCTCTGTTCGTGTTGGCGGCCGCCTAGGCCGAGCATGGCTGCTGATTTATTCCCCTTGTCTGTATGTCACTTGAATGTGTACACGATGCCGTAGACGAATTTTTCATAAATTTGATCCTGCTTGGGAAATCCGTAAATGATATCCTGAGAAAAACAAGGACTTTGAGATTTAGTTATGATACTTGAGATAATATATTACCATTTTTATTTTTTGATGAAAATTTCAGAATTTATATACAGATACCAATCAGAATCGATGCATATTATTCTTATTCATTTAATACTCCCATGCGAACAGCTCAATTTTTTGGTGAAATTGCTGGATTGCTTTGTTGTTGTGTGAAATGAAGTTTTGAGGACCCGTGCGTCCCAACAGAATATATTCTTAATTATGATAAATAAATATAAGTCAGTATATGGGCATTTGATGGTACACCGCTTGAATTTTCTCTGTTAGTGCTGATTTTAATGGTAGGAAGTGTATTTTAATGAAATCCCACTGAAAAGAGACGACCTGTTGCAATAAGGAAATTCTTAAAAAGGAGTATGCTATTTCATGCTCTTTGGAAATTTAATTTCCTACAAAAGAATGTAAGATTTGAATGTTAAAACGGCAACATACATTTCAATTTCGTTTACTCTCCTCCTGTACTTATTTCGTGTATATTTATATGAATACCTTGGTCATAGCATCCGAGGTCATTTTTTTAGTATCAAATGTGTACATTGTGTCTCTTCGACTTTATCTAAAGTATCAGTCCATTCTTAAGATGCTTTAAAACAGTGTGCTTGTCGTTAATTAGGGCTTTAATTTTTCCATGGAAGAATGAATGCTTCAAAAATTTCTAAAATTACTGAATGGTTTAATTTCCATTGCAAATTTAAATAGATGAAGTAAAGAACGTTATGAACAGTTATAAGCATTTTTCTTTTTACAAAATTATCCTTGAAGAAAATGAACTAAGACTTGAGAAGGCATGTTCTAAAGAAAGGGGCTTAACACAGTGCGTTATAATAAAATAATTAAATACTTAAAAAATGCTTGAGTAGTGGAGTTACTGTAAAATTAACCGATATCCTGAGACATATTATTAAATATATTCTTTGAAAGTGAAGGTTCAGTATTAAGTAAAATACCAGTTATTTGCGAACTGATAATTTTGTTTGTTGTACGTGCATACATTTAATGAGCTGATTGCAAACTCTTACACGCATGGTTGCCTAACACTACTCACTTGACATTATAAGATAAATATTTTTGCTTTAAGGTCAATATGGCAATTAGATTTACTTGACATTACTGATAGTTAATATAGTATAGAAAATTAGCACTGTGTCTCGTGTATTTCATATTTATTCTGACCAATGTGCCTCTCCGTATCACTGGGATTCGTTTCTTTTAATGTCATTATTTTATGGAATATGTTCGCCGATGGTGTTGTCCTAATGTTTAATAGTAGATATATCAGCTGATCTGTTATTCCTCATTTCATAATGTTTAATATTCCCAAAGGCCTTGTCGCTTTGTCCAGGTACGACGAATCTGAGTCCTCCCCTTTGACGTTCCGTAGCATTTGTAAATGGAGTGCCTTGCCTCTGCTTTCTTCAGGGACGTTAGTGTCGATTTTGACGTACGAATTGGGCACTGGATACAGCAGACGTTGATATCTTATCTACAGCTATCCGCGCATCGATTCAAACTCTCATTGCGGGCGGAGAATTTACTTTTATCGAGAATGCTGAAGCGACGCTCAAGAAATCTTCAACGTGTGGTGCAATCACCGGTCCGCATGACACGATAGCTACACTCCTGAAATATCCCCCTTTCTTTGGGCATGATCGAACCGGAAGACGGGTTCTCGAGCAGATATGTTTCTCGCAGACTACCAGTGTTTACGCACGTGAAAATGTAAACAAAAACATTGGATTTAAATCAGATGAAATTCATCTATTACACACGTGAAAATGTAAACAAAAACATTGGATTTAAATCAGATGAAATTCATCTATTACACAGAGAATAAGTACAAGAAGCATAAATATCTTTGAAGCCGTGAAGGAACAACATCAGACTCCCTGCTTCAGATGAGGGTCACATGGTAAGCGGGGGAAAAAATAAAATAAAATCTGGACGCATGAACTTGTTTTCTCGCGAGGGTGAGGCGAGTCAAGTGAGATTTCAGGTCGGCAGATTTGCATTTAACAAATGCTGGGCGCTGTTATTCATGCGCAGTCGGGCTGTTTGCTGTCGCAGACGGGCTGTTTTAAGGCTGTCGCGGCGCCACCCGGTTGGGAAAGGTACCCTGAGCCCCCAGCCTTGTTGCAGGGCACGTGATTTTCCGTACGTTTTAAAGTTTTGCTACAAACATTAAATAACTGTCTCATCGCTCTTGGGTTTCAAAATTCTCTTCTTTAATAATTAATGAAGATGTAGAACACGACAAGCCCATTAAAACATATCAATATTTAGTAGATAAACATCAATTTGCTGTGCATATCATTTTAATTTATGGCGTTTCCAGTTAGTCAGTTTTAAGCCAAAGTACGAATTATTACCTTCTGACAGAAATATTGGGAATGATATATTGAGATAATAAATGAAGGTGTGTTGAATACAAGACCTCTGTCTTAATGATCCTGAAAACCCACCGGTTTAGGGCCTCCAATCTGCAATCAGGTTTAGGAACAAATAGACGAAATAACTGAAAATGTTTTATTTTACATATCACCTGAAGAAATTTTATCTTTTATGACTTGATGGTTTGTAAGATCTTCGGTTGGAATCGAGTTGTAATTAAGTTCGAAAGAAAACATTTCACTCCAGAAATTGAAATTGACCATCCTCGACTAAAATGTTTTCTTCTATAATTTATTTCTTATATATAAATTTATTTCTTATATAAATTCTATCTTATATATAAAACAAGTTCTGGGTACAGGCTAACACATACATACAGGCTAACATCAATTGTTTTGCGATGACTTTTTGATGGTAGCCGCATCGGGACTCGAGTGATGTTTCGACCATCTGTCCAATGGACATGTGTCCCTTTCGAGAACGTCAGAACAGTTCATTTTCTTTTCCTTTTCGTACACTCTCTTCCTCGTTTGTTCGAATGGTTTTGTTGCAGGTGCATTGAATACGTACGAGATAACAGATGTCCGCGTGAGATTAATGTTTGCTGTTTCGCTTGTGAAAACGACTGCAGAGATGGCCTAGACGCAGACGATTTGTCACGGCGCTCACAATCTGCTCTCCTGTTCGCAAGCACGCAGACGCGCTTGCCCCGGCGGTCTTTATCATTTCCATTTGCCTCTCACGATAGCCACCCACGTGTACATTGTCATTCCTCCGCACATTAACACATACACGCGCGGGTTTCATCACGCATTCAAGCGCACGATTCCCCACATTCTTACCTCGTTTCATTAACATATGTATTCTCTCCAGATACGGCACACGTTCTAACGCAAACACTCTCTTACATATATACTCGCTCACACATTCATTCGCGCGCACGCAGCCACACTTGGCTGCGCCCTCATGCACTTACACCCGCACATGCATAATGGAATTCTGGATGGACGAACTCTTTGGCCGACTTCGGGATGGCGTCCCAAGTTCCTGCCAGACCTCGCGAGTTATCAAATGGTGTATTTTGACTGTTTTGATTCTGCGTGTCTCTTGTTTATGGTTGTGGTACCACTGAAAGCTGTACCACCGTCATCTTGTTGGAATTTTGTGATATTATTGGTCTCTTTTAAAATATCTTTTCTGTGTCTTTCCACGCTCTTATGAAGACATTACGACAAACCTTGTCGGGGCAATAAATTGTGTCCGTGGGACGATAAAGTAAAAATCTATTGATGCGATGGCTTTTGAGTTCATAAGAAACTGTCTTGAGAAAATACATCATTTATTTTTCCTTTTCGTGTCCGCTAACAGACGCGTGCTGTATGCGCCGTATTCATACAGCGCGACGTCCTAAACAGCTCGCCACACTGATGGAAACTTCTCAGAATGCGGCAAATGAAAAAACTTCGATGCAATATAGATTTTCGTACCCAAAGCTAATGCTAGAGAGCTACGATGTAATTAGTCAGTGTTAACTGTCTGTTCGGTAACTCTGAGTACCCCACATGGATGCAATGCTGTTTTTTGTACGTGCATGTGAGGCACAAGTAAGACGGTTCATTTTTTTCAAGGTTAATGCTCAACATACATGCACTGGTAATCATATGTTCATTATGATCACCAGCCTCTAGCTTTTTCATGCATACCTGGTAAAGAAGATTTTAATGCAGTAATAGAATGAGTCATATAAAAAGGGAGAACCCGAGGATAGCTGACCCGATCCCGGTTTGTCGACGATCGCAGTGGATGTGTAGCCTGGAGACGAAAGCCGTTCAGTGCATCAACTGATGTCACTACAGCGCCTCTGACCGGGTGGTCCTAGGTTCGAGTCCTGACGGCGGTAGGATTTTCGACACTAGCTTTTGAACTATGTCGAATTCAGTCGCTGTCTGGAGGAGAATTCTAGCGGCCGGCTGCTCTGATCGGTAGTTTTCCGTGGTTTCTCCAATCAACACCAGGCGAATGCCGGAGCAGTACCCTAACAAATGGGCCACGGACCGCGCACGATCTGTCCTTCCTCTTCCTTGTCCTATCCTCTCCCCTTATACACACACTTACACTAACATGCACTACACTACCACATATTCCGGGAGACCGGTCTGGAGCTTAAAGTTAGTCCCGGCTGGGGCGGTGCCCCGCTGGTGGGAGAGTCCTGGTTAGAAGGAAACTCCACTAGCCGACGGTAGGTCGGCGACGGATCTCGCCATCCATAGGGGGAAGATCACCGCCATCTCCGGAGAAAAACATGCACTACACTAACGGGACTAATGACCAAAATAGTTGACGTGCCCGGAAACACGAATCAATCAATCAATCAATCAACGAAAGCCGTCTGCCTCCGCGCGTCGTCGCCGAAAGCGCTGCAGTCGCATGCTCTCTTCCTTCGCGCCGCGCCTCGGGCAGCGCGTGGCAGCGCGGGGGCGGGGGAGGGGCGGGGCGGGGGCGGGGGAGGGGCGGGGCGAGGGCGGGGGCATACCGCGCCCACTTGTCGTCTGCCCAGGTGGCCCTCCCGCCTCCGCCTCTCGCGCCCAGGGCGAATTCGACCGGCCCTTGTTGTCCTGGCGATCACGGCCGGTTTCCTCCAGGAAGATCCTCGCCAACAAAAGAGCCTATGTCGGTATTGCGCTGAAAGGAAATATGTGTCAGGACTTTCAAGCGCATTCGCAGAACTTGTCCCATCGAAAGATAAAATGAAAGATAAAATGTCTGAAAGATAAAATGTGTCTGTTATTCGTTGAGCAAAACACGTTCTACATTGGAAGAAAAGTGTTAGATTATAACAATTTTGGACAGTCATCTAAAGAATTTGGTTTTGTTCACATTCTCTTTTTTCTTCCATTATCCATTTAAAAGAAATAAAAGAAATCTGCTATGGATGTGAAAACACGCACTATGTAATCATATTTTCTCTCAAAGTTTCGCTAAGACTTCTGTACATTATTTTTCAAAGTGATTTTTGGTCAATTGTTCTGTAGATATTTTATAATGATTGTTTGATTATTTATTCCGGGCCCGTCAACTGCTAAGGTCATTCGTCTCATAAATGTAGTGCGAGCTTTTTCCTCGGGATGTGGCGGTGATCTTCCCCCGTTAGATTGACCTACCAGTCGGCAAGCGGAGTTTTCCATAAACAGGTATCTCCCTCCAGCGGGGCACAGCCCCAGCCGGGGCGAGCTCTAAGCTCCCGACCGGTCTCCCGACATATGTGGTATGTAGTGCATGCTAGCGGGTGCATTACTAAGAGTTAGGAGAGGTCACGGAAGGGGAAGGAAAGATCGCGCACGGTTCGTGGTCCGCTTGTTAGGGCACTGCTCCGACATTCGCCTGGTGTTGATCGGAGAAACCTACCGATTAGAGCAGCCGGTCGTTGGAATTCTCCTCTAGCTCTGTAGCTAGAGTAGAAATTCCTGCCAGAGTCGGGAATGGAACCCTAGGACTTCCCGGTAAGAGACACTGCAGTGACATCAGTTCATGCCCTGAGCCACCTCTCCCGGTGAATATTTTTTAAATTTGGTAATGAAACTATAAATATCTAAGGGCAAAGTAAATAAGGCAAGCGTCCACAACCGCAGTGGTTATTGAGCAAGTGGTGTGTATCAAACGCATTGTCGTCCAATCAGGGGTCACCCGGCGAGGTGCGGCGGCGAGTGGGACGCACAGCCGGACACAGGACCTGGCGATACGGCGCGGCGGCGGCGGCCAGCGGCGGCCGCGCGAGGTTTTTTACCGCTTATTCGTCCTCAAACACTTGAGGCAGCGGCGACTGATTAAACGGCGGGGCATTCTTGGGAGCGGGCGGCGGGCGGGCGGGCGGCGGGCGACCGCCCGCGGGCAGGTGGCTTCCCCGCCGCCCCGTCCCGCCCCGCTCCGCGCCCCGCCGCCGCCGCCGGCTGGAATGCGCCGCCCTGCCCCGCCTCGCCCCGCCCCGCCCCGCGCCGCCGCGGGCGCGACACCCCACCGCCGCCGCCAGCTGCGCCTTACTTCGGCCGCGCGCAGCCGCCGCCGACTTTTACTCGCGCGCAAGCGACGCACGTGGGCCCTCGCCGGTAAGTACCGGGAGCGGTAGCTCAGTGCATCAACTGATGTCACTGCAGCGCCTCTCACCGGGAGGTCCTAGGTTCCCACTCCCCACGGCGGCAGGATTTTCGACACTAGCTTATCAGCTAGGTCAAATTCAGTCGCTGTCTGGAGGAGAATTCTAGTGGCCGGCTGCTCTGATCGGTAGTTTTCCGTGTTTTCTCCGATCAACACCAGGAGAATGGCGATTCCGTGGTTTCTCCGATCAACGCCGGAGCAGTACCCTATCAAAAGGGCCACGGACCGCGCGCGCTCTGTCCTTCCCTTCCTTGTCCTATCCTCTCCCCTTACACACACACTTACACTAACATGCACTACACTACCACGTTTTCCGGGAGACAGGTCGGGAGCTTAGAGCTTGTCCCGGCGGGGCGGTACCCCGCTGGTGGGAGAGTCCTGGTCAGGGGGAAACCCCACTAGCCGACGGTAGGTCGGCGCCGGATCTCGCCATCCAGCGGAGGAAGATCACCGCCATCTCCCGAGAGAAAAACATGCACTACACTAACCGGACTAATGACCAGAGCAGTTGACGCGCCCGGAAACATGAACAATCAATCAATCGCCGGTAAGTCTCGCCCCTTGCGCGGTTTTCGTGGAAGAAGACGGCAGAGAATGTGACTTCGGACAGGATTGTGTTTGAATGAATGATGGTGGTTATGTCTAGAACCCTGGTTGTGACAGCGATATTCGAAGTGGAGATATGACAGTTCAGAAGGAGTTCAGATGTCTGCTTTAGGTCTGTGGCCATTTAATCATACATTCTCTCATTGATTAGAGGGACACTTGACTACAATAATGACCATAAATTATAGGTGGTATGTCATTTGGGATGGTGATGGTAACAATGTTAATATGTTCTCGATGTAAATGATATGTCTGTCTGGATGTCCAATTTATACATTACATTTTAGGTTATCCTTGAGGATAGTCAAATGCGACGTTCCGAGTAGGTGATTTGTCGCGGTGATGCATGATGTAATGACAGGTGTAGGAAACCAAAACATATGGTGAAAAAATCGACGTGTTAAGTGCTACATATTCCTTAGTAGAAGGACATACATTGGATGGATTTCCAATTGATTAGGCGCTAAGTAATTCAAGATTTCATAACTAAGACACATTTGAGACTATGAGACATCATCTAGTGGATTAAGGTACTTGTAGTGAAAATAAGTTCTTATATGTTTATTTGAGACATCATTAGGGGCGTAAACTTTGTTTAATTACGTATAATGTAAATATTTATCTAAATAGTGAAGTACAGATAATGTAAAGAAATATCGAGTGGTAGATAAAAATTGTCTATCTAAAGCTTGTTCCAAATTAATTTGTAACAAGAGTTTACTTATCAATTATCAATTTCGAGTAACTGGAAATTGAGCGCCACTACTTCTGAAACATGGCCTCAATATCCTTGGTTATTGCTACCACGTCGACCGCCAGAGGTTTTTTTTGTAGAGCATTTGGTTTGAACCAGTTCGATCCAGAGAGAACTTAATTAAACAGGTGATTAACTATCTTGAAAGGTAAGCAATTCTGCACGAGAAGGGTAAAATAAATTCACGAAACTCTTCGGAAACCATTAAGGAGTTCAGAACTGTCTCCTCATATTCAGCACTGACAATAATAACATGTGAACACCGCAAAAATTAATCATATTAATTATCTACAAATTAAGTAAGAAAATGTAATTACAAAACCTCTCTAACACAGCCTACATTCCAGCACGCCTCTCGTGCATCAGTCTTTAAATGTCGTCGTGGTGTAGCTGAAGTTATGCTCAATGTTACTGAACTGAATGAATGCTATACCGAAGCTAAGCAGGCCAAGGAGAGTATGTTAGGTTAGGGTCACTATCACATTACACCTGCCCAACGATTTGTTAAAGAAATAAATACTTGAAACAAATCTGAAATCGCATGTAAATAATAAATCAAGCTTCGTTAACTAAGAAGCCCAGGTGCGAATTGCGAATGTAAAGAATGCGCTGGAAAGACCATAAAAGGAAGTACTCTCGTGTTTTGGAATTTCCATTTCTCTCCTTACTTCGTAAGAAGAGGAAGTTATCGTGCACCGGAAAACGGCGAATTTTCGATAGAAAAACTCTTGCCGGGCACTGGAAATGAAAATGTGGACAAATCTTATTCCTACAGGTAGTAAATTACTTACTCACTAAGCCTCTGACACTTTGTGTTGTCTGAATCCATGTTCTGTGGGTGCTTGATACTAAAAAATCGATTGACGGCAAAATGCCTGTCTGTCCATTCGCCTCGTCTCTACGTCCGACTGTGGTCAACACAAGCACCTAAACCGTTCAACCTATTTTCTCCAAATCTGATATTCTGCGAATGATTTAAATGAACTCGACCTCTGTTTGAAACGGAGATTTTGATTTTTGAAAGTACTTTACATGAAGCCTCAAGAAGATTTTCATAATTTCCTCAAAAACGGCTCCAGATGTTTTTTAAAAAAATCTACAGGAAGAGCAAAGACCGCTAAAAATGGCGCTGATCTAATTTTCGTTGAACTCTGAATTTTCGGAAATGGCAAAGGTTAATAATAATGCGAGAAAGTATGTGCGGCTGTAGAACTGTCGTCTCTTCCGGCAAACACTGAATAATAGTGGTGTATAATGCTTGTGACTCTTGTGGCAACTGATTTGAAATGCCAATAAAATAATTTCAGGAACGACGCACATAAATATTCCTTTAATAATTAGAAATAAATTGTGGTGGTGAGGTCGCAGTAACGGATCAAGAGGCAAGTTCGTACCCGAGAAACGCAAGGATAATTCTTAAATTGCAGGTTGCGGGTGCGACCACGTTAACATTTGGGCGGGCGGGCGTGTCAAGTGAGTAAATCTCCTACTTTGTCTGGCATTTCTTTACTTGTTGCCTTAGTCTCCCAATTTCTTTGCAGCTGGCCCTACCAGACGAATGCCAAATTGTTTTACTATATATTAAGCGCTCCTTAGCAAACTCGTATGTCTGTGTACGTCGACTGTTCATTTACTTCGTCTCAAGCAACTTGTCAAGCTGTACCTATTTTTCTAATAATTCCAAAGTATGTTACCTTTCATTTCTTGCCTCCATATTTACCGTGAACGTAAAAAATTAGTTGTAACTTACCACTGTCATTTCTTAAATACGAATGGTTGGGGCGGAGCAGTAGAAGCATTACGCTGAACAGGAAAGAGGGGCAGGCGTTGCTTGTGGAATGAAAGTATTGTGAGCGGCCTTTGCAGGCTGATTGCTCGTTGCTTGGAGTGTGGTGGCGTGGGTGCCGCCCACTCGACTGCTGTAGAGGGAGCGGAGCGAATCGCGGCACTTGTTTCGCCGGGGCGATGACGCATTGCGCTCGTGGCGGCTTTGTGATCTCGCGCGTGGCCACCGCCCCCCGCCCCGTCGCCGGCGCTACCACGGTTCCGCTTCTCGTCCCACAACGCCCGAAGCAAATGATCAGAAATGCTCGCGATACCAAAGGGGTCGGTTGCGACGGTTTTTAAAAATAATATTCTGAATATGATTCAAATGTTCTAATTAAATTTTGCAAAAGACCGGCTGTTTATTTTTTAAATTTCATTTACAGGCCAAATGTGGCATGCGTACGAGTATTTGTGATTCGGATGAGGGATGAGATCTTTGGAACATATTTCATGTACACTTGTAAGCTCTAATGACTTTAAGAACAGCTGCCCTTAAGAAAACTCAAATGTCCTTATGTTATGAAAACAATCGCCAATAATTGAGATCTTTAATATTTGGGCAATAGGTGTTCCATAGACGCATGCATAACCGTTTGCGAATGCTAAGGTGTTTTTTTTTACTGATTGCAAATTTTAGATTCAATTTTTAAACAACCACATTATTGTTTCTTAGTGTAGACGTGAAGTTGCTTAACTTGTTACTTAGTGTAGACTTGGATGTGCAGCGTCACTAACTTATTGGAACTACTAATTATACACCACAATTGAATATTAAAAGTACTCTATAATTTGGGACAAAACATGAAGCAGGTGAAGGTAATGTTTCAGAGTTTCTCTTTACTCATTCTCGTGTCGCTTGCCTTCTCTTCTTTTCTAGGCGTTCGCATCAAAAGGAATCTTCTCTGTTGAGAGGACAGTGGGGAAACGATGAATCGTAGACACCTTAACTGCCAAAATGTTGCATCTTAAACAATAGCTTTTCATTATCGAGAACTAAACGTATAAGTAACAACAGAATTATTTGAACGCCTTCATTATAGATAACGCTCTTTTAATGGAGCGGAGTGAGATACGAAGTCGTGCGATGGGCGCGTGCGTGCGTGCGTGCGTTGGGTCGTGCGCCGCCGCTTCATCTCGGAATCCAGTGTAATGGAAGCGCCTCCAAACCCGCTACGCGGCCCTCGCCACTGCCACCGCGCATCGGCCTGTTCTCGCCAGGTTCCTGCCCATTTCGTCCTGTTCAGCTCCGTTCCGCCCCGTTCCGGTACATTCCGTCCCGTTTCGACCTGCTCCGCCCCGTTCTGTCCGGTTTTTCGTCCCCTTTCGGCACATTCCGTCCGCACGTTTCGTCCCTTTCCGCCCCATTCTGTCCCGTTTCGGCCCTTTCCGCCCTGTTTCGCCCCGTCCCTTTCCGCCTCTCCCTGCCTCGCCCTGCCACGTCACGCTTCGTCCTTCCTCGTTCCGCCCATTCCCCCCGCTGGCCCTGCCCCGCGCCTCACCACTGTGTTCGCTCCGCCTCCTTTGCTAGTCGGTGTGTGTTAGTCACGAGAGATAATGTGCTGCCAGCGGTGTCAAACGCGTCAGACCAGAAAACATTACTCGTCGTGTTCATTGCAATACGATAATGGAAGGAATGAACTCCCCGATGCTCAGAATCATTGCACTGTTGGAGGGGAATGCCAGACATGGCTACTCTTAATAATATTTTAATACATGACACAAGTTTTTCTAAATCTATTTGAAAGAGAGAGACAGTGGGCCAAATTGATTTGCCTCCCATTGATACCCGCGGTACCGACAGGGTTTTGTAGGACAGATCATTTTAATCTGATTGACCATTATCTCGTCTGTGAAACTCTTCTTGATTCAGAATATTTTCAGCATTGAAATCGGCACAGCTTTTTTTGAATGCAGGTTTACTACGTTGGTTTGTTTGTCTTTTATTTCCATAACTCTTTCAAAGTTGAAATCTGTCAGTCATAAGAAGTTCCACCGTTGCTTTTGGACTTACAAAGCTCGAAGGACCCACTCGCGCTGACACACAGGCGCGCTGCTCTTCTGTTGTTCTGTCATCCCAGTTGTCCCGTTATACGTAGGGTGTTTTACGAGCCCCGGAGTGTTGTCTGTATTCATGACGAAACGCCGTGGCATGCCGGAAAAGGTTTTCTTCATCTACAGAGTTTCGTCATTTCGATGAACATTCCCACACAACTGACCCTTAAAAGGGAATGAGTGTTAAATCGTGTAAGAACACAATGCCCACTGCTTCAAACACGAATATTCCTTTATTCTTTCGTTCTTTCTAATAACATATTTTATAGTCTTAATAGAGTTGTGTATTGCATCGGTGAATGGGCACTGAAACACACCATTGCATGTTCTTGAGTTCTAAGAACATTACACTGTTTTATGAGAAAATTTGAGTGGAAGAAACATACGTGACAAGTGTTTTCGTATATTGTCAAAAGGGAAGATGTTGTAAAATGTCTTTAATTTGATGGGCACTTGATAAATAGTCATAACTGAAGCAAAAATCCTTTTTTTCATGTGATCAACCAACTGTGCAACTGAAACCTATGTATACAGCATTTCGAACTATTATAAATATAATTCAACGAATAAAACTATACTGAATCGTTACAAAGAAACGATGATTCCAGTCAAATTAAAATATATCTTTGCAGACGTTTCGACCTATATTGTGAGGTCCTGTTCAGTGTCTGAAAGTCACTCTGTCAATTATCAACCAATCAGTTACAATAATCTATTACATAATATATTATGAATTTTAATAGTATATAATATATTACGAATAGTAATAGTTATAAAATATAAACAGTGAGACAGGGACGTGTTACCTGTAAAATTGCGAGGTTATGTTTGCATCATGGAATAAAAGATAATAAAATCCTGAGTTATACTGAATCGCTTGTGTCATTGTCCTGTTATTGTGTACTCATTTGTGCCAGTGCGGATAGAATACTTGCAACCCTACTTGACGTATGTTAGACATGAATGGGACGCTGACTCGAATGACACAGAAGCAGGATCCCTCTAAGAGTTTTTGCGAACTGAAAATCTACAAAGAGACGTTCTGTGGGTGATGAACCGTGTACTTTGCAATACCCTTCTTCGTGCTGACAGATTGAGGCCATGAAACATGCTTTCCCACCTAAATGTTGTGTCCTCAAACAATAATAAAGGCAGATTACGTCTCAAAGAGGCCGACCTGGATGGCCGAGGTGGCTAAGAGCGTGTACCAATTCAAAGCTTCGGTCCGAAGTTTCGCGGGTTCGAATCCCGCCTTGGGCATGGTTGTTTGTCCCTTGTCTCCCATGTATGTGTTATCGCGGAGAGCTTCATATTCTGCCTCAGATCAGAGTAGCCCGCAAGTTTGTTGGTGTAGAGTGTATTGTCAAATATACCTCCCATCGGGACGTAAAGGATAACCAGCTGCCCGCTGCATAAAAGCCCTAAAAATGTCTCAAGAAAGCTACAAACATTATACTTTTCTTTTGCGTTCTGTTCGTCCACGCTGCGACACCTTATATCCTTCGCGGTAAGGCCGAATTGAACAGGAGCCTTGGGAGTCACCTGGAAACGGCTGAGCTTGATGTCTCCGGTTGGCGGTGGCTCGGCGCCAGGCGTCGCGGCGCGGCGCGGCGGTCCCGGGGCGCCGCTGACGTTTATCGCCCGCCGCTTCACCTGCCGCCGCGCCGCCCCGCGCCATCCCGAACGAGTTCCCGGACCGGATTGAGCCCTTACGCCGGGCAAATGGCCGCTTCTCAAAGTGAATGAATCGACGGCTCCGCAGAGCGAATGCCTTCGAAACAAACGCGGCTCCGTTTGCGCAGCGGAGCGGTGTGGAAGGAGGAGGAGCATACGATGCTCCACCTGATGCTTCCCCTTTGTTGTGTTCAACTTTCGGTATTTTCCTCAAGTCATTTTGGTTGAAAGTACTGAAGAAGCTCTACAATATTTATGGATGAATCACATCAACTACTCAAGTCATTTTGGTTGAAAGTCTGAAGATGCTCTAGAATATTTATTGAATGCAACTACTCAAGTCATTTTGGTTGAAAGTACTGAAGATGCTGTAGAATATTTCTGGATGAATCACAGCAACTACTCAAGTCATTTTGGTTGAAAGTACTGAAGATGCTCTAGAATATTTATGGATGAATCACATCAACTAATAGGCTCGTCCAGTTCAAGAGAAGAGCTCTGGCTCTTCAAAAATATTCGTAACAATGCGCTTGAGATAATATTTGGTCCAAGACATTGATGGTTGCATTACGACTATTCCAGAAAACAATTACAAGTAGTTGAAACTTCTGTCCTCCCAAGCGTTTGAGGATTCAGAAGACGAAACGTGCGTAAATTCTTTTTGACGCCACATATTTTTCGGCTTTGAACTTTATAGCTTTTCGTGGATTCCGAGCGACGGGCGCCTCGAATTCTTAATCGGTGTTTCCATTCCCCCTCCCCCTCCGGAATGCCAGGATTGGGGGGGGGGGGCGACCGGCGCGCCGCGTCTCCGCGGCCGCGGGGGAAAACGGATGGGCGAGGGCGGCGGGCCCCGGCGCGGCCGTGTCGCAACTCGTAAATGGAGAGGTCCGGCGTTTTAAACGCACTGCCGGCGGGAAATGCGTGCGATATGGGGAAAGTAATGAGGGCCGTCCTCTGCGAGGTCTCGTGTAACGTCCGGTGTTATTATCGCCACCATTCACTCGGCGGAGAAATACGTCGTCACTTGTTCGAACTACAAGATGAGACCGGGAAAGTGGGAACTGGGGATGTGTGACATAATGGCGGACCAAACCAGATGTCTTCAAGTGCCATTTATCATTGTGACAAATGTCACATTTCAGTGAAATCTCTCTTTATTTGTGTTCCACAATTTACGTAGAATTAATGAAAAGTATTAAAAATCCTGAAAGAACGGCCTCATATCTAAACATTGCGTTAACTTCATTCCCAACCTAATGGATTCGAGAGATTGCATTTTAATTTAATGAAAGTAGTCATTTTTCAAAAAGGAATGTTTCGTCCATCCGCACAGATCATTGTTCTTGTTCATTTTGTTAACTTTCTTGACAATGAAAGTACAAAACCATTGTCACATTTCATTGAATAAGGCATATGTGTGATGAAGCTGAGGGAGTGTTGACCATTGAAGTAATTTCTGTTCTTTTGGGACAGAAAAAATAGGAATTAAAAGATAGAACACTGGGAGTGAAAACGGAAAAATGTCTCTAAAGCGTGGCATATTAACTACGGGCGATCATCTAAAGCTTCCTCATCATAAAAGCTGACACATTTTCCAGGGAATTCCTTTCGAACAAAAACTGAAAATCTGGTCTAAGGTTAATTTTCTGAACAAAGTTGTATAATAAATTAGTGATCCGACAGTGTTTCGAGAAAAGCAATTAAGGAATGTTGTTTTGGTCAATTTAGTTTCAGTTTATATTTGCCACCCATGGAGTCGTTATATACGGTGATACAACCGAATGTAAGTATTTTTTCCTCTGCAGTATTATTTGTACGGAAATATATACTTTAGAAGTACAGCAAGAAACCATCCAAACGCATAAAAATATTTATTTCTCACCCCGTGATATCGAAAGCCGCACGTCGTCTGAAATGAATTGTGTTAACATTTTTTTTCTCTCTAGAAACTGAACCGAATTATATTTAGTGTCGCGAGATGATTGGGCAGATGTCCATAAAATGAATTTGTCTTGAGTGAACGGAGACTTGCGTGTCCGGTCATTCAATACTTTCACTCCGCCCAGCGTTGCGTTCTGTAACCGTGTTGGTGTTGCTTGGCTGTTAATTTTCTTATACGCGACGCCATCCCGACAGCTTGAAAACGTTTTGTTTTCTTTTTTAATTTAATTTATTTATAGTCGCATGGGCAACTAACGTCATTGGCTGTACGTGATTCAACTGTTCAAAACATTTGAAAATTCTAAAATGCATCCAACTTACAAGGTGCAATCCGAAAAGAATATTATTTCATACTGTGTTTGTTGCGTCAGTTGGGAGACTGCTCACCGATTAAAAGGTAGGCCTTGATGAAAATAGTGCTGACCAAACAGGAAGGTGCATAATGACGTGAAGATGAAGCTATAGTACATCAAACTAATAAAGCTGAAACCTCTAAGAGGTGAGATTGTCGGCCTACGTGAGGTCATTGAATAGTTCATAGACATCTTCATCCGAATGTCGCAAATGTTCAAGATAATGGAAGAACTCATTTTTCAATCTGCCTTAAATATCGTGTTATCATCCATCAGGAGTTCGTTCTTGAATACGAGCGAAACAACTTCAAACAAACCGCGAGCCTGATGACATGATGAATGATACTCTCAAAAGAGGCTGGAAGACCCATTATCACTTCGTTTTCACACTTCGATTAACGATAATGCAATGTAGTTTTTTATTCTAATTGGTTTCTTTTTCGTGTCTCGAATACCCGGCTACTTACTCGCTCAATCTGTGTATCTCCCTCCGGCGTATATCCGTTTTCTGCGAAAAGATTCAAATCGTACCCTTAATGACAGAGTCGTCTAAATCTTTTCATGTGTCAAATATGAGTTATACTCGTATTCTAATTCAGTTTCTCGCGTAGTGGTTCTTCGGAAACCGGTTTCCTCGCATTTATTATTTGGTCACGTCGTGCCGCCTAAGTCGATTTTTCATTTTCTATTAAGGTTGTGAAGGAGTTTTCCTGAAGTTCTAATAGTGCCATGATGTAACACAGGATGTTCAGGTCGGTATAAATATTGTTTCGCTACTACTCGCCTGTTAACTTCCTAATGAGCTTTTTCCATCATTTTACATTAGGCAATCGAATATTTCCATTAAGTTAGATGTACTTTAAGGTAAACTGCTAAAATTATATATTTTTTTGTACAACGTGTTCTATTGGTTTCTTGAGAGTGGTCTTAATATTTTCCCATTTTCGTGGTTTCATCATTATTGGAAGCTATAAAGTGAAAGAGTCATAGGATATTTTACGACCAACTCATCGTTGTGGTTACGGAAAAGAACTTTTACTTCCTCAAAGCTACATTGTATTCGTTAAAATTCTTTTCATCCTTCCTAATCATTAATCTCTCAGTAATAAAGGGTTCGCCATCGCTACACGTGTCACAACGCAACAATCACTACACGTGTCAGACCTAATTCTCGTCAAATTCTCTTTTCCACAAGACACATAACAAAATATTGTTAAACTGATTCGCTTGTATAAAGTTCTGAACAACTTCACCGAATTCTGAAATAGTCTTAACGCTTATCTCCACAAGCCTGTGTTGAATTGTACCAAACCATCATGCTACCTAAAGTTAACCTGCGATAATTTGATTCCTACATTGCGCTTTTGAAAAGAAGAATGGTAGTACTCCGAAATTCGGATTATTTAAAAAAAAATATTTTTATGATTTTTGAACGAAGACGAAGAAACATATCGGTGAGAGGTTTATGGTTTGCATGTCGTGGAAAGTTGTCTGAATCTTGAAACATTAGTTATAATGAGCAGCGTTCAGACTTTTAACTTTCTTAATGTCGCGGCCGTCGTAGTTGAAGTGATCTGTGGAATAATAGATTAGGGATAAATAGTTTTAAACCTTGGAATTCCAAAACTGCTCGTCAAGCTTTTTAGTTATAAACTGTGACAAAGGGTTCCCTCTTTGCAGGGTTCGGTTATGTTCTTGTTCTGTGTTCTAACGTAATTGTAGTGAAGTTAAAAATAAGCCTGGTTTGAGAATTACTCGCGCGCGTGGCCCTGGGCCTGGGAGGCGAGGCGCGTGTGACTCGCGCCCTCCCCAGCGGATCGGGTTTCGGGGGGGGGGGCACGCGCGTTGACGCGTGCGGGTGCTGTTTCCCGAGCAGAAGGGACACGCCCCCGCCCCCTCCCACGCCTCTTCCACGCAGCTACACGAATCAAGACATCAGTCTACCCCCACTAATTGCCAACTTGTAGAAATGATTGATTGGTTGGTTGGTGATTCCGAGCGAGTCAACTGCTAAGGACGTTAGTCCCGTAGATGTAGTGCATGTTTTTATTGCTGGAGGTGGCGGTGACCTTCACCTACTGGACGTCGGCTTGCGAGGTTTTTCCACAACCAGGGATCTCCCATCAGCGGGGCACCGTCCCAGCCGCGAAGCTCTACGCGACTGGTCTCCCGGCATATGCGGTAGTGTTGTGCACGTAAGTGGAAGCGAACTTGTAAAAAGGTTTCTAGTTTTTAGCGTAACACAGCTTTCGAACTGGCGGGTGAGAATGCAATCTGAATAAGAAACGGAAGACGATGATAATGTAGAGTGCCTCGTGGCATTGATGATCAAACGAATGTACACGGAATTCATTTCAGTCTTCGTTTACTGATGTGGCTAGATTTGTCCAAGAAGAAAAAAACGATCGTTTCTGGTCACTATGTACGAGTACGTAGCTTTGTAACAAATAATGAATTGGAAACGTAGTCTGAGTATATTCATTGTACTTAAGATGTGAAAGAAACGAGAAGAATTTTGAATTGTGAGGATCAAAGATAAAAAAATATAAATCAGTGAACTATCAGGGTAAGAAACGAAGTGTTGGGCAGAATGAAAAAGTAGATAGGTTTATCAAAAAACAGTTAAAACACCATAACCTAATCGACACACCTGTATCTTCAAGGACTAATAAGTTAATAATTGATGGACATATGGTTGAAAAGAACGATTGTTTACACTTGCAGACATTTTCAGAACTGAACGAACATATTTCCAGTAGTGGAGATTCGAATGAAGGAGGTTTGAGTCCACTTAGTTCCGTGGCGCTCGGCTGGGCTCGTCCCGGCGCTGCCACTCGCTCAGCGCTCCGCTCGTGTCTTTATGCCCTCATTTACATTTCCCAGCGGGGCCCAGCGGCGCCCCGCCGGTCAAAATGGCACGTGGCTGGAGCCGCTCAACGCAAGGACAGCTCGCCACAAGTAATGTGGCCTGTTTTCTGGATTCCGACGCGCTGCTCTTCCTATTTTCATATTATTTCGGGAGTTTTCGTTTAATGTAAAGTTTAGTGTGTATTATATCCCTTGCGTCTCGTTTGTGACCAATTTATGTATCGATTTCTTTCTTTAATTTCTCCAAATTACCATATGCCATCCCGCGTAGTAATTTGTGTCGATTTTGTGGAGTAAACGGAGGTGGCGGCTTCTCTCCTTGCCTTGGGGATAGCTGATGCCAGTTAGCTGTTGCTTTGGAAGCTGTCGTAGATGGATATCGGACATTGAAGTAATGGTTAGATTCACACGACCTACTTGACGCATATATATTAACCGTCGTCTGCAATTTATACTCCTCCATTGCCTAGCATTTTATTGACGAAATGTTATCTTGAAATGATTGCAGACTCTGCTACAGTCATTTCATGTTTATTGAGCAGTCTGTATGATAATGACAACATTTCAAAAGATCCTCATGTAATTTTTTTTTCCTGAAACGCTAATTGTGGGTATCCTTCATTAACACATTACATTATTACATTATGTGGTGGGAACTCTTGTCAATCTGACATAATTGAATATATTTAAAATCGTTTGCAACGGATTCATTCTTTTTTATGAAACATGGAGCGTAAAATTGACATTGGTTAACAAGGTTGTCGTTTCGATCGCCGAATTCCTCAAAGTTTTTTTACAATTTTTATAGAAGTTGTAATCGGTTCTTGTCATCTTTTAAACTTTAACTCTGATTATTGCGCCAAAATGCTGACAAGAACCGTAAATCTTTCCTCGAAGGACAGTTGGAGTTTTTGTTTGGTCGAGTGCTCTGTGTGTTTACATAGAGGTCACAATTATTTGATCAAACGAACGATGAGCGTTGCTGTGATAAATTTTGTTAGGGATTTCGATTTTGGAAATCATTCGAAATAGAAATGGAAACTATTGGTTTAACCGGTGAGTGGACACGGGAACTCGCACGATGATTACACTCCCCTGTGATTTAAATTGAAGTTGTCAATGAATTTCGATATATAAAGTTTTAAGTGTTATGTGTAATGTTATGTTTAATGAAAAAATAATATCAACAAAGAACTTTTGTAAAAACTAATTTCGTTCACGTGCAAAAATTATTCTTACAATTAATAATACCATTATTAAAAATATGATTTTCTTGTACACAAATGCAAATATGGAGTTAAGTATTTTTTCATCAACGCTAAGCTTGAATTAAAACGTCTAAAAATCTATTATTTTGTAGATTAGGTCGTAGAATACAAAACTAGTGTTTTACACAGGTTTTAAGTCTCTGAAACGCATCATTTCCGAGTCATATACGATAGGAATGTGTTGCATCGTGTTGCGGGTTGCATCTGCACGCTATATTATTTGATTTCATTAAATCTATGTGTAACACATATTATATATAAATTCTAGCTTTCTGCATTCATTTTCCACATAAACTTTGGTGTATTTATCTATGTTAACTCTCACACTCCTCCTTGCGCACAATATACTTAAAAAGAGGTCCAAAGTTGTTCCCTTCTCATGTATAGATTACAAACATGTTTCCAGGAGAAACGTAACATTTATTAAACAGTTTCTTGAGAACGATGTTTTAATTCCAAGTCTGGGAACATGTCGCGTTTGTCCATAGTAGTCAGTTAAGTTAGTTAATGGTGAGAAATAATATGCTTGTCTACTCCTTTCGACTTCGGTGCCGCAATGTTGATGTCCACTCGGGTCATTTATTTGTTAGTTAAGTACTTCTCGCGCCCGCCTTTTTTCAGCAGTTTTATTTGGAATATATCCGTGTGGACACTGGCCTGTTAAAGAGAAAGCGTTCAGAACACGACGGCCTGAGTAAACATTTTTTAGGCGAGCAGAGTGCGATAACTTCCGTAAGCGAGCGAGATCCACCCGACGCGTCTGCGAGTGGTCCCGCGTTGGAGCTGTCGGCCTCGCGTGGAGTCTCTGGAAGGATTTCACATCCCACCACAGAGCGCAGAAGCGCCCTCGTTCATTTAGCATCTCACTACGTTGCATCGAGGAGTCTTTAGAGGAGGATGCTTAGAGGAGGACAAGATCCACCCGACGCGTCTGCGAGTGGTCCCGCGTTGGAGCTGTCGGCCTCGCGTGGAGTCTCTGGAAGGATTTCACCTCCCACCAAAGAGCGCAGAAGCGCCCTCGTTCATTTAGCATCTCACTACGTTGCATCAAGGAGTCTTTAGAGGAGGATGATTAGAGGAGGACGAGATCCACCCGACGCGTCTGCGAGTGGTCCCGCGTTGGAGCTGTCGGCCTCGCGTGGAGTCTCTGGAAGGATTTCACCTCCCACCACAGAGCGCAGAAGCGCCCTCGTTCATTTAGCATCTCACTACGTTGCATCGAGGAGTCTTTAGAGGAGGATGCTTTTGTTTTAGTTGTGTCGCAGAAGTTAAAGAAGAAAATTTATAGGACATTTTGGATGCAGTGTTCACTGGACGAAATAAGAGTCAAATACGTAATAACCGTTCTTTCTCTTTTTGGATTATTTCGTGCTTTATAATATGAACAATTCCACAAGGATGACTGAAAATGTTTGTGCGGTTTTGAATGCCACGGCGAATATCTGACGAGCTTTAATCAATGATTCTACCTACGATGGTAAAATTAGCAAAATGCAGGCACGCCGTAAACAGTTTTTATCACGAAATCGTGCGTATTCACTTCCATTACGTTCATACAGCTCTTCAATGCCCCTTCCAGCGGGCCCGACCCGGTGTGCTCGTTGCTTGGGCAGTCGAGCGGAGCTTCCGCGCGGCCAGGGCAGGTGGCGCTCGGCGCGAACTCGTCTGATGAGCGCACTGGAAAGGAATCCCCGGCGCGACGTGCGTTCGCGAGGTCTCCCCCCCTCCACCCCTCCCCACTCCGGCGGGCGGCGGGGAAGGCTCTGCCCATGTCAAATTATTGAATGAAACATGACAGAGCGTTGTAGGCAAGCAATTACGAAGTATAAGCTTGTTGCTGATACGGAAGAACGGGAGGCGGGAATATGCTTAGCATAATATTATGATAATGCGAAATAAATAAACTTGTTATTTCTGCGCGCCGGTTCCGAGACGTGTTAGGGTTTTTGCGGAAGGCGCTGCGCGTAATAAGTCGCCGGGCGCCGTCCAGGCGCCGTCCAGGGGCCGTCCACCCGCCGACGACGCCTTGCCCCGCGACGGTCCGGCCGGGCGCTCGCCAATGAAGAAATCAATTGACGAAATCGATTTGCATCTCTCGAGCCGTTCTCTTTTTGGCTTTCTGATATAGCGAAAATCACTGCGACCATCCGCTCCGGAACTACACACGTACGCATATGAAAAATTGCTTCGTCCTCGCACAAGAGTATTAATTGTCGATTTCCGCTCAATTACTTTTTGTATTTGCAGAGCGCTGTCGTAAAACTTTTACGATGTTTAAAAAGGTTTCTCAAAAAATATAATTGTTGCTATTTACGGTTACATCTTCAATTCATGACGCTTTTCTACTTTTCTAACACGTTTAGAAAATGAAGTGTTGATATGTTGTCTATTAAGAGTTGAATTGGATGTTTGGATTCCGTAATAAAATGCGTTAATTTCTTCTTGAAGAATGACATCAATAAGATTTATAATTTTTGCTAAGAGAACGTTGAATGTCATTCTGAATAAATTCATGTCATCGCTTGCATAGCAACACCACGAATCTCAATTATCCTCATTTTTCAGGGGACCTGAGAAACCAGTTTTCAATTATTTCTGTCGCAGCTTGGAGACCAACTCCAGGAATAGGATCCCAATGTACAGCTGAGTGTAATACTTCCTGCCTGGTGTTGCCGTGTGTTTTGAGTTGAACATCATTAAGCTTGTTCCCAACATTCTTGAGAGGGGAGAGTCAGTGGCTGAATGAAAATGTTCGACTCACAATTCTAATAAACTTAACTCCATCGAAAAGAATAAAACTCGAAGTAGACGTTCAAATGTATTTTGGCCAAATGATCTCCGTTGTTGCTTCATAATTTAATGTTTAGTATATGGTTTTATGACGAAATGAGTGATATAATTATTAATTTACTTACTATATTGTTACAATGGGCATACGTGATTACGCCAGAACTGACGATCTGGTTGGGTAATGGTTAGCGTATCGGATTGTTCACGGGTTCAAATCTCATCGAAGCCTTGGATATTTAAGGGCGAAAAACCTTCGTACGCCTTCCTTCGGATAGAAAGTAAAGCCGACTAACCCACGTTGTAGGTTAACTGAATGTAAAAGATTCTCAAGCGTAAAAGGAGTCTCTGGGATAAATCCAAATTGTTACTCCCTTCGCCTTTGTAATACCTTCTGTCGCTGCTTGATGGCGAAAGTAGCGTAACGAAATTTGCGTGGTCAGGCGGAAGAGCGGGCCTGCTGCCCTGAGTCTCGCCACGTAAATCAAGTCATCATTGGTTGATTGGTTGAAGATACGTCACAAGTACTTAAGATTCAAAGTAACATCAACAGCCTCCACGCAGTGATATTTGTGCCCTTCACCTTCTCTGCCGATTGTACAGAATGAGAATAATTTCTAGTTGCCAATCCCAGATATTGGTACGCCTGTGAGGTGAAATTCCTACCAGAGTGCGTATTAGCAAGAATCATACTTCATTCGCGCGAAGAAATGAAACGAGCAGGGCGTTGTACTGAAGATCGAGAGAACCGTCAAGTTGTGCGACCGTGCAAGTATGACTAAATCAGCATTTCGCTGTGTCTCCATATGGGAGCCCTGTTGGTAGCTATTACGGGGCAACGTGCCTCAAGGATGGGGGCTGCAGGGGTCGCTCTTTCCTTTTTATATCCTCCCAGAGGAACTAAAATGCACATTTTTACGATTTTAAGGCGATAAATGGTTCTTACACGATCCGCGCGTGGACTTCTACAACCTTCGGTGGAAGCTAATGCGCTAGATGCCGGTAGTTATGAGGAGGTAAGAGATAAGCTAGATTTGTTCTTCTGGAAGGAAAGGCTCTTATAATTTTGTACATAAGAACTGTCATCAACCGAATGAAATGCGGTTCTCAGAAGAATCCAAATCATAAGCAATCTATCTCGTATTATTCTTTATATATGAATGGCTGTTGGATTCGGTTTTATTGGTTTAACGCGAAATTAATTGCAATAGGAACTCGAATATTGAGAGGACACACTCTGATATACTGGTCAATCGATCAATGAAGCCTTATATTACGTGGTGATGCTCAGGCCTGATCTTACCTCTGACCACACAAATTTCGCGACTTTCCTTTCGCCATCTTGCAGCGAAAGAAGGTAACACTCTGGCGACGAAATAGGCGATTTGAATTTGACTACGAGGCTTCTTTTGGCTTGAGGATCTTTTACATGCAGTAAATCTACAAAATAGGACAGCCAGCTCTTCTTCCTTTTCGAGTAAAAGGGTATGAATGATTTTTTCTCCTATTAAATCCCCATCTGCCGACCTGGATAGCCGAGGTGGCTAAGAGCGAGTACCGACTCAGCGCTTCGGTCCGAAGGGTCGCGGGTTCGAGTCCCGCCTTGGGCATGGCTGTTTGGCCCTTGACTTTGTGTGCGTTGTCGCAGAGGGCCTCACGTACTGCTGACCCCAGATCAGAGGAGCCCGCAAATGTTTGTCTAGTGTATGGTCGAATATGCGTCCCTTCGGGACGTAAATGGCAACCGGCTGTCGGCTGGATACAAGCCCTAGGGAAAAAAATCCGCATCTTCTATCGATTTGAGCCTGCGAACGTGGAACTTGGATAACAATCCACTTACATATAATCATTACCCCATGGAAGCCGCAAAGCCACCGAAACCATCGTTCGTGGTTATCGTTCTTTCTTCCATTCACAGTCAGATAATATTATGTTTGTGAGACGCAGGAGAACGTACTTTTCTGTTTGAACGCACATTGAATCCATATTTTAGTGTTAAGTAATAGACTAGATATTCTCAGATTCATTCTTAGATGTTCCAACTGTGTTATTCGAATTTGCTTTGAACATATCCATGTGTTTTCTCGTTTACGATGTCATTTAGATTAACGTAATCTTTTCAAGTTTATGTTACTAGTTTTTCACATAGTCTTGAGTTCTGTGGCTCAGAATGCGTTTCGTAAAATGTCGCTGCAGGTGACTTTTGGTACTTGTACGCTTTTAACGCAACTTAAAGTGAATCTGAGAAATAATTTATGCGGAATTTATGGACTTGCCCAATAAACTTGTTAAACTCTCTTCTGCATATATAATTGAGAAGTGACTCGGAGAAGTAAGAACAGTTGAAACTACAATTTTTCTCACAGAGGAAAAGAGGATGCTATACGTCTTCGCGTATAGTCATCAATCACGTGGATTTTCTGATAAACAAGTTGGACTGCATTTAATTATTCCTTGGAACGTCTCAATGTTAAGAGTTAATGAACGGGATGCAAATAATGCAAGACATATTTTGATGTTATTTACTAGGCATTTGTAGACAAGAGATTTACTGAATGATTAGTTCCAACCAATGTATAATTTAATTTTTTTGGGGGGGGGATTGCGAACTGGTCATACTTGAACCACGGGAACGCGCTACTTGTACCTGTACCCACCGATGCCCAGTCATATTCTCCGGGGGCAAGTGCACGTGACCTTTTTTTTTGGGGGGGGGGGGGTCAGCACTTTTATGCCGAATCCATTTTTACACCCTAGGGTTGTTAATGATGTATATGATTATAATGATGATGATGGTGATGATGATGATCAGTGCCAGATTATCTAACAGGCTGAGTAGGCTGCAGCCTGGGGCGCACAATTTTTGGGGCCGGGCGAATTTCGGCGGATGCAAAATTTCATAAAGCGAAATTTTGAATTTTTTTATAGAAATATTTCTTTTCCTATTTGTAACAAAAGAAAGTGTTAATTATCTATTGTTATATACAGATTAAATGAATACAAAATTATCGTATATTTGTTGAATGAATATCGAGGTGAAGATTATTTATACGTATACGTATAATCAATTATTTATACGTGCACAATATTTGCATCGGTTGCAAATATCGTACAACTCTTTTTATTCAAAAGATTATAAATAGCTTTAATATTTTTAAGAAAAGCAAATTAAAAGGGTGCTAAAACATTTTGAGAGCCTAGGGCGCACAAAAGTCAAAGTCAGGCACTGATGATGATGAAGGGTGAATGGACAATCACAAACATACAAACACCCACAACCAAACCTGAGGCAGGACTCGAACCCGCGATCCTTCCATCCGAAATCGCCAAGGCACTATTGCCTTAGCGATCTTTGCTACCCGGATCGGCCGTATAATTTAATATTATTAATTCAAAACGTGAGAAATAGAGACCCAATGAACTAGATCAACGGTCCAAATTCTCATTGTAGTCGAGTAACCTGCGTCCGTCCAGGGTCTGTTAGATTCCTTCCTGTCCCCCAATCGTGACACACGATGCGTCTCGGACTAGTGGGGAACTCCACAAATCGTCTCGAAAATGATGATTTCTTGAGGGTTTATCCAGAAGATTCCAAGAAATTTCTCTAAAAATCGTTCTTTTGGAAATTTTTAAGCAAAAAAAAAAAAAAATACCTTTTGGATACTTTCTGTACCTGCAGACGTGATAAAGGGATCATTTGATTCCTCTAGACAAGACAAATCAATTGGCACAATTCTTAGCCGATTCCTTCCAGGATATTCTGGAAGAATTCTAGTAAAATATGATTTTTGTTGGTTTCAATGCACCTACATTTGTGAAACGTAAACTGGACTTTATCTCGGACATTTATACGATTCGTTCCGATTTGATTAATCAGATTAACGATAATTAAATCTGATTTTGTAATAAAAAAATTAAATAAGTATTTTAATCTATTCATATAACTTTTTATGCCCGAAAATGAACGAGCCTGAAAATTGTCAAATGTTTAAAATTTATTTTTATTACTTGCGAAACACAAAACTTATAAACACGAAAATACCCGCTGGAGGCGCTAAGCTAGATCTTCAGCAATGAGAAAAAGTTTAAATAATGCATATGAATGATTACACCAGAGTTCTTAGTTGCCATAACTCACATAAATGGAGCAATTAAAATCGAAGTGTCTTTCTACGGAAGAAGAATGACTTATCGTTGTTTTTTTAATAATGTAGATTAATTGACGTCATTGTTAAAAAAAGTTTTACCTTTTAGACTAATGATGACTACAAATCTGTCGAAAGCGTGCTATCACTGCTAAAAAATTTATTGAAAATTGCTTGAGTTCATCTTCAAGTTCACAAGGTTTGGGTGAAGCTTTCCCAAGATTATTACTAAGCATGCGAAACTCATTTCAATAAACCCTGCGGAGTAATTCTCTTTTGTAAAGATACAGATTCTTAAAGGGAATGCTTTAAAGCAAATTAGCTCCTGTCGCGCGTACCAAATCGTACTTTCGGAGAAAAGTTCTTCGAAAGAATATCGCTTCTAAATTGAGAGTTCTTGTGAGTTGCCTAATGTGCCGCTGCCGGAGAGTGCGAAGTCCAGCCGCAGCCCGCCTGGAACCCGTGTGCACGGCCTTGGCCTCTGCAGTGGGTTTGTAGACCGAGTGGCGAACGTAAACTGTGGTGCGAATGGGGGCAGCGGCGGCGGCCAGAGCGTCTTCCGGTTGTCGGTCCCCCGCCCCCGCCCCCGCCCCCGCCCCCGTCCCCCGACCCGTCGCTCCTCCTTCACCCTGCTCCCAACCTCCCAGTTTTTCAACTGCCATTACATTCAGTAACGGTAATCGAACTCGAGGCGGTAAACTATGGAAAATAACAGCGCAGACTGTGTAAAAATTCCTTACAGTATGTGATGTAATAAGTAGTTATTAATTATGATAATTGAATTTGCTAATGACATAAACATTGAGCTAGAAGTAGATATTAAATTGTAAAATATGAATGGAAACATTGGTATTACAAATATGGGGTCTATACACTGGTATATATGTGCAAATATTTAATTGATTTAATTGAAGACATACACTATATAGATGAGCATGGCCTCAAAATATTATGTTCAAGGGAGGGATGACCATGACAGATTAAGCTTGCCTCAGCTCTCTACAATTTTGTCCTGCGTTACTTCGCCCCGTTTCTTCTTTTGCGCTTTGAGCACCTTTCTTGTTGCCACCTTTCCTCTTGAGGTCTCGATTCCCTTCCGATGTGCGTTCAAGCAAATTGTCACAAAAATATATTTTACATTGAAAGACAGGAATTCACGGGTCTCTATTCACTCTAGTGAAACGGAACATCTCTAAAAACGGCTGAATTAAATTCTCTTGTGAATGTACAGCGTAATGTTCCTGGCCCTAAAATTGCAAGAAGCGTATGTCTATGAATGCAAGAAGCGTGTGTCGCACTGAATGAGCCAAACTCGAATAAATGAACCGAGAGCGAAGGTTGAGGGAGCGAGGAAAAGGTGCGGAATTGCTAGAAACATTTGTATATTGTCTGCTAAAGAGAAAAACTCCAATAAATGAATCACGAGAGAAGGTTGGAGGCACGAGAAAAAAGTATCTAATTGCAAGAAACATTCGTCAATGTATTGGTCGCTCTGAATGAGCGAAACTGGAATAAATGAACAGGGAGGGAAGGTTCAGGGAATGAGATATGGGACAGAGTGCTGCGGCCTCGCTCTTTGGCGAGAACTGGCTCCCTGGCGGCGGCGGGGGTGGGGGTGGGGGCGGGGGCGCCGAGCACGTGGCTCCGTGTGCGTGGCGGCGGGGCTCCCGCTCGCTGCTCATAAATCGATGCTATCGACGGCGCGCCGGCCGAGGCAGTGCGTAGCCTACTTGCCGAGGAAAGCAGGCTGCTTGTCGGCGAAATCACCCCTGCCTCCGCTCCACTCCTCTCTCCCCTGCCGAACACCGTTCTCTCCGTGCGCCCCGCCCCGTCCCGCCCTGCCCTGCCACGCCCCGCTCCGCCCCGCCACGCCCCGCCACGCCACGCTCCGCCCCGCCACGCCCCGCTCCGCCCCGCCACGCCCCGGCACACCCCGGCACGCCCCGCCCCGCCCACCCCGCCCCGCTCCGCCCCGCCCACCCCGCCCCGCTCCGCCCGCCCACCCCGCCCCGCTCCGCCCGCCCCTCCCCGCCCCGCCCCGCTCCGTCCGCTTCACGCCTCGCTCCGTTTCAGCCCTCTCCTCTTCGCCAGTCTCGGCTTCATGCACGAACACTGTGGGTGGTTACGTCCTTTTGGACGGACGCTTACACACGCACGACCGCTGGAGAGGAAGTTGCCTGATCCAAAGATTCCACACCCAGGGTAGAATTCGAACTCGAACAATGCTGACCAACTGGCGGAATTTGATTTCACTCCCTACGCCTTGTGTCGGTCGCCATTGCATGCATGCAGAGGGCCGATCTGACAGCGGATGTTTAAGAAATTGCCTGTGAGAGAGCTGTTGCGAAATGTCGTTGGAGCCTTCAGGAGATTGAACCACACTCGTCGATGCAGCCTTCGGAATAAAGTTGATTGCCTTGCTGTAACTTCACAAACGCCGTTCCTCAGCATACGAGCTCCTGCTGGTGTGGTTGATGTCTTCTGAAGAGTCTTTACGTTACCTTAAGCACGTAATTGGACGGGTTATTGAATGTGGTATCTTATTCAAGCAGGAGGGTGAAGGTTCTGTTTACTTATTTGGTAAGATGTATAGTATCTACTTGTAGAATCATGCCATTAACATTCGCCTTGTTAACCGTTTAAGGCATACGGGAGTTTTTTCTCATTCCAAAGTAGGGGCGCAAGAACAATCGTTTTCGCGGAGGCTTCCCCAGAAAATCTAAGTAATCTCTGGCTCACGAGTGCACGCAGGTGAAATACGCGAAATGCAGATTGGTGGTGTTAGTAGACTACTTGCACTTGAGGTTGAATTTCTGGTGTCAAAAAAAAACCTTGAAGTTTGAAAAGTAATGGTGACGAAATGCGTCTTTAAGTCTTCCAACCATTCGTATTTCTTCGTATCTGTTTTCTAGTATAAATTCAAAGAAATCGACTGCTTAAATAAGATTTTAATATTATTCATTCATGTTAATAATATTTATCAGGAAAGAATATTCCTGTAAATATCCTGACATGTTATCTTGTACGTATTGTACATACTTACTTTAGCTGTTCAAATTTATGTACGTTATAAAAGCATTTGTTTCGCAAAAAGGCATAATTCATGTTGTACTGAAAACCAGTTGGTGATTCGCGCAGAGGCTGCAGACAGCGCGCCCGGTTTTCTTTCGTAACGTGCGTTTGGAGTACAGTGATGTAGGAATGAATTCTCGTGCATTTCATTCACGTGTTTACAATGTAGGAAGTTGTCATTATTCCAGAGAACAATAGTGAAGTAATATTTAAAAATGTTTTCGTCATCAAATTGGTTTACAAATTAGGTTAGGACATATTCCAATGTTCTGAAATGCTGTAGAAGTGTTCTGTCCAAAAGAGAGATCTAAATGAATATAATACTGGTCCTTGGTGGAGTTGGTGAAGTCATGTTGTGAAAACTCCGGCGAGAAGGATCTGAACATTTGATATCCGGTTTCTCAAGTTAAGACATTATTTTCAAGACGTACAGAGTTTATATGAAGGGAATTAAATTACTCTCGTTAAAATAGTTCCTCTCCTCTTTACAAGCCGAAGGAGAAATAAATTGCTCTTACATCTCTTAATGTTCCAGTTTTTGTTGAAACTTCTGCTACTGTAAGTGGAATCGTAAACTCGATAATGAGAAGCACAAAGTGAATGAAGACGAGAAAATGTATGAGCCGTATTAGATAGTAAAGTGTGTACAGGACATGAAAGCATCTTCATAGGCTCCACTTTGGTGAGTCATCAGTCGCAATGTGATTGAGGCTGCTATATTTTCCCATGAAAGTCTTACAAGCTGTCACGAATCTTCTAGAAGATTTTTAGCGGACAATGTCCTTTTCAAAGATTTTTTTAAAAGGAAATGACGTATTCGAGTGGTGCATCGAAGGGAGGCTTTAGATCCCCAGAAACTGGGGATATATATTCACAAATACACTAATTTTCTGTAGTAACGAAAATAATTCAGTATCTCAGCCTGTAAATAACTATAAATCAATAAATAAAAAATAAATGTTTAATAAACTTAATTAAAAAATTCTTCATAAGAAATAATGAAATCGACTGGTCACTACACTCCCCCTTGAAATATCCTGTAGTAACGAAAATCATTCAGTATCTCAGCCTGTAAATAACTATAAATAATGTAACGTATTGTAGGACTACAGTTAGCAACCGCCACAAAGGGCGGCGGCAGAGGATTAGACGCCAGGGGCCAGGCAGGATGTGACACGCCGAGGTATTCTGGGAAATCCTAAGAGCTAGGGAAAGGGATGCCCAAAGTACGGGACAGCGCATTTTTGCCGCGTGCCGCGTGTCAAATTCTTGGAATCCAGGGAAATGGATGTCCAAAAATGCCTGGCAAAGCGGTCCGTGTGGGCCGTGTGCAAAACCCAGTGACGTTTCAGGTCACGTGGGTGGGGGCTATATAAGAACAAACGCAGAGCGCGGGGGTGGGGTTTGTTGAGCTGAGAGGGAACCCTCGTGCGAACGCACAAAAACTTGCGCCCAGGGCGGTGCGGAGCCGAGCTAGGCTCGTGCGGCAAACCATGTGTTGGGACGCCGTTGGGACTATATCCACGGGTGACAAGAGGTCGCCGGAGCTGTCTGCTGTGTGCGGGAGGCTCGCTGAGGAGTGGCGCGGGCCACGAGTCAGTTATTCATTTTTAAGGATCGCTCCTGCGATCAGGAAAGTAAAGATCTACCAGAGCTGTAACTTAAAGTAGTACTGTACATATTGTGAATAAACCTGTACATATTTATCATTGAAGCTCGTGTCTGTGATTATTGTGTATTCCCACGACGTCACAGACGGGTAGACATAATTGGTGGCAGCGGTTATAAAGAAGCCCACGGGGGAGTACGTGCACCCACCAAATAGTATAATTGGTGGCAGCGGTTAAACGAATTCCACGGGGAATATCATTCACCAAATAGTATAATTGGTGGATGCGGTTATAAGAATTCCACGGGGAAGTGTTGCTCAATTGTGATAATAGCAGCAGTTAAAACATTCACGCCGGAACGGCACGGCATTGTTGCACCATACTCATACGTGGTCGCAATATTACGAACAGTGGGTGGGCCAGTGCGTGGGTGTGTCGACGGGCAGACATAATTACAACGCACGGGAGCAGAGAGGGTCCGCTCCTAGCCAGACGCCCACGTCTTCACGGCAACGCCGGAAGGAAGGAAGGAAGGAAGGACGGAGAAGGAAGGACGTCTCAAGGCCAACCGGCTTTGATAAAATCAAGAAGTCAGCAAGGATCTGGTGTAAGTATAGCTATCTGCATTGTAAGGTTCGGTTCAGGTTTCAGTTATGGCTTACTTACCGAGATTCGGGAAAGATTGTGTAGTGCACGTGGCACAGGAATTAGGACTCCAAATTACAGGTGGCGAAACTTTGGTAGTACTAAAAAAATTGATAGAGGAGCATTCCGATTACGAGGAGGAATTTGTGAAAGGGATAGCTCAGGCGTATAAGGATGAACGCGAACGAGAAAAGAGTGAACGCGAATCAGAGAAGGAACGTGCATTTCAGTTAGAAAAACTGAGAATAGAACAGGGCCAACTGGCGGGTAGAGCTAGTCCGCAGTCCGAAGTAAATAGCAAAATGCACATTCGATTAAATCAAGTTATGAGCCGATTCAAAGGGGAGGACGACGACATAACAGCATTTTTAAGTGTTTTTGAGAGTCAGGCGGAACAATTAGAAATTCCTGAAGAAGAGTGGGTGGCAAATCTTATGGGACTGCTCCCACACCAAATCAATGCATCGCTAACTTTAGAAGGGCAAGGTAGTAGAACAGAATATGCCGATTTAAAGAATAGGTTATTAGAAATGTATCGATTCAATGCCGAGAAGTTTCGACAATTGTTCGCGAAACATGTAAAAGCCGCGAATACTACCTGGAACGTATACGCGAGAGAGCTGAAAAATTATTGCAAAGAATGGGTAGCAGGACTAGATATTCATACGTTCGAGGACTTAATGAATCTAATTGTAACCGATCAATTGAAGCGTCGTGTGCCTATTGATATTAAAGAGCATTTTATTGATGAGTGGGGGGAATTTAAGATGCCGTTAGAACTAGCTCGTAAACTAGACAACTATGAAAACAATAGGGCAGGCTGGAAACGGTCTTCGTTCAAGCCTTATAGGAAATCGGAAGCCGTAGGGGAACATGTTGCAAGCACGAGCAAGACGATGCCGATAGTACCGGAAAGTCAGGGGAAATCGAGCGGTAAGAAAACCGATGTTAGGGCAGCATACGAGAAGCCAGACAAGCGGAAATGCTACGGGTGTGGTGCCACAGACCACATGGTCCGTGAATGCCCGCAGCGCCGCGTGGCCGAAAAAATGAATCATGTGGCAGACAAAACAGCTACGGAATTGTTTTCACCGTACGTGTTCTTTGGAAAAATTAATAAAATTCCCGGGAGATTTTTGCGCGACTGTGGTGCCAGTTTCGATCTTGTCCATGAGAAATTTATTAGCGACGAGAATTTAACGGGAGAAAGCGTGTGGATTTTGCAACCGCTTGATGCCTCACCACGAAATCTCCCGGTGGCAGAAGTCACTATTGAAGGGCCATTCGGGAAAGTAGTAACTAAAGCCGCAGTTGTGCCTCGGGAATGCGACAGCGGATATTACTTATTAAGTAATAGAACAGCTGCTCTGTTGGAAGAAGTAAAGGCAGGATTTATTGAGCCACAATTAGTTGCAGCCGTAACGACGCGGGCAAAAGCCGCTGAAACGTCGCGGGTGACTCAAGAGTCGGGGCCGGCTGACCGACACGCAGGCGAGTTTGACGCGGACGAGCAGGTAGAAAACCTTGAACAATTGAGGCAGGAGGGAGCCGTTAGTGAAAGGGACGCCAGTGCAAGTGTACTAACGCCCGAAGTGAATGAACTCATAAATGTTACCCAGACTGAGTTCGCAGCTTCACAACAAAGTGACCCGGAAATCAAAACATTATACGACGCGAATAAGCCCAACGTACCGGAAGGAGGGCGAGAGTCGTATTTCGTGAAAAATAGTATTTTGTATCGGTCAAGACACAGCAAGCGCGGTGAAAAATTTAAAATGTTAGTAGATCCGGCTAAATATCGGGCCGCCGTTCTCAAGGTGTGCCATGAAACAGCGAATGCACATTTAGGTTGCACTAAGAGCAAAGCCAGCATGTCGCGATACTTTTATTGGCCTCGTTGTTTCCAGGATATGGAGACATATGTGAAAACTTGCGATGTGTGTCAAAAGGTTGGTAAGCCAAATGATCGTAAAAAAGCACCGTTAATGTTAGTACCGCCGATAACGGAAGTCTTCCGTAAAATTAATATTGATATTTGTGGACCTCTTCCCGAAAGCAAAGAAGGCAACAAGTTTATTTTGACAGCCATTTGTTCAGCGTCTAGGTATCCGGAGGCTATTCCAATTACAGATTTGCAATCAACAACTATCATTAGTGCCTTGTTGAAATTATTCAGTAGAATCGGGTTTCTTAAGGAATTACAAACAGACCAGGGCACGTGCTTTACAAGCGCATTGACAGGGGAATTTGCTAGGAAGTTTGGGATCAAACTGGTGAGAAGTTCGCCCTACCACGCGCAGTCAAATCCTATCGAACGCGTGCATAGGACGATGAATCGCTTAATAAAAGTGTTATGCTTGGAAGCAGGAACGGAGTGGGAGGACCAAATGCCCGCGATTTTATTTGCTTTGAGAACCACGGTGCACGAGAGCCTCGGATTCACTCCAGCTGAATTAGTGTATGGGAGGAACCTCAGAGCTCCCATAACCTTATTATATGAACACCTTGCAGGCGAGGACGACGAGGAAGAAAATTCCGTCGAGTATGTGTTCAAGTTCATAAATAGGCTTCAGAAATCTCGCGAATTAGCTCACGAGAAGCTTGTTAAGGAGCAGGAGAAAAGAAAAACTTGGTACGATCGGCGAGCCGTACACAGAGAATTCGCGCCGGGCGGCTGGGTGCTGGTGTTGGCCCCGAATCGCACAAAAAAGTTCTCTGTTCAATGGATAGGACCGGGAGAATTAGTAGAGAAAAAATCGGACACGAACTACTCTGTCCGAATGGCTGGGAAAAAGGAAGGGCGTATCTACCACATTAACATGTTGAAAGCGTACGTGCAACGTACTGAATATCTGAATTATGTAGCAGATCGCAGCTCAAACTTTGAAGTTGAGGAAGACGAGCTGGATAAGTACGCTATTAACCTTGATAGTGTCGACTTCGATGCGGAAGCTATGCTAGAAGGAACAGAAGTCGAAGACGAGTTCCGCGACAAACTGCTCAATTTAATTGTAAAGTACAAGCATATATTTTCAGACAGACCAGGGTTGACGGATGTCGTCACCATGGACATTGAATTGACGGACGAGTCGAAAAAGATAAGAAGTGCGCCTTATCGGATGTCGCCTCGTCAATCCAAAATTTTGCAGGAAGAAATCGCGAAGATGTTACGGGATAACATAATCGAAATAGGCGACTCTGATTATGCTTCCCCTATGATTCTTGTAGAGGCGCCGGGACAAAAACCAAGACCGTGCGTAGATTATCGCAAGCTAAACCAAATTATAAAATCAGAATATTTTCCGTTGCCGAACATGGAGGAGAGGATAGAAGCAGTAGCGGCAGCTAAGATTATTACTACATTGGATTTAGCAAAATTTTATCATCAGATACCGCTCACTCCGAGAGCGCAAAGATATGCGGCTTTCTGTACAAGCTTTGCACGTATAGGCCATTAAGATTGCCCTTCGGGCTAAAAAATGCACCTTTTCAGTGTAGTAGGATGATGGCAGCTTTATTAGCAGGATGTGCAGAATTTGCAGTCCCATACTTGGATGACATCGCCATTTATAGCGACACATGGCAAGAACACCTTAGACACTTAGAGCAGGTGTTTCTAATATTAGAGAAAGCGAAGTTGCATGTGCAGCCAAGCAAGTGTAAATACGCGCGTAAGAATGTGCAATACCTAGGCTACATGGTTGGTAGTGGCATGATGCGGCCGGTAGAGGCCAAAGTAAAAACTATTAAAGAGCATCCCGTACCTCAAACGAAAAAGCAAGTGCGTGCTTTTCTCGGATTAACGGGTTATTACAGGAAATTTATTCCCGATTATGCGAGTATATCAGCGCCATTAACGGACTTATTGCGAGGTCGCGAACGGCAAGGCAGGGTAACGTGGACGCCAGCATGCGAGATGGCATTCGAGAAACTGAGGAACGCTCTCTGTCACGAACCCGTCCTTCACGCGCCAGATTTTAATAAGGATTTTATAGTGCAGTGTGAGGCGTCAAAAAGAGGTATTGGCATCATTTTGGCACAGTATAATGATAGAGGAGAAGAAAAACCGGTGTTATACTTAAGTCGTAAATTCACAGATTCGGAATTATTACGATGTACAACAGAACAGGAGTGCACAGCCATAATATGGGCATTGCAGAAATTAAAGTACTATTTTGATGGAAATGCAAAAATTAAAGTGGAAACAGACCACAACCCATTAGTATGGCTAAATAATTGTTCAAGTAAGAACCCGAGATTGATGCGTTGGTCATTAATGATCCAAGCATACAATTTAGAAATTATTCATAAAAGGGGTAAGGATCACGTAAATGCTGATGCCTTAAGCCGTATGTTTTACTGATACATGGAACCTGGACTGAACTGGGAATGCGGAGGGCTACACTGAACCGAATCACTTGATTGCATTGTATAAAATCAAGACAAGAGAAGAATCACTGTATATATGTAACAAATTGTTGAAAGTGTATTGTTTGTGTATTCTGTTTGTTTCATGTGTGTCTTATGTATGTGCAATTATGGGTACAAAGTGAAGCTCTGAAGACATTGTTGGTTCTGGGGGTATCAGGGAAAGTATCACATCATTTGATTGAGAATACTACGGATGTAATTGCAGCAGACTGTATGTAATTTAAGATTGTAGAAAATTGTATATATTAGAATGAAAGGAGGTACGTGAAGTAGGTTAGTTATTTATATTAGCTAGATTTTGAAAAAAAAAAATATGTTGTAAATATAGAGTAGGTTAGAGAGATCAATAGAGTGTGAGCCCAATGGCCAGGTAAATGGTATAATCATATCCAGATCCACAAATCTAGTTGCGGGACGAATTTTTTATTGTGGTTATATCCTGCATAAAAAATTCAAAATAGGGTATGGAGAAGTATGTAACGTATTGTAGGACTACAGTTAGCAACCGCCACAAAGGGCGGCGGCAGAGGATTAGACGCCAGGGGCCAGGCAGGATGTGACACGCCGAGGTATTCTGGGAAATCCTAAGAGCTAGGGAAAGGGATGCCCAAAGTACGGGACAGCGCATTTTTGCCGCGTGCCGCGTGTCAAATTCTTGGAATCCAGGGAAATGGATGTCCAAAAATGCCTGGCAAAGCGGTCAGTGTGGGCCGTGTGCAAAACCCAGTGACGTTTCAGGTCACGTGGGTGGGGGCTATATAAGAACAAACGCAGAGCGCGGGGGTGGGGTTTGTTGAGCTGAGAGGGAACCCTCGTGCGAACGCACAAAAACTTGCGCCCAGGGCGGTGCGGAGCCGAGCTAGGCTCGTGCGGCAAACCATGTGTTGGGACGCCGTTGTGGACTATATCCACGGGTGACAAGAGGTCGCCGGAGCTGTCTGCTGTGTGCGGGAGGCTCGCTGAGGAGTGGCGCGGGCCACGAGTCAGTTATTCATTTTTAAGGATCGCTCCTGCGATCAGGAAAGTAAAGATCTACCAGAGCTGTAACTTAAAGTAGTACTGTACATATTGTGAATAAACCTGTACATATTTATCATTGAAGCTCGTGTCTGTGATTATTGTGTATTCCCACGACGTCACA
>BLKR01001503.1:0-281780 GCA_011170035.1 Teleogryllus occipitalis | reverse complement strand
AGTGCAGTACAGTCAGAAGAGTTTCTGAGCAACGTACCGTAAGGCACGCTCATCTTATGGAGAACTCTCTAGTGTTTTCTTTTGACTCCTGAAATGTCTCACCATGTATTTATAACTGTTACTGTGAGTAACGTCTAGTTAGCGACTAAAAGTGCGTTGCTCAACATGTTAGTTTTATTAATTGAATTGTATTTATCCATAAACACATTTTTATAGTACCTTTCTCCTAGTACCTGGCTGTCATTGAGGCATGTGAAATGAGATGTTTGAAGAATCTCCCCAGTGTTTAAATAACTTCCTTAGCAATCGCTTAATTTACATTACCATAGTAAATAAATATGAGAGTCAATTCAAATTCACTAAATTTGGTTCTTTATGTGTAATATTTGTTTATTTTTTAATGACTAAAGGGTTACGTTTTTATTTTATTCCTTCTCCAGAATTGCAATTTTGGATTGCTAATTGGATAATTCTACGTTTCATTAACTTGTCATAATACTTGTAATGTTCTTACTCTAATAAAACAAAATGGTATTACATTTATCATTAATTTATTTTATATTAAATCATTTGTCACATCATGTTTACAATAAAACAGAATATACCGGCGAGGATATTTCTGTGAGCCGGTCAAGTACCTGCAGTGGATTTGCGTCAGTTCAATATACAGGGTCAAATACGACTTGCCGCAGGTATTACTCCTGCGGCAGCGCGAGCCCTTGCATTAGTTATATCCAGATGCCAGTTTTATGACCTGAGTCGGGCGATGCGAGAAGGCCGTCGCTGCAGCCGCACCCCCCTCTGCCTCTTGGAACCCCTTGGCCCCCTCCGCCCCCGCCCTCTGACGTCAGCAAAGCGCTCAAACGACCGTTTTATAGACGTTTTATTTAACACGTGGGGTGATACTTCCCGAGGTTTTATTAAATGTCGCGCAGATGTCCTCAATTGGTCCTCAATTTATTTTTTTGTATATACATATATCTAGTACTTATATATATATATATATATATATATATATATATATATATATATATATATATATATATATATATTGAGATATACAAAATTTCTCTACATTAATATCTGGCAAAGATCTTAGCGTCCGGCTTGCTGGGTCAATGGGTCACGATATATTATAATCCTTATTACCTTTATAATGGATTATAGGATCCGCAGACTATACAGCGCAGCTGGGAATCTGAAATAGAATGATTCTATTCCTAGTTCATTACTGTTTGGATTGACTAAATGAAAGATCACTTTCTTTTCTAAAGAACAAAATTTAACAAAGTTTATTGTTACCTTTTTAGCAAACAATTTAGTGAATTTAATAAAATGATTTGATGTTATGCCTTTGATCAAGATATCTTTGAATTTACAGTTTTATACCGCGGTTAACTTATCTATTCTTCGTTGATGTCCCTCGTAGACTTCTCAGTCGAAATATCTTGCGAGCTTGCCGTAGTCCAAAGTCCCAAGAAATCCTCTTCTGCCCCTATCCAAGCTGGTCTCAAACTATCAAAATTATCAGTCCCGATTACGTCCTATGACATAGTCCCGAAATCTATTACTCGATTACCACTCCCGACAAAGTCCCAATTAATGCATCAATATTACTTCCACATGCAATATCTGCGATATCATTTACTGGCCTTAAAATTTCACGATCTGATAACCCGATTCTGACTATCTGTATTATACTCGTTCCCTCTCACGAACCTACGATCAGTTCAGAAACGCGATGCCGGTCAGAATAAAATCTTCCTGCATGATTCACCCCTCGAAGACTTCGTATTAAACTACCTTCCTCTTTTTTCATAACATTTGACCGTCCTTCTCTCACCCAGCCAATCCATACGTTCGTTATATTTTGGTGTAGCTGACCTTCCGATCGTCTAAACTTCTTCGCCCAATCCCAAATTTTCTACTTTCGGCATCCAGCCACTTCTTAATGCATTTACAAAAAACAAAAACTACATTGTTTATTCACGGTCGTTGCTAAGCCCATGCTCTCGTGATATTTCCTAATGCATATTCCACCATATAGTCTACAAATAAATGTTAGTTTATTTTCATGTGACATATCGGTATGTCACTATATATATATATATATATATATATATATATATATATATATATATATATATATATATCATCATTTATACATAGTTGATTGGGTATTTGATGTATTGAAATATTTTGCTTCTGACGCCAACGTTTTAGTGTTAAGTTTATTTGGCGCGTAATGGAACAGATAATGGTTTCAACGAGTTCAAATGTGTGAAGAAGGAATGCTGTTGTTAAAAGTTGACTCTGGTTTCGGTTTGGGCTGGGGAGGTCAACCTGTTTTGGTGACGCATGCCGCCGGTTCTCCTGTCCAGACTGAGTCCACTGCGATGAAGATAAAGCAGCAGCTATGCGTGGCTGCTGTGAAATCAGATGTATTGAGTGCGGTGTGGTGGCAAGGCCACCGGCGGGCAGCACCAAGGCACGGTCACTAAGGGAAACTTAAATAATTGTAATCTGATAAATGAGGTGGTAGAAAGATACTCGAAAATATACATTTAAAGCTGATAAAGATTTTTTCACAATTCCAAGTATCACTATACATTTATGAATATACTGGTACTATTCGGAATTCTAGTTACGTGTTTTAGAATGGCTAGAAAATTATTGAGTTGCTAAACGTTCTGAATAGAATGTGGATACTTTGTGATTGTCGACTTTTTCCACGAGAATTGGTTTCTTTTCTCCCACATTTTCATCATCCACAAAATGGTCTAGGTTTTGTCTCCCCTTCCTATACTTGTGAAGTTATCTCTCAATTTTTTCTGCGTCTACCGTGGCGTTCTGATATTGTAATATTCAAGATGAACGTAATTTGTGGCTATCTAACAGCGTCCATACTCTCGATGTGTTTAAGCCATTGACTCTTACTTTTATCTACTACTTTCACAATTTTGATAATACTGATTTATTTCCTGAGTTGTTAGTTTCTTTTTTTAGTTCAAGAGGTTGTAACCAGCTGTTTCTCTTAGGAACTTCAATTCTGCTGATACCTCTATCCGATCTTTTGATAGCGAATCTCTGATTTCCGTACAGGATTATTGACATTTATATAACTCACTGTCTGAAAACAATACAGTGCGTCTTCAGATTATATTCTGGTCTCTTCTCTATAAATTGTTTGAGAACAAAAAGTTTTCGCACATGATCACGCATTGAGTAGAACAATTTATGACCGTCCCTTTTCGAATAGGTCGACTTCAGAACTTCAGACATAGTCGACTTCAGAATACGCTGGCAGTTTGAGAGTATACCGAGCGAGGACTCTTAAAGTGAAATTTATTAAAATAAGATGTATTTCGTAATGATGTTTTAATGTAAAAAGCATTTTTATTTCTGAGAAAGGTGTATCATTTGTTAACGTGTTAAATTAATAATATTAAACATTAATAAATGTATGGTTTCAGGTACGTTTACTGTTAAAAATATCGAATTAATAATGCTAAAATAAAGTTTAAAAATGTGAAGATGGTGCACTCTCTGGTACATTTGGTACTGTTTTATTACCACGTTATTCTAGTATTCCACTCATACTACCACAAAGAAGAAAACAACGAAAATGAAGACTTCAATTCAATTCAATCTTCAATTACGCATTTGTTGTTGTATATGTCGAGGGTTAAAATGTTGAAATTAAATTACTCCCTTCAGATTATTTCTAACAATGTTACATTTTTAATAATTCAACATCTTCTAGGTTAACGAGTTCAATTACCCAACGAGGAAGGTCGAAGTAACCTTTGACATATTACATAATATTTACAGACATAACTTTTCTGATAATATACTGCAGCTATTAATTGTATCATGACATTATGAATCGAGAAATCAATGGGCTATAAATTTGAGTACTAACATTAGACATTGTACTATCGCTATTGTTGTGAAAATATTCAATCATTCGAAAGTATAATATGGAATATAATTTTATCGACGTAGCAGCAAAAAATTAAGTTTCTTCATTATAAATGTTTTCAAAGAAAATTGATAAAATCATATGCATAAGTCACAGGAAGAAGGAAATGTCAAAAAATAATAAAAAAAATCAACAAAGGGAAGATATTAACAGGATGTAACCTGAGATGGAAGATAAAAAATATAATATAATCAATGCATAATCCTTATCTAAAAAATGTAAGAAATTGTTGAGAGCGGAGATCACCATCATATACTCAATTAACATTTCATCAACCTTTTGTACAGAAAGGTATGAAAACTGCACCAAGCACAATCTCTCTGCCTTGTACAGGGCGAGTCATTTCAGGTAGAAGAAATACCCCACCATATTCTCCTCAATTAGATGAACTAATGTTTTCTGTAGCATTTTGCTGAAAAACGCTTTATTTATTCACATTTTTTATTATTTATCTTTTTATATAACGTCCAGAAGATTACGATTATAACGAGTCGAAGAGCCGAGTTCATTTCTAAGTATTGGCAAAAAACACACAAACTTTTTTGGATAGAAACGAAGAGAAACTCAAATGTGCGAATTGACGTAATTGAAGTACAAATAACAGTCCTGTATCGCGCGCTGCTCTTTAATTGCGTCAGAAACGCAGCCTACCAACCGGCCGTGAGAATTGCAATGCACTTGCTGTTTACAAATAATGCTAATCACCTCCCGAATCTACAACAGAGTTTTGAGTCTTGGAAATGCGAACAAGTGGTCGCAGATAATACATTTGCAACCCAGTTAAAAAAATAGAAAAAACCTTCTACGAGAATCTATGCTTCTAAAGTCAAAACTTTTTTTATACTTTTAAAAATTATATTTCACGAAGTAAATTGTCTCCCCCAAAAAGAAAACAACAAAAACAAATACACAGAATGTACTAAAAAATCATCGGAAAAATATTTTTAACAACGTGTAATACTTCAACAAAATGACGGACTCTGAACACCAAATTACGCGAGTTAATAGCTGATGCAATGAAAGAAAATTAGAGTTGTTTGATACTAAATAAAAGAAGCAAGTGAGTTCATTTTTCAGCAACACCATAAAAGTGTGGCTTTTACTTTTTTCTAAAGGTGAAACAGAATAGATAATAGTTTGTGTGCTGGGAGGTTAGTTATTTGCGTGATTGAAGCGTTTACTTCTCCAAGCAGATGCTCTAGAAAAGGGGTGGAAATACAAGTTTCCAACAGAGAAGACAAAAAGCACTCCGACCTTATTATGTGTCCAGGCTTAAATCAATGACATTAGAATGTACAGAATATTAAATAGTCATTTAATTCTACAAAGATATGGAGATTCGACTAGTTCCTGACTACCTGTGCGACGGAGTAGAGGTACTCGAATGAGCTAATCCTCCAACCTCCAAGAATAGAATAGAAGATCCAAAAGTCAATTTTGTGAATTGTGGCCAGACACAACTCGATACAAATACAAACGACTCGACAAAAATACAATTGAAATTGCTGTTTTTATTACTATACCGTGTGGCCCATCTAAGATGTTCCCTTCAATTTTTTTCTGAACCGTTGCAGATACTGAGATGTTGTTTTCACTAAAACTACTATATGCAAGGGGCACATATGGTAATGCATAATATTATTCTATTGCATTTTTTTATTGCAGAGATATTGACCCAACTTCGATTTTTTAAATGAAATCCTATAGATTTTTTTAGCTCATCATAACAAGCGTGACGAGACGAGTTCATAAATATGCATATCGTCATATGTTACATAACAAAATTTTCGAGAAATTAAGAGTTTTAAAGACTCACGCCGACTGCTGGTTTCCGTCATCTGAACGAGCAATTCCGGGTGATGTGCGGCGAGGCCATTCCCTTCCGTTGCGTCGACCCTGCGGTAAAGGTTTTTAGTCTTTCAAAGAGTAAACGTTTTGTTTCTGACAGCACACGCATGTATTAATTCAGAACGTGTTCACTCTCAAATCTTCTCTTGCTTTCTCTACGGTTAATAATTCAAATATTTTCTCAAATCTTGTAGTATTTAATTAATTAAAAAATAGTACCTTGTGGCGTACAGATTTACTCAGAACATGGCTATGGGTAAATACATTGTCTCCAGGACTGAGAGGGTGTAGTCTTAAAGAGCAAATCGCGGGTTTTCGTGAGCTCCTTTGCACATTGCATCACTACATTTACCGCAGGGTCGACGCAAAATGCAATAGAATATATTTTGCAATAAAAATGCAATAGAATAATATTATGCATTACAATATGTGCCCCTTGCATATAGTAGTTTTAGTGAAAACCGCATCTCAGTATCTGCAACGGTTCAGGAGAAAATTGAAGGGAACATCTTAGGTGGGCCACATGGTATAATAGTAAAAAATATAATAGATCATGTATTATGGAAATAATAAAATAGACAACCAGAAACACGAAAAACAAATCTCTTATACTAATAAAAGTGAATTCAACGACATGTAATCGACATCGATTCCACAAAAAGGAGTGCATGAATTGATACGAAAAATTTACAGGCTATTCTTTAGGATTTGACGCAGTGTCCTTGCAAAGTTTGCTAAAGATTAATTCAACGCAAACACAGAAAATAAATAATTTAAATAATATGTTGGCAGATGCACCACGATCATAATGTTTCGCTTGTCGCTACGAGACAGGTTCCTAACATATTCCGCTAGAGGCCAACAGCGATGCGGTAGAGCCACAGTGTACGCATAGCCGTATCGTTCACCGATTGCGATAAAACTTCGTCAATTTATTGCTTGCACTTGTAGGAAGGATATATACATAGTGCAATTATTGAAACTCAGCTAGATGGCGCAGCAGAACAAAATTTCGCGTTATTTAAATGCAATTTCCAATACGCCTGAACCTCGTTGTTGCTGAGCGTTACCGTGTGACGTGAGGCAAGGTCGAGAAGGACAGGAGGAGCAAGTGGCACAGGATGGAGAGAGGAGAGGGAAACGAGAAAGAGACCATAGAGTAAAGAATTACCTCTTTACTCTATGAAAAGACGGAAAGAAGCAAAAGAGAAGGAATGAGAAAAAAGGGATAAGAAAAGGGGAAAACGAGAGGGGGGACAAAAGAGAGAGAAGGAGCGAAGAGGAGGGGAAGAGAGGTAAAAAGGAGAAAAATAGAGCGGAGGGAGAGGAAATAAAAGAAGGAATGAAAGAAAGTGAAAGAGAGAAGGAGGAAAGAGAGAAAAAGATAGGGGGAAACAGATAAAAAGAAAGGGAAATAAAGAGAGGGAAAAGGGTAAGAAAAGAGGGAAAAAGAGAGGAAAAGAGAGAAAAAGGAGCGAAAGATAGCAAGAAAAAGAGAGAGAGAGAGAGAGAGAGAGAGAGAGAGAGAGAGAGAGAAAGAAGAAAACGAGAGGGGTGAGAAAGAGAGGAAAATGAAAGGAAGAAAAGAGAGGGAAAACAAAGAGGGGGAGGGAAGGAAAAAGAGAGGGTAAAGGGTCAGAAAGATGGAGCGCAGAGAGGAGGAAAGAGAGAGATGGAGGGAAAGAGAGAGTGAGGGAAAAAGAGGGAGACAGAGGGAGAGAAAAGAAAGATAAAACAACTCTTAAATAAGAATAAGGAACAAGATAGCTCTTTCTAATTTCAAACGATATTTCTCCAATTATTTCTTCTGCGGCAGCAACGCGCCGTATAGACGCTAGTCATTATTATAAATATGGCAAAATGCAAATCTTATTCTTGGCAAGCTCATTTTACCTATCAATCTAACATACATATTTATGTATGCATACATATTTATGTATGCATAAACCGAAAGTGTATTGACACTTAGGGCAGAAGATGATTCATCCTATAATGTTACACAAACCTTACATTAATATCCTTGAAAGGCAGAAATGCCGAGCAAGAAATAAAATGAAAGATCAAATTCTTAGATAACAACAGACTGGATTCGTATAATTTTGTTTGAAATCTGAAAATTTACTATTTCCTCCATTTAAATAATTTTGTCAATTCATCGTTTAAAATATTTATTTATGAACGAAGAAGCGTGTCAAGGGAACAAAGTTTTGTTCAAAAACTGAGTTAATGAATTTTCTACATCAACGAACTCTTCCATGGTATAAACATTTCAGGGATCATGGAAGGAATGTGTCATTTAGTGCTCTATACGATTTATAAATACATTGTCCCTGGCAATAATACACGCGGAAACTACCAGTTATCATTTATTTGAACAAGACGGAAAATTTATCTGTGAAAAAATGGTGTTTGTTTTTTCTCTTATGATAGTGCTAATTCTATTGAATATGTGTTGGATTCACTGAAAAATTCACAGTAATGCAGAAATAATTTGCTTTGCTGTAGGAATGCTAGTTGTACGTATAATATAGGTTTGACAACTTTGTTAGGCTGTTTTTGGTCTTTATTTTGTAGACAGAAAATGGTTTTTTTGGGATACTACTATCCACAAAACCACTTTGTCTATAAAATAAAGACCAAATACAGTCTGACAATGTTGTTAAATCTACATATAGAAAAGAAAATAATGTATGTATTATGACCTAACGGTCATTTGGCCGTCAAACAGAAAAGAAACGGAGATTGGCAATTTAAATCTGGCGCGTATAAGAGACCGCAAATCGATCTTTTAGGGAAACGAATCACGGCCGGTGGGAAGAGGCAGGCGGTTCGGAGGGAAGCAAGAAGAGACATGACGAATGGCGCGCACGGGGCTGTGTGATGTGTGTGAGGCGAGAGAGTGAAATCGGGCAACATCGAGGGGTGAAGGTGCGTGGAAGTGTTGGTATGTGATTAGACGAGCACTCGGAGCATTGGACAAAAGCATAAAACTAAAAGGTATTGTGTTCAGAGCGTCAATGAACAAGGAAACTATTAGGTGATGTAAAAGCACGTGGTGCAGCGGTGTACGAGGAGCCATAAACTATCAGTGTAAGGAGAAATTAACGACTCCGAGCCAGTACATCGCCATAAGAAGACCGAATTCGTGCCCAGACTTTGGAAGCGAATGGTTAAATAGCAGAACGCTGGGTACGGCACGGCGACCACATGGACAACACGCAGTCAGCGGAACGAGTGGCTACCACGGCTGGGCGAGGTCAAGAACATTAGCAGAGGCGGCCCTATTCCCACGACAGGAATGCGGGATCCTCAGATAAGTAACGACGTTCGTAATATTCGTGAAAGTCGGGTTGAATTATTGCAATCATACGCTTCAGAGTGTATAATGTGTGGAGAGGACATAACGATGAACAAGCACAAATATTCAAAGAGGGAGGGATAGATTGTAACTGGTTAATGTTAGGTAATAATAACACAGAGTAAAACTGAAGGATATAGAATAATGGTATTTCATTATTGTATAAGAGTGTGGGAGCTCCCGGATGGTTAGGTATATTCCAAACAGTATTGATCAGTAATGATGTTAATCACGTTAATAGCATGCGATTATGTAATGAAGATTTGTCATGTTGTTAAACATTCTCGATTTTTTTGTGAATAAATGAACAATTGTAATGTGTAACGTGGTGCATCGTGAATTGAATGAGAAAAGTAACAAGCCTAAAGCCAACATCCTCTTAGTAAAGGCGTTTCCCCCTAGAACGATCCCTTGTCCTCAATCATTTCGATAACAGCATATCTTGCATTCAAAATTCTAATATGTGGTAAGTACTTGCTTGGTCAACTTGAATCCCTAGTTTGGGAAACTGAGGTAAGTACGGTCACAGTATGTATTTGGCGTCATTGGGTCGGTAGTCCGACTTCGTCAGCCAGCTACCGGTGTCCAACTTGCCTAGTTAAATAAATAACCATGCTTTGAGATAAGAGCGACATGATTCGAACCATGACGTATTCTCTTCACTGTAAGTAGTAAGATCCGCCTGCTTGAGGTTTTCTTCGTCAAACAGTAACAGACACTGGGACAATTTTAAAGGAAAGCTACAACTCTATTTTGTCTCGATCGGGAATCGAACCCGAGGACCACAGCAAGGGAAGCTAGTACGCTACCCATGAGCCATCTCAGAGGACTAAAGGTAAAAAATAATTCAGTAATAATTTTATAACATAGACGTTCCATTGAATGGGAGCGGCTTTCGTCCACCATGTGGGAGGGGCCTGATGCGATCGCGCGCGGCCGTGTGTGGTGTGGGTGCCGTTGCGGGCCAGGGTTGGGCCGCGGGCGCCTAACCCAATTTATTGTCCGTCCGAACGGCCATCTCCGCCGACGTCGCCCGCCCCGACCGCCTCGTCGGCGCGACCACTTTCTCCTCTGGGCCGCGGGCAATGGCAAGGCCCCGCGCCTCTCGCATGCGATGCCACTCGGGGGAGGGGAGAGGGAAAGGGGAGGGGAGGGGGAGTCCCGATCCGCGAGACGGGCACCGAAGAGCGATTGCGACCTCGCGAGGCAGCGTGTGCAAGTGACTGGCCCCACGCACGCGATCACACGCCAGTGTGTCATTGCGACTGGTCATCTAATAGACGCGCTCAGTTTGTCAGGAGCCCACTCGCCTCGGGACGATCTGTTTTTTATGCATTGGGGTTTAGGGGCCTTTCGGCTGATGATGTCATTAAGGTCTATGAGTGGATAGTCTAATGACTAGATGATGGGAATGGTGAAAGGTGATTGTCGATGGAGGTATGATAAAGACCGTACAGATGATCTGCGTCTTCACCTTTAAAACAGTCTTTATACTCGCTGTCAAGTTTGTTCTTCAACTTCAACTTCTGCTTCTTATATTAATTTTCCTTCCCTTTTCATTTTTATTTTCTTTCCCTTCAGCTTCATTTTCTCTTCTTCGGTTTTTTTTGACATTTTTATTCTTCTATTTATTTTCTTGCCCCTTTTTCATTTTCTTTTACCTCTCCTTCTTCTTCTTCCTCCTCTGTTTCTTATTATCCCATTTCTTATTCAGCTTTCCTTTTCTATTCTTCCTTAATTTCGCCGTTATCTTCTGTGTTATATTCTCCATTCTTGTCTTCTTTATCTCTTCCTTTATCGTTTTCTTCACCACCTTATTTGTTACTTTCTTCATTTCCTCCTCTGAACTCTACTTCACATCTTCTTGTTAAGCCGTCTACACTCTATTCTTTTAATTTTTAACTTCTTACACATCCCTTTTCCCCTTCTTCCTTACATTTTACGTGATCTTGGTGGTCAAATGAAAGACAACAGGTAGTTGACTTCACCGGAATCAATGAATCTTGCGTAATGTTTCAAGTTGTATTGTGACCAATGAGAGATACGTCGTGTGTGTTCATAAACTGCAAAAAAGTGACCCGGAAAGTAAGAGAATGTGAAAGAAAGGTACCGCATAATGAAAGAGAAAAGCAGGTGAGAAGATAGTTAATGTTGTCCCTTATTGAGACTAAATCATCAGCATAACAGGTTTTAAACTTGAGCTAAGAAGAAACACTTGCAGCTCCTTTATGTCTGCTCCTGAATCCATCAACATTAATTAGGCTCTGCACTGTACCATGTAATCTTTGAATCGATCAAAATAAAAGAATGTGTTTCATATTACGCAAGTGCATTTGGCAGCGTTTGTTCACGGCAACATTTACCTGAAGGCAATGCATTGATACACGGTGTGTTGTGCTGACTTCGTTTGAAACCTAGTATTACAAGTAAGTGTCAAGTATGAAAACGTATCATACGGTGAAGGCATACAGGTTAAAGAATCATCAAAACAAAATTAGGTATTTTGTATCAAGTGTACATATAAATCATTTCTTAAACTGATAATGTACATCCTTTTTATTTAGATTTGATTAGATTTGATTTTGCCAACTACGTATTATATCTGATTTGGGTATATTTAATGCTAATGATGTTAACAAGCAAGTGTTGATATAGTATAACTGTGCGTTTTGATTCAATTGTAACTATCAGTTTCTGTAACATTTCTTCATTATGCTCTGCATTGATTGTAATTCATGCTCGAGAAATTCAATGAAAAGATAACCCCTATAAAAGAAGAAGATACTCAATATTATTTTGCCGGCACTGGGGTGAATTAATTGGAATTTTGGTCGGTGGAGAGATCATAACTCTACCACTTGCCTTTCTTGGTCTTTGCTCCCTCTACCGTTTGGCATCCGATTGAAAATAGAAACACCAAGAAATCCATCCCAGTGATAAAAAGGAACAGAAATCCCTCTCAGATCCGCTCGGAAACAGTTACTGCAATGCACGCGAACGTGACATGGTGTGTTCGCCGTAAACCGGAGGGGTGCGGCAATGGATTTATCCTCCTCTTGCTCCTTCAACAGGTCCTTCAAAAGTCAAAAATGACACATCTCGGTCTTCTTCTTTTCCTACCTCCTTTGCTGATGCTGAACGAACACACGTATCTCTCACTTCACATACATCAACGAACGCATCTCTTACTTCCATCAACGAACGATAACTGTGCGAGAGGGAGTTGTCACTGCAATTCCACGAGTCACCACTAGTTATCAGTTCATCAGTCCTGACGTGGCGTCATGCGATTTACGCAGTGCTCCGTTTCATTTAACTGCCCCTAAAATATACACGCCATATTCTTTCTTTTCTACGAATAGAAATTGCCTTGGTCCGCTAGTGGCCCAAGCCCATTCCCCACCGGTGCTTGCAGGTGGCGAGCGGGGAGTGTCAGGGGGCGTGTCCCCGCATCCATCTTGACGGGGAGAGGCGCGCGAACGCACCTCCTGCGCCTTGCACAAGCGCCCGTGCGCGGCGCGCGCTGCTGTCCTAGTAGGTCGGCGTGGCGCAATCGGCGGGCGCTCTCCGCTCTACATCTACCGATTTATGCTCACTTTTGCGTTTCTTCTTGTTTCGGCCTGTAGCTACGTATCTTTATGATTCCAGTTCCTGAGCTGCTATATAGCCAGTACCTGGAGAGTCGGATGATCTTGAATGATTGGGGATGATTAATGGTATCGTATGAATAATGGAGTAACAGAATGAAACCTCGACCGAGAGGGTGGATCAGTGCATCAACTGATGTCACTGAAGCGCCTCTGACCGGGAGATCCTAGGTTCAGAGTGCTGACGGCGGCAGGATTTTCGACACTGGCTTTTCAGCTAGGTCGAATTCAGTTGCTGTCTGGAGAAGAATTCTAGAGGCCGGCTGCTCTGATCGGTAGTTTTCCGTGTTTTCTCCGATCAACAGTAGGTGAATGCCGAAGCAGTACCCTAACAAACGGGCCACGGACCCCGCGCGTTCTTTCCTTCCTCTTCCTTGTCCTATCCTTACCTCTTACACACACCCTTACACTAACATGCACTAAACTACCACACATGCCAGGTGACCGGTCGGGGACTTGAACTTGTCCTGGCTGGGGCGGTGCCCCTCTGGTGGGAGATACCTGGTTCGGGAAACCCCGTTAGCCGACGGTAGGTCGGCGCCGGATCTGGCCATCCAGCGATGAAGGACCGTCGCCACCTCCCGAGCAAAAGCACGCACTACACTTTTCGGAATAATGATCATAGTAGTTGACGCGCCCGAATCACTAACAATCAATCAATAAACGAAACCTTGACAGAGTTTGTCGGGGTTTTCCAGTTTCCCCTACCACTCATTCGACCATTTCTTTTTCATAATCATTTATCTCTTCAACATAATCGCTATTCTTTACGCAGTCAATAATACCGCTAGGATATTTCATAGACCTTAAGAGTTGAGGGGTTCTTAAGACCTAATAAACTAAAAAAAATAAAATGTTACAATGCTGGAAGAAGAAGCAAATGAGACGGATGAACTCCGAAAAACCCACCGAGTGTTCGCTTTGTTCACCACAAATACCACACGGATGGACGGGGATTTGAACTCCTGAGCTAGTGGCGGAAGTTAATGAGGTCTGATCGCTTTAACACGGGTCAACCACACAGTTTTTCTCTATCAATAAGCAGTTTGTTTACACTTAACGGTTTCGCAGACACAGATACTCGAAGAAAATGCAGATTTTTTCTCCTCTTTCACATCAACATAAACACATGCTTCTTGAACGCTATTGAAGAAGTGAGTTTGTCCACAAACTACTGTGCTGCAACTAAGACTTTCTTAGTAACAAGTCATATGAGATTTTTGATAATCTCATTGAGCCGAAGAAGCTGGTAATTTTTTACTTCTAAAATAATTTATTTCATATGATCACTACTGCGGTCTGACCATTGCACAACGGGTCGTCCCCATGTGCTGGATAAGAAAGTTCTTGATATTTTTACATACCACTCCCCTTATGGGGTTGGGTCTACTGTTCCTTTGCTTCTTTCTCCTGATATCATTCTCTTCACTCTCATAAAGCCTATTTCTCAACAAAAAATCGCGGGCAGGCCAAATTCAGAAGAGTATTCGCGTGCAGGCAGCAATTTATAAAAATATACGAAATCATTGTTTACCCATTAAATCAATTTTCAGTTCATTATTTTACCAACTATGAATTTAATTCATTAAAAACTATTCTTACGTAGAAATTTTCTGTTTCAATTTTATTTCTTTGCAATATATTTTTCTTTCATTTACTAAAACAATAATAACTTATCGATTAGAAACTTAGGAACAACAAGCCATGAAACAGAAAAAATGCAAGATGCAAATATCAATATTTAAGTACTGGTCGGGGCAACTATTTTGTGTTTAATCTTATACTGCTTAATTTTTATAATGTCTACTGAAAAACCCAAATTATTTGCCCTATCCCTTCTACTACTACCCTCCAACCGATATCGTCATTTTCTCCGTAGTAAACCTCAGAACTTCTTTATCGTTTTCCCCTTACATCACGGACACCTCTTACTTTCTAATAATCTTCATTATTTTCAGTGATCGGATAGTCTTGATTGTTTTCATCTCTTTTTCGCTATCTTTCTCACTTTCCTTAATGTCTTATATTTCTTTACGTTTATTTTCACTCTTTCTGCCTATATTAAATTAGAGAGGAGAAACGTATGGGAATCAGGTCAACATTGCAATCTTGAATTTTCGTTCGTGAAATCAGAGTTTAAGATTATTTTCAGATATAACATTGCACACACGTCAGAATTAAGATGTATTAGTGCAATTTCAAAGATGGTTATGATTGGTGCAGATGGCGAAAAGATACACACAATGTTGTTCCCGAAAATCAAAATGTCTATGTGGATGGATGGATGGATGAACTGATGGACGGAGGGACGGACGGACAGACGGAAGGTCGGACGTACGTACGGAAGGACGGAAGGTCGGAAAGACGGATGAAAGGACGGATGAAAGGACGGATGAAAGGACGGATGAAAGGACGAATGGAAGGACGGATGGAAGGAAGAATGGATGGACAGATGGGGACGGATGGAAGGATGGACGAATGGAAGGATGGATGGATGAATGGACGGACGGAAGGATGGATGGACGGACGGATGGATGGATGGATGGATGGATGGACGGACAGAAGGATGGATGGATGGATGGAAGGATGGAAGGACGGATGGAAGGACGGATGGAAGGACGGATGGAAGGACGGATGGAAGGAAAAATGGATGGACGGATGGAAGGATGGATGGACGGATGGATGGACGAATGGAAGAACGGATGGACGGATGGGGGACGGATGAACGGATGTTAGGAAGGACAGATAGAAGGATGGACGGATGGATGTAATGACGGACGGATAGAAGGACGGTCGAACGGATGGATAGATGGACGGGCAGAAGGATGGATGGACGGACGGATGGATGGATGGACGGACAGAAGGATGGATGGATGGATGGAAGGATGGATGGACGGATGAAAGGATGGGTGAGTGAATGGAAGGATGGATGGACCCTGCGTGGGCTACTACCCCACACATTATTTTGCCAGGACGATAAGTCCCCAGGATGGACACCTAGACTTCTTGCTTTTACCCTCACCCCCCGCGACAGGCACGCGCGCTTGGCGCCGTAATATCCGGAACCCGCCAGAACGCAATTATCCCTCTCGGATACGTCCCCATTTAATGCCTGTGGAGGGCTGCCCTGCCAGCTCAGAGCTATTGGGTTTCCAGGCCGGTGCCGGACTCAAATCAATTTGCTGCCCACATGCACCGGGACAAGTTCCTTCTCTATGGCACATCTCGGGCCACTGCCACGACGAAGTCAAGTGCCCAACCAGTCTCCTCACTGCCTCCACCTTGAAGCTATCGACGTGAGTACCACGAGAACCTTGTAAACCCTTGTTTGGGGGCCCCGAGCCTCCTGGGTCTTGATCTGGGCCCCCTACCAGTCTTCTCACTGCCTCTATATTTAAGCTATTGATATGAGAACCGCGAGAACCTAGGCAATCCCAACAGGGAGGTGCATGCTCCCCGTCTGGACTTTTATCAGTGGGTTTGAGGCACGCCCGCCAAGGGTCGGTGGCAAGCCATCACCTACTTACTAACTCGATTAACGACGTGAGTTCCACCAAGTCCGGGTGGTCGTTTGCAAGTCTCTACCAGAAGCCACGACCTCTTGCGCAGTCCTTGATTTTCCCCTGTGGGTGGGGTTAGATGGATGTATTTAAGAATGTTTCTCGCATAACTCGGATTAAGAGCTTTTGAGGTGAAACTTGATAAATACATCAGTAGTAAGATATTGTAAGGGGGTCGGGAAACAGTGGACTCTATAGACTACCCTATACATTCCCAAGATGCTCAGTTTTTTAACTTCCAAGGTTTCATGAATAGGAAGATGCATGGCATCCTATGAACTGTTCAAACCTTTGAGTTTGTGTGGTAACAAATACATAACAAAAATTACACAGTTCACACAAACCAATTAAGTATATTGAACAAAACTGCAGTACAAAGTAAGATTGAATACAGCACAGCCGTGTGCCTGAGCACGTGGCATAGGAGAAAACATGTGTTAGAAACCGTTGATTATAGAATCCAGCGGCGTATCACTTAGCAATCAAGGGCACCACTCACAGATTAGATGTGCATATGACACTGAACTATGGTATCACAAATGAACTGTAGCCGCGAAAAGACTGTAAAAAACAGTGGCTTACAAACCGCCATTGCTCTCCGTTCACAGCTACATTGCAATTGAGTTCGGCGTAGCCGATACTCAATGATCTCTTGGCTGCACTGTTTCAAATACAGCCACCACGATCGCTATGATTGACTTACATAAAATGACTTTTACAGTCGTTACCAAGCTGCCAGGCGTATCAGACATTCAACAAGATATTATTAGTTGCGTGAACAAATACTCTGTCTTAAAAAAGATGTTCGTACGTTTCAAAGTGGCATCGCTGTTTGATTGTTCCATTGATTTTAAATACAATTCTGTCAGATTCTCATATTGGTGATATTTGTGGTTATAAATTATTGGATTAAAAATCAGCCTTTGTTAATATTATCCGTGAAAAAATATTTTTCAAAACACTATTCCAATATTTTTATGAAGAGATGAGTAGAAAGTTAAATCACTCCTACTTCATTCTTCATTATATAAATCAAAGCATAACTAATGTATATTGGTTTTCGCTTTAATTTGTGGAATAGATTCTGACTGCCACCGTTGCTCAATAAATATTCCCAAAGGCTGAATTCGTAGATCTCCTCAATTGTAATGAACAATATTTGCATTCGAAATTATTATTTTAAAAAATATTCAAAATATCAGTGACTGAAACAGAGTTACACATCAAAGGATATTCAAGGCTTCAAAGCTTTACCTCTCCCTTTCTCTTCTATTTTAATTAATTAAAATAATGAATTATTAATCCTATTTACAGAAACTCTCCGCAACAGCATTGAGCTCTCTGGAAGAGTGGGCGGTTCCAAGCAAGGTAAGGAAGAATTCTGTTCCTCAGAGGTTGAGAGACATGGTGACGCGAGCGGTTCTCCTAACTACAGTAAACCCTTGTTAGCACAAACTCCTTTAACACGAACAAAACTTCAGTCGCGGAAAGGGATTTCGGTAATACAAACATTTATAATACTCGGATAACACGAATTTTTATAACACGAACTCCGATTACTTCGGTTCTTTGGAATTCGTGTTAATGTGCGCTTTTCTGTATTATTTGTTCCTTTGTACCAATGCTCCCCAACGGGGTCTGTATAGACCTCCTGAGGGTCCATAAAATTTTGAAACAGATCAATGATATTCAGGGGGCCGATTGGGGGTCAGTAGCCAAGTGTAAACCGACGTCTTATCGATATAATCCAGACTCCATTGATTACAAAAATTATTAACTTAATTAACTGGTTACTGATATAAAACAACAAAACGTACGAATGATAATAATACATTACAAATTCCCTCCTCTTCTTTCGTATCCGTCTTTCATCCTCAGAAATTAATGAATAAGGATGTTTGAAAAACTCAAAATATTAAAACTGTGAGTCGACAACGATATTCTATCGCGCAAGAAAGTTCTCTCCGCAATTCGCACCGGATAAATGTTGTGACCAGTACTTAAAACACTCGTTTTGTAACCATTGCATTTCAGTGAAGTTAAGAAACTGCTCCTCAAAATCTGAAACGTTTTTGATAATGGAAAACTGGGGATACTTGCAATATTGGGTTACGAAAATATTATTTTTAAGGCATTTATGAGCAATTCTTTGTGTCATGATTATGGACTATGTATACTATAGAGAAAACATTAGAGGCGCGATGAAGCAAACAATTAGCTTAAAAGAGGTCGATGAAAGAAAAAGGTTGGGAATCCCTTCTTTATACATTATCGTTGTTTCGCCAAGTGTATGAATTGAGGAACCTCCATAAAAGTCATTCCACTATTATTACATTAATAAACAACTGTGCATGTTCACTATTTATTCTTTATATTCTTTATTACTTGTCCACTTCGTTTCGACTGCAGATTCTTCAACGCCAGTTTTAAAATAATGCTTTCTTATTTAGAATGAAAAATACCAAATTGAAACATTCAGTTTATTTTGAAGTAAGAAATGTATAGTCAAGTTCGGTTTAATGAACAATAATAAATAGAATCACAAGGAAAAATTACTCACAAAAACAATTATCTCTTCACTTTAGTTAACTGATTAATGTGGCTCCATGTTATGTAGCCTCGTTTTGTTTCCTGGAAATTTCCAGCATTTACTTCCCGCAAATTTGGGGTAAAGAACAAGTGACGCTTTTGCCTGACTTTTGTCGTCGAGTGCAGCTGTCAGAAGTCCTCTTTTTAGAGAAACTAGACAGCCATTTCAACAGAACAGTCACTACCCGGAGGCAGACAGTTTCCATTTTCGTACTCGTCAGTTAGGCACTTGCAGAGCAGATGTTTCAACGAGCCACATACTACGGTATTTTTGCTCCCATAGAGGGAAAAGGAATGAGCACCGCTTAAATTAAAAATGTTCTTTCGTAACATTAATTGGTCGATGCAAAAGGACGATGCATAAAAAATATAGCATTTTTTGTGATATTTGTCAGTGCTTTTGCACGTTGTGTGTTGTACTTTTTGTGTTGAATGATTTGAAAGACACTGTGGTAATCTGTAAATCTAACAGGACTTCCCTAATTATTCATCCCAGATATTTCTATCTGCGTCCGTGCAAATCATTGATCTACAACTGAATAACTTTTTATTCAAATGCGATCTAAAATTGGAAATATATTAATGAACCTACACTACTTATGGCTTTGAGTAAATCGTTGCTGTACTGGCAACATAACTGTCAAATTATTACAATTTGCATTTCAGATAGAAATATTACTACAAAAATGTATTTGATATTAGACAAGTTAAGATGCTTCAAATATATTCCTAAACATTGTGAGATTGGCTTCCACGTACTGTCAATAATAGGAATTGGGCGAAATTGTTGCAAATGTAATTGTCTATAGTTTCTCATATACAGTTGAGTTGCTACGTATCATGATTCTTCAATCACCATCGTCATTACATTGATTCAGCATGCATTACATTACTCAAATCACTAGATTAACCATACCAACTTTTGCTGGCATTAATGTGAACATATGGATTGTTTTCTCAACTTTTCGGCAAAAATCCAGAAGACTTGTTATTTAGATTCAAAGGTGTTTACCTGATCTTTTTAAAAAAAGTGTCGATTTCTCATTAGTGCTAATTTTTATTACTTCATGCAAATTACATTCTGTAATGTTTTTTATATTTTCAGAGAATACTTATTGTGGGGGAAGGGTACTCCAATTCGTATTCTGTTGTTACAGATTTCTGAAACTAGAATAAGAAATAATAAAATATGGATCTACTCCTTTCAAAACAAACAATGTTATGTTTCACGGAGTTTGAACAATTACTGATTTAGGAGAAACAAGCAAGTGGCAGGTTTGATTATTGAGACAACACAAAACTTTAAAGATGTCTCCAGAGGTATGAATTCACTTACAAATACAAGAAACTACTAAATCAGCGAATTTAGCTTTACATTTCAAAATTTAAAAATATTTTCTGTTAATTTTTGCTTTGAATTTTGCAATGTATGTTGTGTTATTGCGTATTCCTTTCCAACAATATCACGTCGAAAATGATTCTTTTCCTTAGACATTTTAGAATTAATATTAACTGCCTTCCATTAAGTAAAATTTCATTATGACATGTAATAACCAGATCAGATTTTACATAGAACAATTCTAGAAAGATAAAGTAGAACGAACAAAAGGGCCAGATTTGAATTTATTTGTATATGCATGTAATGTGTCTGAAACATTTCAGGCAGTGGTGCAGTTCGCAACCTTCAATGAAAGACATGCGGATGTTGAGTAATCGTGAACATAGCGACGAGTTTGGCATTGCAATCCGTATATGGAAAATCCGGGTTTCAAATTCACCGTGAGTGATCGAGCTGTCAAGAAGCTGCGTCACATCTCTTGGCCGTGCCAATCGCATTCACAATTTTGAAAGGTCCCAATTGCATATATCATATCTACAAATCATACATCAAAGAGTGAATGACAATATCTGATGATCACGAGGTTGCTTTTAAAACGACAAAATAATTTCTGATGCACGTACAGAATTATTTACTGTGTTCTTTAAAGAGCATCTTCGTAGTGAATTTGGATTTTGGTTTTAATCTTGGACGAAATTATTGGGAAAATCTTTTTGAATGGGGTTTTTATATACTACAAATAAATGGATTCATAAAATACTACATATTTTCTTTGATATATTATTGCGAATGCAAATATTATTGTGAGTACGCTACGCGTCAAGACACATGTGCGTATACCATTTAACGATTAAATTAGCAACTTTATAAATCTGGAGATAATGAAGTTTGCTCAAAAACGAGGTAGTTTAGGTTCCTCTGTAATTGGAAAGTACTTTGGGAATAGGAAAAGACTCTAAAGAATACCTCGAACAAATATTAGAGCACCGAAATTTACAGCAGTCTCAAATTAATACCTTGCCTTCTCTTATCCCTTAATAAGAATGAAAATGTCGCTTTGCCCAGCACCTAGCACGTTGACCACAAGCCACAAAATAACTACCCTCTCCGTGTTCTTCACCTTCCCAGAACCTTTTAACTGCAACGGCTGTCTTTTTCGCGAACGAACGCGATTTTTCCGCGAAATCTCTGCGGACGCCGGCAACTCGTCTTTCGCCCGAGGCCACTCGGCTGAAGCGGACGGAAGCGGGTGGGCGGGCGGGCGAAAGACGGAGAGCGTGGGCGGGGCGACGGGATCGCCGCTGTGGACCGCGGGAACCGGCGATGACGGAGCGGCGGAGACGCGGCGGACAGGAAGCGGGTGGTGGCGGCAGTGCCGATCTTGGACTCAGAGAGTACCATGAAATGGATCAAATTATCCATTTTCGTTTCTAGGCTAAATGTTCAAACCTTGCTCTTTCTAAATATATCAACATTTTTCTTCTAGCACGCCCGCAAGGCCCTTTAATTCTCATTTAAATGTCCCAGTGCGCATGAGCCACGCCGCCTTTTTTGACACTGCATACAAGTATGGCTATTTTTTTTTTTTTTTCGTAATTTTGAACCTATGTAGGTTTTGCTAATGAGTTCCTGAAACATGCTCTTATTCATATGTTGGTAGCACTGTTCTTTTCCGCTAAAGAAAATTATACAGAATACAAAGCAGAATGTTCTAATAGAGTAGCGGCAAGTACAGGCATTTTTCAAATAGCGTTTTCCAAAAATGTTATTTTGTAATTAATGTATCTTTTCTCAGAAACTATTATTCACAATTTATTGAAACTCACAGGATACATTCTTTATAGTATTGACAATAAATTGACATTTTTGCATAAAAATTCTTTAATAATAAAAAATATAAAAAATAATGTTTCTCCAAAAATGTTGCAAAAATTAGGGCAAAAGTTAATTTAAAAAACTAAATATTTTTAATCAAGTCAAAAAATGTCAAAGTAATAACAAATGTTTTATCTTTTAGTGTGTGAAATGTCAAAATTTTCTTTTTAACCATATCCAAGAAAAGGAACATTAATAGTAGCAAATTTAACATGGGTGGTATACATGGTCTCTCCCAGTGACGGTGATGTTGGAGAAGGCAGTTACCGGCTGGGTTATCTCAGAGGTAGCATTACTATTAAATGCAATCTTAGGTTTCCGCGACCAGCGTCATATGAAGACAGCCTAGAGCCTTCAGCATTACCATTGTTTCTGTAGGGAGTCTGACCAGAAGGTTCTAGGGTTCGAGACCCGATGGAGACAGATTTTCAACCACTAGCTAGCTACGTCGAATTCTGTCACTATCTGGATTCTAGCGGCCGCCTGTTCTGATCCGCAATGTTCTTTAGTTTCTCTAATTAACACCAGGTGAATGCCAGATCTGTACTTTGGAAACGGGCGCTGTACGGCGCGCGATCTTTTTTTTTTTTTGCCTTATCCTTGTTCCCTACTGCCCCCTGCTCCTACTGCTCCTCTTATACACACTTAAAGGGAATTGCACTACACTAGCGCACATGTCGGGAGACCATTCGGAAGGTAAGAGGTTGTCCTGGCCGGGACAATGCCTTGCAGTGAGAGATACCTGAAGAAGGAAGCCCTTGCAACTCACGTGAAATGCACTTGCTGATCTAATGACCATATCAGTTGACACGCCAGGAAACTCAATCAATCAAGCGGCAGCAGCTGATACCTGCCAGAGGAATGGTTAAAAAAATCGCACTATATAGCAGAACGTTACCATAGTGACGTCACTATGTGACATAGTGACGCCAGATATAATCGCCCGATTGGATGAAACCGTAAACAGCTGATATCTGCCAGAGGCACGGTTAGAAAACTCACACTACAGTGCGTCGGCCAGCCTGTTAAGGACGTGCACGTATAGGCGGCCAATCGCACCAGGGGGAGTGGTGAGGGGGGCGTGGAGGCAGGCTTGTACGGAGCAACCGTGCAGGGGTGGCGGTGGCAGCGGCACGTGGCAGGGCGGCGGTGGGCGGCGAGGGGCGGAGCGCTGCGGCTGGGGCGGCTGTTATGCAACGCTGGAGTTCCCGACTGCAGACGGCGTGACCGCCTGCTCACGACTTCACCGCAGGCCTGCCTCCTCGCGAGACCGCTCCTTGCTACAACCGGTGCCGGGCGAGGCGTTCGATTTGGCCTTTTTATTTGGCTGTATTTACTGTAAAGCTGAATGTGCTGTCGTAAAGGTTAGCTATGACATCAACGTAGCTTACATTTTACGAAAAAATGGCGATTAAAAATAGTACTAAATACATCAGGGCTATTTTGCAACTAAGATCGAATTTCCTCTTGATCGACAAAAGATATGTCATTGTTGGGAAAGTATTATACGAGTCTCTTATGGAAATATTATTTTTAGAATATTTAAAATAATACTTCTGCACTGTGTTATTTTATTTTCTGTGTCATTCAGATGGTAGGTTTTGTATGTTGCGAAGCTTTTATTGTATATCTTTGTTTCATTCATCCATGTATCTTCTTTTTTATCAGTCGCATTTCTATTCGATATAGCACAGATAGACATTTTTATAATCAAATAGCACATACAAACGTATTGAATACTTATATCCTTATGTTTTATGTTTAATCTGAACAGAGAAAATTAGTTTCACGTGTGCCAGTGTTCGATGTTCCGCCCCACTTACGCGTAATAGCTTGTTCACTGTCTTTCCTTCATTTTCCTCTCCACATTTACGATATTAATGTGGTCTCGTGTTCCGTTGCCTTACAGAGAGAATCAGCGCGCGCAGCTGATATTAATAAGTTTCTGGCCTGAACTAGAGGTACTGAAAGATTAACTGCGTTTCCGAGAGCCACTTCAACTGGGAAAATCCTCGGAGACTCGAAGCGGGGGCACGCCCATGGGAGTCGACCGGAGGGCAAGAGATTTTAGGCCAGAGCTGTCAGCCCTTGCTGAGGTTCAAGTTTGGAACAATGACACCATCAAAGGCTTCTTGGGAGTGGTCCATCTCGTCCTCGGGAGTGATGTTTTCGAGGGTCTCTCGAAACTTGTTTGCAGTAAGGCTTTTCGAAGGCGAAGCGAGGGCGTGACCCAGCAGAGAGATCACACCGAGTATCTGCTCTCGAAAAGAGAGCTTTCGTCCCACTCATTTTATTCCATGACCTTCAGGTTAAAAAGAAAATGCGGCTCTAAAACAGAAGGTAGGCTTTTGATTCAGGGCAAAAATAATCCAGTGTTTATTGGGTACTATACTCGCACAAACTCGTAGATACACATTTTTTTCACAATTCAAAACAACTAAGGTTCATTTAAGCTTGTTCTGAAAACAGGTTGGTCTTAAACTCCTTCCCAGAAATATTAAGTACGTAAAATTTCCTTAGGTTTAAGTATCAGAAAAAATCTCTTTTCAGAGAAGTGGCTCGTAAATAAGCACACGTCATACTTAGATTTTCTTTTCTCTGCATAGAATATTAATAATATTCCGAAGGCAGTTCGAAGAATATATCGACAGCAGTATTTTCCCCTTTTGTCGAAGAAATTCCCATTAATGATTTCTCGTTAATTAATTCTCTCCACGTTCACTCGTTATGATCTCCTGGAATATGGGGGAGGGGGATTTTTTCATAATTAATAATAAAAAGTCATGAGCAGAAATAAATGGAGATAATATATTGATTAATGAAAAGTAAATAGAAGATAACTTATAAATGAGCAATCTTCGACAATAACGTAAGTGCGTTATTTATCATTGGTATTTTCCCATCGAGAAGAAGCATTGCCAACAAGTCAATTCACGGAAAAGTTTAATTTCTTAGAAAATCTTAATTGCATCGACAACAAAAAATACTGGGTGGAGAATGAACGTTGAACGTTCAGTCTCCTTAAAAGGGAGAAAATAAGAAAAAGTTTTGATGCAGTTTTGATGTGTGGTACCTACATGTTTTTGAGTCGCTAAACACAAATATTACGTTTCCCAGAGAATTCTGCCTGAAAACCATTTGTTAGGCAAACAAAAAGTAAAAATCCTACCCTTTTTTCAGCTTTTTTTTCCCACAAAATAACTGAAAAACATCAATATTTCGTAAATAATGACTCTCAAAAATATTAAATAACATACACTTAATGTAATCTCCAATTAACAATTAATGGTCTAATGTATAATGGTCTAACAAATTATCGTCTAACAATTAATGATCCAATTAACTATTACCTACACTTAATGTAAGCTCCAATTAACAATTAAGTTCATTTTCACCGCCAATTAACGGTTTAGCTTCAAGACTTCCGTGAAATTTGCTACTTACGGCAAAGATGTTAAAAACGTAGGTTATTGCACTTCATGTAAGTGAAAACCGGGAATTATTGCCCTTTATGTAAATATAAACTAAAAAGTATCCACTTTCCGTAAATGTTGACCAGATATAATATGAAATAAGAGGATCAAATTGCCTACATTTTATGTTTTCGAGGATCAATGGTTCCGTTGCTATTGTGCAAAGTACGCGTAGATGTTACTGTGAAAATGGTATTCCACTTACTGTTCCTCATTCACTAAAAGTTTTGTGTCATTTACTTTTAATAAAGTTCTAGACAATTATATACGGCGTTTATTGAATGATTTTACGTTTCAATTGGAAAAGTAGAAATACCACATTAACAACGTGAGAAAATTAATATTTGGAAACCGATGGACCTCACCTTCCCCGAAATACTTTTATTTGAAGACCCTGAATTTTCGTCGACATCTGCAACTTCCAAATGAAATTAGCGTGTGTTTCATTACTATTAATACCGCAAATTATATTGATCTGGGCTGTCCGGGTGACGCCGGGTCGAAGGCTGAGGTGCCGACGTTTCGACCGACATGTCGCGGTTCTCTTCGGGGCTGTACTGAAGAGGACCACGACATGTCGGCCGAAACGTCGGCACCTCAGCCTTCGACGCGGCGTCACCCGGACAGCCCAGATCAAGACTCTGGCCGCGGAAGTCTACGATATCGCAGATTATATTGTTTCTTAAAGATTGGCATTATCTAATATCTTGTAGAATATCCAGTTCTCTTCCATTGGTTCCTCATTTTCAATAGCTGAAACAAACTTCATTAATATCATATTTTACGACATATTTCAAGAGAAACTCGTTGTTAGATTTATATATTCACATAAATGTATCAATGGAGGTAATGTCAGGTTTCTTTATAGACTCAAAACTGACGTACAAAACATCAACGTAATGGGAGGTAAGAAGAATATATAAATTGTAAATCATGTTCATCCGAAGCTTTATATGGAAAAATCTTACAGATAATGCCTGTATTCGTTACAGGTACGCATGTAAAAGGCTTAACGTATGAATAGACTAAATTTTTTCACTTAACTTACTTTCTTTCTTTTTTCCAATGAATGTCTATCAATTATTATTAATCAAACAGTTCCACTTATTTTTGACATTCAAAAATAAATGTATTTTGCGTATATTATTACATGTAGTACTTTCTGATGACGTTTCGGCTACACCTTTTAGCAATCTTCAGACCTGTTTTTTAATTGTATATTTTAACAATTTTAGTACATAATTTTTAATACATTTTACAATAAAAATCAGTTACAGAAGCTTATCTTATAAATTAATACTGTTTGATTATAATATTTTTTTCACTTAGTGTTCACTTGGTAGAAAATATGTTCGTATGCATTCTACTCACTGTAGACCTTATTACAAACTCATCGAACATCTGTGGCCCAAGGTCCACGTGTTGAAGACGATTTTGGGCTGCCCTGTGGAACGAGGCTGCGGGAGGCCCGTGTATGCGCCGCGGGCCTCACCTGAAGACGCTTGAACCCGATCTGGGGCAGGAAATTGGGCTCTCGGACGACAAAGCACGGGCCCCACCGGCGAGGAGATTGGTGGCAGCCCTAGCGATGGCGATGGGCGCGGGTGTGGATGTGATGACAATGAAGTGGCAACTAAAGAGGTTATTATTATCCAATATGGGAAATGATGGCGGGCGCCAAACGCAGGGGGTGCGGGTTAGCTCACGACGAAAGGACTGGGGCAAGCTAATGTTTCCTACAGACTCCCCCATTTCGTTGTGGATGTGTCCGATTCCGCGAATCCAACCGATATATACGCTAGTCTTGTGGCTCTCCTTATAGCGAGAGAAATGTATAAAAGTTCAATTCATCGCATTTGAAAAGTACAGAGTGTGTATTACATTCATAACGGGTCACACATCTCCAATATTTTTGGTTAACGAATTATTCACTATTATCATGCAGAATGCTCAGTAAATGCGTTTTTTCATCAATACTGTTACACGTAAACACACACTACAAAATGTAATGAGTTCAATAATGTATAATTTTTTCATTAACGTGATTCATGGAGAGCACCCTAGTTAGTTGTAGTTAACATGTAGAAGGGTGAGGTTCTGTAGGTCAGTGAGGGTGAATGTGTCGTGAAACACATTTTGATGCGAGATAAGTTAATGTGAAATTCCTCATGGAAGTTTAGATCAGTTTTATTTATTTTATACAATATAATAATTATTACACGAAAATTTTAAAATTTTGCTTAATTTTAACGTTTTTGGAAAGGAGTAGATGTCCATTGGCGATATGCAATTTCTTTCATTTGTTCGTCCTGTATTCTTTTCTCATTCTAATGGGAAACTGGAGACACGTAGGTGTTCGTTAAGGAGAGGGCAAGGAAGCCATGGCACAATTGAAACTTTCGAAAGAGGCTCTGTAGAGACACGTAATAAAACATTTTATTTCCGTAAATATGATAAAATCCTGATTTTCTTCTTTTTAAGTATATACCAGGGGAATTGATATCCGATATACGGGAAATAAGTACTCCAAACCATCCGCAAACCCTAGAAGTGTACAGCATAAAATCAATTGCATATGTTCTTTGTATCATGAGACTTATAATTGCATTCTCTTTGTAATATGTGTTATTTATTTACTAGAAAAATGTCGTATGTAAATACAAACGTTTATTGGAAAATTGGGCCCAGAAATGCAGTTACGCGCCCCCTTTTTATTTCACGCGACGCGCGCCGGTATGCTGACAGGAGGTGAAGCTTCTCATAATGAAGAGATGGAGGAGGGAGAGTTGTTGGAAATCATTGGGTATGCGCGGAGTCGAAAAACGAATGAGTTGTTCAGTATGACAGTGCAGGAATGGTACGCGCGGGCGTGACAAATCAGACAGTTGAAGACACCGCGTCCCCCCCCCCCCAAAAAAAAAAAAAGCCAACCGAAGTGGGAGCTGCAAAACGTCGATGAAGAGGCTTCCTACGCCCAAGAAGTTGATTGGATATAGTACGGGAGCTTCACATGAGAAAGCAGTAAATGCGCCGCTCCCTCGAAGAGGAAGAGTGAAGAGTTTACCAACTGCTTTTAGATAGCATGATCTTTGAAGCAAAACTGATCGGACGCAGGAGACGAAAGAAACTTCGACATGGGAGATATTAGATCGAGTTTCAATAGATTATTTAAAACAGGCTAAACCCAGTGATATCATTGAACAAAAGGAACAACTGTAGAGAATTTACAACAGGGAAAACTCCATGTGTATGTACAATATGGAATATCGAAAAACCCGAAACTACTGTTTCCTATCTGTCAGTATTTATTCTCAAAATCATCGGTTTTAAAAACAAGACTAACCAAAAGGTCAGTATGTGTTTTTAATTATCTGTATCTATGTGCTGAACATTTTTCTTAGATCGTGAGTTGCGAGGGAAGTAAAGATTTGAAGTGTGACAGATGGAGCAAACTGGGCGATTTTGTAAAACATCACAGCTAACTTAAGTAATGTCAGCGTGTTCCTTGCTGAAAAGAGCAAATTAATAATTCATGGTTTAAACGATATCGTAGTACTTAATTACTGAAGTCAATGAGGAAAGAACTGAAAAAGTAAAATTATAATGTAGGAACCCAACATGTAGGAGAGATGTTTTAATACACAAAGGTTGAACTCAAACTTCTTCCTAAACAAAAACTCGTAGTGTTTTAAAAATATATAAAGTAGCAAAACAGTAAATAAGAAGACACAACATTGTTTGGAGAGTAAATTTCCGTGCATGAAAATCGATTTGAAACAGTAGACACTTTTAAAATTAATAATCAATTTAAAAAGGAGAGAGATGAAGAAACATGACATCGATACCAAGAATGCTTAGAATGCGGCAGGGAGGGAGAAAGTAGGTTTGGCAACAGCTGTGTTGGGAAGATGCCCTCATTGACCTCAGCACGCAAACAGGTGACGTTATGGAGCTATGAAAAAGTTTCCGCTCGTAATGAGTTCGGGCTTGATTGGTTGCCGTCGTCTGCAGAAATGCTAACATGTGTGCGGACAAGACTTTCTCGCCCGATACGAGCGTTTAAGGCGGAGTCGAACACGATTGCCGTGGCTGACCTGGGATGAGACGCCGCGTCATGGAACCGGTCTCACAACCTGCCCTTTCCGTTTCCGACAGAGCAAATCGATCGGGTTATGCCGGGACATCTGCTCCCACTCAGGAAAGTGGCGTTTTGTAGCAGATTTTCGACACATTAAAATCGGTTGAAATTTGTACTATTTCAAAGTGAGAGGTTAGGGTCAGAAACATGATAACCCACACGAAGTATGACTCTCCATTTGGTCACAATCAATAATACATACAATAAATTAACAATCAGTTATAAAATGTCATTACATCCAAAATTTGTTTTTTAAATAAAATGCAACGTTCTATTCTAACATTACCCCAAAATTAAAAATATAAAAGCAGCACAGATTTCTAAAATTTTATTCATCATTATTCTCAACATGTGTTAATTGTTCGTAACCATGTTCTTGCCCACAATACTTCATTTCTCGGCTGGGCGTAGTATTATGGAGTGTGATTGAGAGTTATAGTAAGATCGATTACGTGGACCTGGTCAAATTGAAAAACTAAGGTTGTTTGTTAATGTGAATTGATTTGATAAAAGCAATTCTAAAAAGTGAAATCTCATGTATTAAATGTGGCAAAGATCTTTAGGGTGTGAAACTCAAAATAAAAATTCTACTTTTAAAAATCTTATAGAGAAAAATAATATATGAGAATAGTTTTGTGGGTATCAGAATGCATTATATATTTGTTTCAAAGTACGTAATGAGTAGTTCTCTTTTCCTCATAAAGGAATACAACTGCCCTCTGAAGATAAAACAGATCTCGAAATGATACTGTAGAAATGTGAACTGGGCTACCTTATATTCCATAAATGTTTAAAGTGTTGTAGTACTAATGATTAAAAATATTTTTAATAAGGTTTTGCTGCCCTATTAATATTTCAATTGCGTTAATGAATATCGTAACTGTCTAGATGTAAAAGAATGAGTAGGTAAATTGCGTGTAAATACTAATTTGTGTGGCAAGCAAGGAAAATTAATTATTCTTTGGATAGTTCTTCTTGAATTTCATATCTGCTCCTGACAAAACCCTTGGTCGGAACATTTCACAATTTTATTATTTTTCCTTTGTTACCTCTATGTCTGAGTAATTTAGTGTAAAAGTTCATTACGCTAACAAAACTTTCTTTACATCTTTCTCTTTTGAGTTTCTAAAATACTCCATCTCTGAAGTTCGTAGATTTGCTCCATGCAAACAATGGTATAGATGACCAGAAGAAGATAAAAATCTGTGGCTCTACGTAACCTAATACGCTAACCGAGAGTTCATTTACCGGAATTCCAATACATTAAGCGATAAATTAGCTCGGTAGATCCAATTTCGTGGATGAATGTCTTTATTGCTCAGCTTAAAGAGGTATGTCTTTAATGGTTTCACGAAACTTCTTTAACGAACTCGAGGTATCGGGTTCGTTGTCCTCGGCATCGCGGAGACGCGTCAACGTGCTGCGTGAGACGGCGGCGGCGGCGGCGGCGGCGGCGGCGGCGGCGGCGGCTTCCGACAACACGACAAAAATGGTGCGCTCCACGCCGCGACTTTTTGCTCGCGGCTGCAACCACCGCTGACGTCACTGGCTACGCGTTCGCACCGCCCAGTCCTGTCCTCATGCCCTTTCGTCTCCGACTACCTCGCTGTCTTTCTCTCGGCTCCAGCCACCCACCGTCAAGACCTATCATTCCCTGGTTTCCACTAAATTCGTGTATTCGATATCTCGGCGTTTTCATTGATACAAGATTAAATTGGCACAGTTACATCACATCGAAAGTAAATGAAGCCAATAGACGATTAGCTATTTTACGTCCGATTCTCAATAGTACCTCTTCTTTAAAAATTCGTTTCTCTTTAACTATTTATAAATCTATTCTTTGTCCAATATTAACTGTCGCATCCCTTGTATGGATTTCAGCTGCCCCAACCACATTGAAGAGAAAACACATCTTTCAAAACAAAATCTTATGAATAACAGTAAATGACCCCTGATTTGTCAGCAACAAGACACTCCACAACGATCTTGTAATAAAACCGGTCACTTCTTTTTTTTACGAAACTGGCACATAATTTCTACAATAATTTAAACCACTTACAAGAGAAGTCACGAACCAAATAGGAATTGATCCTCTTTGGTTGAAGGTATCACCTAATGAAATCACTATCAGGGAGGTAACAAGACGTTTACCCTCTTCACACTTCGCTGATATAAAGTTACTCGCCCAACCAACTGCAGAGCCTCGTGGCTGAACGTTGTACGTTGTCAATGTAAAAAAACAAACATGTTCTTAAAATTAAAGAACGTCGACGCCGTACTTGCGGTCCGTACTTGCGGGCCCGTACTTGCGGGCACTATATGCGCTAGACTTCGCCCTGCAGTGAGAGTCGCTGTCGTTTTTTTATAATTTATTTTCTTCTTGAATAATACGTAGATAAGTAAAACGTTAAACTATACGTTTTTTTTATTGCTTACTACTAACTTGGATACTATGCTTTATCAAATACATGGGCAAGGAAGCCAATTAGTCATCTCCGTTAATTGTCCATTTCAGCGATATTTTTCAATACGTGGAAAAGGGATTTTGTTTCGTATTCTGCCCTGTGTATAGGACATCGGCCGAGGTTGAATTATGTGACGTATTTAATGTGGGGATTAAATGTGTTATGTGTGTGTTATGTGTTTTTATGACGTATTTAATGTGGGGATTTGTGCTGTCGAGAAATAGTAGTTGGATGATGTCGCCGTCAATGTTCGACATAGCGTTTTTTCATAATGCGCACATCTATATTTCAATGTGTCTAGAAGGTTGCAATCAAGTTTTGATAAACCTGTTTCATAGGGCTTGTGCTGAAAGGAATCTGTTGAAAACAAGATTTAATAATTCAATATTGTGCTCTGTTTCTCCATTTCCAACGTAATTTAAATTCGAGTAGGCCGAAAATAATCAATGTTTCAAGAGAGCTCTTCAACGCTACTTTACTTTTCTTTAAATTTATTTTAGTGGGGAGAAAATTAATACTAATTGTTACTTGGATACGTAATTCTTGAGCTTTCGGATAAACGCGATCTAAAACAATTGTTTCCATATTAATTTAACATACACATACATTTACACTCACATTATACACTAGCCCCGAGATTATCGTGTATAGTCGTGGTCTGAGGTAGAAGTATGGAATATATTATAATACAACCTTGAGTTCTGTTTGTTGTACTGAACGGATTGCGTAGGCAACTCAAAGTAAAACGAAAGGGTAACGTAAAATGAAGAAGTTATAGTGAAAATTATGTGAAGTAGGAATTTACGTACATGAAAATTGTTTTGCGATTTTTTTAATTTACTATTACACTTTAAATTAATGAGAGATTTCAAAGAAAGAAGCTCAGATTCACTATTTAATGTAAAAAGCAGTAAATGTGTTTGTTACGATTAGATAATTCAAGAACTTGACAGCTAGTAAGTGAATGATAAACAATTCCAGAACTTTACGAAGCAACTATCATTAAAGTACAATGCATTACCATTAGCAATCAGAATATCACGAGCAAGCCATAATACTATTTTCTACACGTGTCATTTTTATTCTCGAATAAGGAGACCTTTTCTCTCTAATGAGAAACATTAGCAGAAGGAGAAGCATTTATTAGGCTGTTAAGTTCTAACATTGAATGGGTTCCATCTTTTGCAATTATATTTCATTCTATAGAGTATACTTACTCTATACACCTGTGGTAACGTTACCTTTGGCAAATATGGATATTGTCCGATTCAATATTTATTATTTATGCAATTCATTTTCATTTTCAAAGGAATAATAATGGACCATTTATTCTCGTTTCGAATTATTATTTATATTAATATTTATTTAATTGATATATATTCTTTTTTAAATTTTTTTCTAATGACCTTTTATTTCAGTCTTTTTTTCTTTTTGAGGTATTTAGAGGATGCCCCCATCAAGTTGCTTGACCCGGAAGGCAGTATCGCAATGTACCCAATTTTATGAAAATAAATTCCGACCTCCACAAGGATACCTAGGAGGGGAAATTGAAAAAAAAAGACAGTCCACCGTCATGGAGAATCGCCGTTAACTTTCTTCCTCCCGGCCGCACTTTGCACGGACTCATCCCACCTCTGGGAGGCGGGGCCAAAATGCCAAGGGCGGTGGCGGAGAAATCCTTGGGGCGAGCAGCCTTCGGGCGGGCGGGTGGGCGGCTGGCTCGCATTGTGTGCCAGATAATAATCGCCGGTCGTCCGTGACAAAGGAGGCGCGATGCTGCGCTGCGCTTCCTCGGTTGTTGTTCCAGCGACCGGCGCCGCCGCGCTGCGCTCTCCTTAACGGGAGAGGCTGATCGCTGCGAGCTCTCGACCGCGTTTTCCGTCCCGGGAAATCGATGCTGCTCAGCGAGCTTGAAAGAGCTGCTGGAGACTTTCGTGTGTACTGAGAGAGACGGCGTCTCGATGAACAATGCTTGCTTTGTGATGTTTACGAGGAATCCTCTACAGAAGAAATGGTAAAGGAAATCAGGGAATGGCTATCCTCACCGTTTAAATAAGGGATGTCTAACTCGCATGGCTTCAAGGGCCGCAAATAAAACTTTTAATATGAATACGGGTCATGTTTTCATTACTCAGCAAATTATCATGGCTACTTAATCGAAGATCTAAGCTCTCCTTGTACAACAATATATTACTGTAACAAGCAATAATCAAGCCAACATGGACTTACGGCATAGAACTGTGTGGTACAGCCAGCAAGTCAAATTTGGAGATCCTGAGAAGATTTGAAAGAAAAACCTTGAGATATTTACGCAGCGCCGTTGTTCGTAACCGACAATAATTTTTTTTAAAGATTTGAACATCTCAACTATGGCAAAGACTATCATCGAGCGAAGTAAGAGACATCAGACGAGACTGAGATACCACCCAAACCAACAATCAGTGGACATGTTGGACAACAGTGAACATGTGTATAGACTAATCGTGAACATATTCTAGATTTACCCTTTAGATTCACTTAATAGTTACTTATGACTTGTATACCATTTACTAACTGTTCGAAGTGAACAAATTGTAAATTAGCAGTTTTGAAATTTTAAAAAATAAAATATTTTCATGACTCGGACAATCCACACATGAGTTCCCCGTTATGTTGAAATCGGTCCTATGTCCGGCTGCTTTGATACGTGGGGGAATGGAACCATGTGTGATATCAGGTCGTACCATGCATGACGCAGTGAATCAAATTGGGATGATTTTTAATTTCTGCATTTACGAGAAAAAAAATTGTTGAATCAAAACTCCACCTATTTTTACATTAAAGGAGGTGCTGATCTCAGCACAGAACGGGCGCAAGGGGCACAATATTCTCGTTCGATATGGTTGCATGGAACTTTTTCTTTTGAGTAATAACTAGAAGGCGGGTTTAAATGAAATGTCATTTTCTGCTTTTCACTTTAGAACAATGCCATCTAATTTAGACATTTATTTTATGTTATGACAAAAGGAAATGACCCATTTTTATAGGTCGCTATTTTGCATTTTTTGTCGATTTCGATTAATGTCATTTTTTACCTTTTCCTGTCAACTTAATGCATTTTTTTTATTTTAACGTTTTTAATGTCTCTTTAATGGTAGTGGATCAAAATAATATTTACAAGATCCTACAACAAATCTTCTTCACAGAATTACTCAGTAGTCTATTTGATTTGTTTGCTCAGAAATTGTTTTGTCTGCCGTTGTATGTCATCCGAACTGTTTTTAACATTTTTTAGGTCATTTTTCTGTGATTTTAGGGTATTTTAAAGCAATTTAAGTGCATTTTATTGATCATTTTTGACAGTATTTTAGATAATCAAAATCCGCCCCCTAGTAATAGTTGAAGTTTCGCGATTTTTTACTAAATATTCTTGAACTATCTGCAGATAATGTAAATCTGCAAATTTGTGAACAAGCTACTTCCTTCCTAGCCAAAAGAAAGTGTAAATACATAAATTGAAATATAATTTGAAGGAATGGAATTTAGTTCATCCCCCATTCACCCTCCATTCATATACACTCTAAAACAATAAAAATAGTTGAAATCTGGTTAAAAAGTTTCTAGCGTACTATCAAGTAAATGTAATAATTATTAGATTTTTAAAAAATGTCCACTGGTTGATATTAGGTATTTTTTGAACTTGATTTGCGGATGATTGCATACAAATTAACGTCAGTATCCCTTCCGAATACATAACCCAAGCGTCGTACGGATGAGCTGAATGTTGAACCTCGCTCTAGTGTATATTCAGGAGAGAATTGCCGTTATTACGTTACTGAAATTAATTTATCTGGAGCGCTTGATTTAACGGACTTACTACTTACTCATATTACGTTGAGCTAGTTAGTAATTTCTAGTGTCCGGAACTACAATAGAATTTGATCCAACACGCTCGACAATAAAGCTGATTACGTGAAACCATGGTGGAAATAACACCATGCGTGAAACAACGAGCAGAGATCTTAGTGGACTTAATTTGCAGACTTCCAAGAATCACAACAAACCTCACTTTCTCCTTTGCGGGGAACGGAGAAAGTCGGAAACAGCCTGGAGAATAGAAGCTAGTGCCAACCGGATGTTCAGATTAGTGCGTTGTTTCTTTTCTGTCCCCACGAGAATATCACTAAGTTGGTTTTTCCATTTTTATTGATTGACACTGGAAAAACCAATGTGCGTCACAAACGCACATTAATAACATACTTTTCTAGATTTACTTCGTGCCACTAACATTTTTGAAACGTAATGCATGGCAATTCTCATTGATAAAGATACTGAAGAATATAATCAGATTTTGACTGAAGAAAAATGCACATGTGTAAAAGAAACATTCCCGGGGATTTTCACATACTACGAGTACAATGTTTATTGTTCTCGCAACCGGAATACGCAAAAACAATTATTAATTAACTTCATCTCCTGGCAATTTCAACAAACAGAGTTTCTTTTATCAAATTTATTCGCATTGTATTTTCTAACAGGACATAGGATTTTATTAAATATTTTGTAGTCTATGAACCGTCAGAATTCGTTTCCGAAAACAATCATTACGTATTTTTATAAAAAAGAATTGTGATGTTAAAAAGTAGGTTTAATGTGTATATGGTTTAATATATATAATGTATATATATATATATATATATATATATATATATAATATTATTATATATTGCTGCTATATTACAGCTATTAAAATAGCTGTAAGTAGTTTTATGGTCAAAATAATAGGAAAAATTTAAAGATATTCCTGTGATCGGTGTGAATAAAAGGTGCACGTGAAAACCCATTGAGAAATTATTTGTGCTTTCAGAAAGAGTCATTGACACATTACTTCCGGGAAACCATTCACTTCCTTATCATAAAATTCAAAAAGGCGGTTCGTTGTGATAACAGAGTTTCCTAGTGTTATAACCACACGATTCTCCGACGTTTGGTATAACGGAGGAGCATGAGGAAGTCAAACGGGAAGTGACAATTACTCCATCCTCGTACAAACGTAATTCAACATTTGCGCATTCAGAAATGCGTAATGGTTCTCTGTAAATACGTATATTGATTATTATGCAATAGCTCTAGGTTATTATTCGAACAATTATTTTTTTGGGCACATTCTTTTTAAATGTCAGAAAAGCTACTGATGTACTGAAGTTAAAATTCTGCATAAAGATTTACCCATGTGAGCCATTATGTGGAGAAACATTAATGTAGAAATTTTTTTTTTGTAACTTATTCCGAACCGTGTTCAAAATTAACACAAGAATCAATCATTTGAAGAAATAGAAAGAACTTTACAAATCAGAAATGTTTTAATTACCTCGATTTAATACATCAGAATAGCTACGTTCACAATACAATCCGATGTACCACTTACGAAAGAAAAAGGCTTCATATTCTCTGACGTTGATGTAATGTCCCAATTTCTTATGGCGGCATAAGTTGTTCTTAGTAGATAACCATCAATTTCAGCATTATATAACTTCTAGCTCCAATTCACGTTTCACTTTAAATATAACTAACTAAAACTAATATAACTAAAATATAACTGGATTGTCCAACCACTTACGTCCGCAAACACATGATTAATTCAATCCATCAAATACCGAAGAAAGCCAGCATGTTTAGTAGATATGTGGACTCACATATGCTACGAACTAATTTATTTAAAACGTCGAATTACTTTCTTTCTTTTCTTAGAACAATCCACGTTGTCTGTAAAGTTATGGGTTAAATCCAAAGCACGGAATTTCCACAATGAATCGAGCTCTTGCATCATTTTCTAGATATCAGTCTCGCTTTGTCCCCGCGATGGAGAAGTTGCCGTCCCGGACGCTGACTGCCGGCGCTCGTGCAGAAATTAGGGCACCGCGGCGATGAAGCGACGGCGTTTCGCCACGCCAACCGCTGGGCGGCGCGGGTGTCAGCGCTTCCGACGTGGCCCACGCAGCTCGCCATCGGGCTTCCTGTCCAGCTCCTCGCGGCGGCGCTGTTGGTGATGTAGGCACGGCAGTGTAGGGGCGGCGGCGCCGTTGCAGAGGGGGCGGCGGTGGTGTAGGGGGCGGCGCAAACGGTGATGTAGAGGGTGGCGGCGACGGCAGTGTAGGGGGTCGTCGGTGGTAGTATAGGAGGTGTTGGCCCTGGCGGTGTAGGGGGCGATGGTGGTGGTGTAGCAGGCGGCGGCGCTGGTGTAGAGGTAGCGGTAGGGTGCGTAGGTGGTGTAGGGGGCAACGGCGACAGTAAAGCGGGCGGCGGCGGCGGCGGTGTGTGGGGCGGTGGCGGTGGTTGTGTAAAGGGGAGCGGCGCCGGTGGAGTAGGGGAGGCGATGGTCCTATAGGAGGATGAGGAGGCGGCGGTGTAGGGGGCGGCGTATGTAATGCAGGGGCGGCGTACGTAATGTAGGGGCGGCGTACGTAATAAAGGGACGGCACACGTAATGTAGGAGCGGCAAACGTTATGTAGGGGCGGCGTACGTAATGTAGGGGCGGCGATGATGTAGGGGGCGGCGACGGCGGCGGTGGTGTACCGGGCGGCGACGGCGGATTAGCGGGCGACAGCAGTGTAGGGGGCGGCGGTGGTGGAGTAGCGGGCGGATGTGGCGGTGTAGGAGGCAGCGCCAGTGGTGCAGGGGGAGGCAACAGCGGGTAAGGCGGTGGCGGGGTAGGGGGGGAGTACGCAATGTAGGGGCAGCAATGGTGGTGTAGGGAGCGGCGGAGGTGTAGGGGGTGGGAGCAATGTTAAGGATGGCGGAAATTGTTTAGCGGACGGCGGCGCAGGCGGTGCAGAGGGCAGCGCAAGCGAGGTTGCGGACGGCAGCGGCGGTATTGGGAGCTGGGTCGGTAGCGGCGGCAGCGGCGGCGGCAGTGTGCGATTGGACTGCGCTGCACTATCGGCGGCCGAGTTTTATGCCTGGGCACTTATGGCTCGGAAATGTGCGAATGGACCTTAAACTTACCCCAATGTACTCGTGGCCAACTAAAATAGACCATTACACATTTTATGACTGTCCATTGCATGCGACAATAATCCCCTCTGATGTCCTTGGGACCTAAGTGCATTGAATTTTAACAGCTACGGTATTTGAGATGCGTGTTCCAGGAATAACTGTTTAATATTTAATACTCCTTAAATTAGTTCTGATAATTGTACTAGATAAATTAAATATCCTCCACGATTACAAATGGCTTTTTTTAGAAGAATAAGAATGCAGAAAAATGCGAGATGACAACATTTCTCTACTAATGAAAACAAAAATGCTTCAAAAGTGAAAAATGATAAAAAATATCGTACTGGAACCATGAATGACGCCCTCATTGAAGGTTGCAAACTTATAACTAGTTGACATGTGATCTCATATGAATTCGACTATCTTGCGTAATTGATTATGAAGACGAACAGTATTTAAAAGAATTTTAAAAAAGATTCGAATTTTATCGATTATTTTATAAAATCATGGACACTAGGACAGGGAAGATTATATCCATGAATACGAAGAAGAAGAAGAAGAAGAAGAAGAAGAAGAAGAAGAAGAAATGAACCAGTAGATATTAAAATGAGTAATAAAGGGTAACTACTGTACATAAATGTACGAAGCGATCTGAAATGTCAGATCGCAGAATGAGACTGCTATTACGAAATCGCAGTTCCCAAGTCCCCATTGTCCGCGACCGTGGCGAGGGCGGGCGCGTCGTCGGCCTGCGCGGCGCGGCGCGGCGCGACGGCGGTGTTCGGCTGGGCGTTGCGCGGGCTTGCAGAAACGGCTGCTCACGACGCCGCCGACTGGGGAAGACCGCGCGACCCACTTCGGCCCGACCCGCTGCCGCCGGCGGTGGCGCAACCAACCGGCCACCCGGTCCGCCACGCCGCCACCGCCGCCACCGCCGCCACCGCCGCCACCGCCGCCACCGCCGCCCGCCACCGCCACTACCGCCACCACTGCCACCGCCACCACTGCCACCGTCACCGCTGCCGCCGCCGACGCCACCACGCCGCCACTACCGCCGCCACCACCGCCACTACCACCGCCGCCGCTACCGTCCCCACCGCTGCCGCCATCACCAGCAGCCGCCACCGGTCTCTTGCTCCGAGTTCCACGCCCGGCTCCCGACACCGCCCTCTGCCGACCAGCCCAGAAGAGGCCGCCTGGCCAGTCCCCAGAAGTTCGGCCAACGTCTGGTCCACGTCCGTCCATGGTGCTGCCGGATTTCCTATAGCCCCACGATTCGCGGATAGGACGGAGGAGTGCCTGCCGTGACTGTCCGTACTATTTATTCCGAAAGAAAGTTATTCAAAAGTTGCATCAATTCCTGTTTTCTTCTTCTTCCTCTTCTTCTTCTTCTTCTTATTCTTATTATTATTATTATTATTATTATTATTATTATTATTATTATTATTATTATTATTAATAATAATAATAATAATAATAATAATAATAATAATAATAATAATAATATGAAAACTAATTGAAATTCAACTTTATCGGGCGGCAGTATTGCAACTTATCATGCTCTTGGATCAATCTATGCAAATTATATCCCTATCAGTATCAACTACGTATTTTAAAGATGTAAAGGAGGAAGATTTAAAAAATCGCTGCTAATAAAGTCAGTGTCCTATGAACAATTGTTCTTTCGATTACAAACTTAATAACAATAACAATAATAATAACAATATGATTGTACATGGAAACTATTGTAAACTCCGGTAAGAATTTATTCCACCTAAAAGTATCACGAGTAAAATCTTCAGTGATTTCACTGATCATTTGCATATTTGCCAGCAGTAAAGCTTTTTTCTGAGAGAGTCTTTGTCGGTTTCATTCTGGAACTCTGTAACTATGTTACTGGTCACTAATTATAAATCGCCCAAAGCACTGTTACAATAAAAGACAGCCTAATAGGCTAGCTATAAAATAAGCAAGAAATATAAAGAAATTGCTATTGAAAATAGCTGTCTGGCTGCATGTTTGTTTATTATCGAAAACGCTTAGTCTACCCCGTTTAAGTTTTATTTTTACCTTCATTAAGAATAAATTTGAGTTAATAGGAATATAGATTTCTACGATGATTCGAATAATTGCACAACAATATAACACGAATATTACCATATCACCTAATGAAATCATTTCTCAAAATGTATAAAATGTTGACATTTATGACTTTTTGCTCTAGTTCCACCAAAATAGAAATTACTACGTTTATGAATATTCTTGCATCGTAACTTATATTGCATAAATGTCTTTCGAAACTTTCTCTAAACTGTGTTTTTATTATATAGTAGTTTTATAGGATACGTAATTTTCTACAAGTCCCAACTCTGTAAAATCCAGAAAAGTAGGGCTTCACCATATACTACGCAACGTATACTATTTCATGTACAAGACTACACGAGGTCTCCTGTCGTACTTTGCACCACGCTCGAACTTCCTTGTTGAAATAATCTTTATGCATCTTAACGAATCGCTCGCTTCTTGTTTGTCCATAAAATGTCAACACGAAATATATTTCGCGGTTAAAAATTATTGTAGAGAAAGGGAGAAATATTATAATGGAGCTCTCTCTCTCTCTCTCTCTATATATATATATATATATATATATATATATATATATATATATATATATATTGTGACGTTCGTGGCCTGGCCACAAACTTACACGGCACTCACACATCTTCGACGGTGACGGAGTGATTAATAACATCGGAAGAGCAGCACGGAAGAGAAAAGGCGCGACCTGTCGGTGGCGGCCAGAAGCAGCGGCGGGGTAATTTCGACTGAGGGGCGGCGCGCATAGGGGTTCTATGACGTCAGGGCCGCATTTATACGGCGGAGCGGCGAAAAGCTGCCTTCTTCTCTGTTAATCCGACGACACGGGCGAAAGCACTAGTTCTATGAGTCTGGTAGCGTAGGCGAACGCGTATGTTCTCTACGAATTTGGTAGTGAAAGTGAATAATTGAGTGGTGTGAGCGTGGAGGATTAGTTGATATAGGAATGTGATTGCAATACGAACATATTGGTAATCCGCTGCAAGCTCGTTAGAAAGAAAGCGGTCAGAGCGAAGTATGAACAGTAAACGTTTTTTTCCAAGAGTGCTCATTTCGTGCAGAGGACAGTTTTGTGAAATCCAGTGGAGACTGCGTGTATAAGCGCTGCAGCCATCCGAAGTGCAGCTGCGACGCCCAGTGTAGTAACGCAAAGATCCGATTTTGCGACGCGCCAGAGACTTGGAGCGCGGGCATACACGTTCGTGGCGAGGACGGAAAAAAGAGAAGAGGGGAGCCGGGAGCGGATGAAGCGTACGAGAGAAGGGCCTGGTTTGACCGATCGCGTGACGGACGGGCGAGGCGAACGAGAGAAGGGCCTGGTTTGACCGAACGCGTGACGGACAGGTGAAGCGTACGAGAGAAGCTGGAGTGACATCGCTGCGACACCGGGCAGCGGGAGTGCCAAGGTCGCCTTCGAGCGAACTGGAGAGCGCCGTAAAGGTAACCGTGCTTGCGACTTTTCGTGCGAAGATTGGTGCGGACCAGAAAGTGGATAACGGCAAATTTGCGTGGTAGTTCATGTGAGAAACTCCCTAAATTCAGTATAGAAAGACTGTCACCTTTTAAACAAATTCGTGGAGGTTTAAATTCTGCTAAAAGTATGCCTTGTTTGATTTTGACAAAGGCCAAAACCTTGTACAATTTTACGGCAATGTTATGTAAATAACTGGCTTCATTCTGTGTTATTGGGGAAAGATTAAGTTGTTCCACTATTTGATGAATGTGTATATTCTTTTTTATGATTTAAATTGTACGTATTATAGTAGGTTTCCACGTTACTTTGTTACATTACTTTCTCATACCCCAAAAGATCCTGCCCCCCGAGATATTTAAGCTCGAAAGAGCATTCTATCAGGGCGTATCCACGAGTGGAGGCGTTACAATATATATATATATATATATATATATATATATATATATATATATTGTTAGCTGAAGCCAATTTTCTTTCTTTCAGAAATGGAAAAAATCGGAAATATTGAGTAACACATCCTTTTGGCATTGCGCAGTGATGTAGGACAATTCTTAGTCTTTTCACAAAATGTACAAAATTAAAATTTATTATAATGTTTAGTAGTATATTGTTCCCACGTGATAATCACACATTCTAAGAATAATACGTAAACATTGCGCCTAAACTCATACAATTATTCTTTGGAAGAAGAAGAAGAAGAAGAAGAAACGTTTTCAGAAGCGTTTTCCTCTTTGTGAATTTTCCTCCTTTGACTCAAGGCCAAGCAAACAGAGGCAAATTACAAAAAACAACTAAAAACTCCAAGAAACAACCGAAAGAACAAAAACTCTCGTGAGAGAACATTTGATTCGAAGCATACACCACCGGATGTCAAGGAATGACAATTTTGAAATTTTCCACGTTTTATATACATACATAGGCCAAGAGGACAAGTTATGATCCGCGCTCAAGCTCAAACCGCAGTTGAAAAGATATTACAATAATAAAATATATATTTTTCTCACAAAATGTCTATTTATAATTTAATATCATTCATTGAAAACATAATATTTTACAAAATGTTGTAAAACGCCCTAGTGAATTAGTGACATACAGCTCAGCTAATCGTATTAGGAATTTAAACAAATATCTCATTTAAGTACTAATCTATTTTCAATTACTTCGTTGGATACACATTTAGCTTTCTATCGTTCGTAATCTTCATGACTTTGTCAACCGTACTTATTAAATTAATTTAATGAAACACATTTAATTAGTATGTGTTTGGATTTACTGCTCGTTTATCGTCATACTTTATCAGATTACTCTCCACTATTAATAAATAAAAATTAAGTATTCTGTTTAAAATTACAACTTGCCTTCCAATGTCAAGTTTATATAGAACAATGGTCTAATTTCGTCCGACATTGCTCCTGAAAGTAATAAAACTTTACTCCAGCGGCAATACTGAATTGTTGGGAAATACCGTGGACTAAAAACGCGTGCCACGTGCAGTGATGGCAAAATTTACCAAAATATCGATACATCGGATAAAGGATTTCCGATGTTTAAAACATCGATGTTTTAATTATAGACTAATAAACATGCTATTTTCCAACCCATTTGTAATTACAATACGTAAAAGGGATACATTTTATTGTTTGTTTACCAGCATGTTAGTAGTATGTAAAAATTATTATCGAATGTAAAGAATAAAATTAACAATAAAGAACATGTGTTTTGCTATCGATGTCGTGTCTCACTGTCGATTCAGGTAATGACACGGCTGGTGATAACATACATTCATAACACGAACAGCTCCCAAACTTCCTCAGATTGCACAGTCCAAATGTGCAGCGTGATGAAGAGGATGACACAAAACAACGATACTGCTGTGGATTGCTGATATTCTACAACGTGCTTAAACCTCTTTATTTAAAAAAAATTATTAAAAATTTAAAAAAACAATGATGTTTTTGCAACAAAATATCAACACGAAGAAAACATCGAAAGCAAAATATTATGTTGATCTGAAAGCAAAATATCTATATTGATGTTCCTGTGGAAAACATTGATTTTTTTGCCATCCCTAGCCAAGCGCCCCGAGTGAAATTCGCGCGCTGCGTCGAGTCGCCTCCGGAGCTACGCTGCCACCGCCACTTCCGGCCGTGCGTGCGTGCGTGCTCGCGTGCGAGGTCTCGGGCGGCGCGAGGGGCCTCGTGGCCTTCCGCAGCCCGTGATTTTCCCCTCCTCCAAGGACAGCGGCGTTGCAGCGGCGGCGGCGGCGGACGAGGCCTTGGAGACGGTGGCGGTGGCGGTGGTGGAGGCGCTGGACACAAGGCGATGAGGGCACTGGAGGTGGTAGAGGCATAGGCGTTCATGGCAATACAGGCGATGGTGGCATTAGAGGTGATGGTAGCTTTGGATGAGACAGAGGCATTGGGGGCTGTAGAGGCGTTGAGGGCATAAGAGGAGGAGGGCGTATTAGAAGCGATGGGGGCACTAGAGGTGGTGGAGAATTTTGAGCCTTGGAGTTTTTCTGGCTTTTAAGCGATAGCGGGAAGGAAGGAAGGAAGGAAGAAAAAGAAAAAGAGAAAGGCGGCGGGGTGTTGATGAAGAGGGGCGATTCCGTAGTGGCGTTGGTGTCGCAAAGGGTTAGCGGGTAAGTGGCAGTGGGAATGGCAGTGACGGTAGTGGCGGTAACCTCACGTGACAGTGCACGGACGGCGACTTCGGAGAACGTATTTAGTGATGACGGACAGCCTAACCGGATCCTTTCGTTTTTGGCGATGAGACGTAAGAATTTCGCCTTCGTCATATTTTCCATTCATAAGAATTTGGCAGAACCACACACGTCTGCTACTACTTGGGGCCTATTGCAATCGTGGAAGGTATTTGATTAATACAATGAACGAAATAAAATGTTTTGCTAGGTCGTAAAAGCTGCAAATAACGGTTTGTGGATCCATTTCTGTAGGTTCGAGAGAAGAAGAGGAATAGTTCAAGTCCTGTTAAATTTCAAACTAACAATGACTTGCCATCACCATCTGGAAGACATCCGAGAAGCCTTCTCTACCATCTGAGAAGATATTTTATTGTAAATTTAGTGTTAGTTAGAAATTTAAGTTTACATGTCTATATGTCATTTATAATTATACACTATATTTGGTAATTTGAACACCTCAAAAGGTACCTAATTGTAATCTATGGCCATAGAAATTTAGGTAATTACCTGTATTTTATTACTAAGTATAGTCTATAAGCAATATTTGGTTTCAAAGGAAAAATAAAAAATAATGACATGTTCATGATGTATACAAAAACAGGTTTTTATTAATTAAAATTCATACATCAATGTAATCTGGTGTAGCTAACAAATTCTTAAGTTTAGAGTAATTTTGGAGTATTTTGGGCACTTCACTTAATTTTTTGGTGCTATAAATAAATTTTTATTAGACAAATAAAAATTTATTTATTCACAGGTATATAGTTCCAACGCCGACCGCTAGGCGGTGTTGTTCTTGTCCGGCGCTTGGATTATTGATTTTTTCTTGCTTCTTTGCTGCCTACTCCGTTGCTCTAGCTTATAGATTCCATGTATACAATCGATATGTATTATTCCACGCCTCAGTGGCGGTGAATTCATCCCCTCCACTTGTTGGAGAAGTTATAAAAACGGCCTGCGCGCCGTTACTAAGCCCCCTTACAGTGTTTGTCGTCTTGCTCGTCGCAGCTCCTGCTCCTCGGGTTTCGCCGGCATTTAGGCCGGCCATAGGTGATGGTAACGCGGGTAATAGGTTTTTTGAAGCACACCGATCCACAAAAAGTGGATTTCTAATTTTTGTATGCAGTATTTATACTGCTAAGATGGAATTGGATGGATCTCAAATAGGTGTAATGTTAATGTTGTATGCTAATGTTCTGATTATCTGGTAAATGTGCTGATACTGTTTCATGTGTTGTTAATGAGGCTTTGTGCCTACTTTTTCAGGAAATTGTAATTTGTATGTGTTGTGTGTTGTTCACGTCGTGCTCCTGTTGTGGGCGGTGACTCCACACAGGCGGATTTCTGTGTCGAGCTCTGATAGCGGCAGAACCGCCAATTCTATTTGTTCTCTGTACTCATTGTTGTATTTTTTGTGTTGCAGAGCTTATAGGTACTTCATGCGTAAGACGTAAATCGCATTGGGCCTCTGAAGTGTGTGTTTCCTGTCTGGATCGTGGCCCATACGGGCAAATTCCCGTGGTCATCGGTTGGTCCAGTTTCGGCCCCGTGAGCTCGCTACTTTGGGCGGCTCGGGTAACAGGTCGTCCGTCGACGTATGTGTCGGCACGTGAGAGGCGGCCTTACATGCAACAACATCAGCACAAAATTGTTGGTCGGTAAAGTGGTAAAAGTGTAAAAATCAGAACAATCAATCCAATTCCATCAAGTGTGTTTTGCCCGTGATTTCCATCACTAGGTGTAATTATGTTTAACGCAAACACTGATATGTGGCATTTTTTTTTTATTAGGCTTTTGGTATTGTTGCTCCATGGTGGGCTCTAAATTAGTAATATTTTCATAGGTAAAGTTTTTATGTGTAATGCCTCTGTTTGTTGTTGTTCGAGGCATAGTTCAATATTCCGCGTATCACTCAATTTGTTTATTTTTTTGTATAGAAGGGTTGCTTATTGGTACGCGCCTTTGTCAAATTTGGAATTAAAAATTCGTAAGCCGCTCGCGGCCTTAAAATAGGTTCTACGTCGAGCGCCTTGAGTAATTCTGTGTGATATTTTGACAATTGTAATGTTGAATTTTGTATTTTCAGCTATTGAATTTTCAGGTACTGTTCTTGTGATGCGACTAATGTTCGATCACTTCATTTTTGTATTTGTTAAAGTTGTAATTCTGCATAGTTCTCTGTCAGATGTGTTGTAATCCCTGCACAGGGAACATTTTTCTATATTATTGTGAAATAAATTGTTATATTGTGTTCGTAACTAATGTGTGGTTAATGTCTAAAATAGACACGATTACTATCAATGCTCCTACGGTTCACGAACCTCATGTGTGTCCTTCCCATTGGAATGTTCACCTTCCTGCGAAGTTAGCCCCAGGAGTTAAATGTTGCTCCGCCCCTCCTTAGGTATCTTACCGGTCATTTATTTGCAACTCTCTTTCCTGAGTATTCAGGTGGCGACCGTGAATCTTGTATTTGTTATTAACTTGTTAAGTATTGATATTCTGATTGTTGCAAATATTAATAAAGAATTTATACTTACCTTTGGCGCCAATTTTCCTGAGCTTCTCTCTTGGTGCCTTCTTTAAATTCTTTAATTGTTCATTAGTCCCCTACCCCCATATTTAACAAGTCCAGTTAGTTACGAATTTGTTATTTTTTAATTCTGCACTTGTATAAATTGATTTGTATTAAAATGTTTAGGTATAAATTGGAATAAATACAATTCATAGAATAAATTTAAGGACCGCATATAAATTAGAATAAATTACTATTAAATAAAAAAATTAGACCTCTAGGGATGCTCATGGGCAGCGCACTAGCTTCCCGTGATGTGGTCCCGGGTTCGATTTTCGATTGAAGACAAAATAGAGTTATAACTTACCTTTAAAATCTCCCAGTTTCTGTAGAGTCTGTGTGACGAAAGAAAGCTGAAGCAGGCGGATCTTGCCAGATACGTGAAGAGAATACATGTTCGCCACATGTCGCTTTTACCCACAAGCATGGGAATTTAACTAGGCTCAGGCATGGCGAACACCGTTATCAGGCCGGTGAAGTCGGATTATCTACCCAAAATGCCAAATACAAACAAATAGTTTCAAAAATTTTAGCTTAACACGCGGAGGAAACATTTATTGAAAGCTACAGAGTAACCGTTTTTTTCTTCAAAGAATGAAACGATCACGCGAAATAAACTGAGTTATGTAAACATCAACAATTAATAAACAACATTTTAAAAAAATGTTTATCAATTACTGGTCTGGTTTCTTCCAGCGAGACAAGCGACCAACAATACGGCGATTCCATTTCTGAATTAATAATTCCCGGGCGCTGTTTGGGGCTTTCCTCCTCCAACCTGCTTCCTTTGTTGCCGCATGAGTCATCCGCCGCCCGCCCACGCCCAGACCGGCCATCGCCCTCGAGCGTCGCCCACGCGCCCGCGCCCCAACCCACGCCCCCGTGCGTCGCCTCCAGCAGCACCAGCGCGCGCCGGTTGTGGGACATTCTCCTCGCCGCTCCAAATCCCACAGCTGGCAACTCGCTGGTTGCCCGCCCCAGCCCGTGGCGTTACACCGACCAACTCCGCCCTTTCCAAGTCACAATAGCCCCTCTCTCCACTTCGCCTTTTGCCTTCTCACTCACACCCACACAATCCACCACGTTTGTTGTTGAGGTTGCCTCAATCCATAAAGGGAGTGGAGGTTTTCAGTTTGGGGGGATTGGAGAATTGGAATGGCGATTGATTCATTGATTAGTGATTCCGGACTCGTTAACAGTTAAAGGCATTAGTCCCATAAGTGTAGTGATGTTTTCCATAGGGAGTTGGCGGTGATCTTCCCCCACTGGATGGCGAGTTCCGGTGCCGACCTACCGTGGACTAGCGGGAATTTCTCCAACCAGTTATCTTCCACCAGCGGGTCACCTCCCCAGCCGGGACAAGCTCTAAGCTCCCGACCGGTCTCCCGGAATATGTATGTGGTAGTGTAGTGCATGTTAGTGTAAGTGTGTGTAAGGGGAGAGGATAGGACAAGGAAGAGGAAGGAAAGATTGCGCGCGGTCCGTGATCTGTTTATAAGGGTACTGATTCTCCTGGTGCGGATCGGAGACACCACGGAAAACTACCGATCAGAGCAGCTGGCTGCAAGAATTCTCCTCCAGACGGTGACTGAATTCAACCTAGCTTGGGCAATTGGAATTGGGGAATTGAATGATGATAGTAGAGTGAGAGGAAAGTAATACGGGTCGCTAAGTAAAAGGCTAATGCGCACTCATTTCGTGTCACCTGGAATACTTGGGATTTGAAGCGTCCACCGCCGCCCCTCGCTCAACCACCCTATCTATCCACACTTCCAGTCTCAACCAAAGGGCCACCACAATAGTCGTTGGCACTCTGATTGCCCCTCCTTGAAAGAGATCGTTGGCCTACTTCCGGATCTTACAGTAAGGACCATTTCACATTTGATCAAATCATCAGTAATCATCTTGTTAATATCCGTGCTTTTTCCTGAAACCCATTCCACCATCCCCAACAAACAAATACATGAAATTAACACATAAAAAAGTTCAGAACCTGTTATTACCAAAAAAATCAATTTCTATGATAAAAACACTAGAGGTACTACTCGTTCAACATGTATTGTTTCACTTGAGTAAACACCGTAGTACTGTCTCAGTGGAGAAAGAAAATATATTCTAGATATATGAATCACTATAAATTAAGAAATTCATGGAAAATAAATGTGAACTAGGACAATAAGCCTCTTTAAATATATCACAATAAGTGTAAGAATATAAGGTTAAATTAATTTTCAGACAGTGGTTGTTTTAATGCAAGCACAGAGTGCTAAATGTTCAGTTTTTAGCAATAGAGCTAACAGTGAGAAGATGGTCAGGTGTGCAGATTTATCTGTGTATGTAACAAAGAAAACAAATTACTTTCTTCTGACTATATTAGCGATTACTGACCTTAGTGTATCATTAAGTGATTTGCATACTTGCATTAAAATGATATGAAAGTCAATAAAGCTTTCTTAAAATAATATGACACGCGTGATAAAAGTGATTTAATTTTCCTCATAGGGTTGCGTCACTTGGCCTATAGGCCTTGTGTCGGAACATTTCTCACTCGCACAATAAAATGTGAAAAGAGGCCTTGAAGAAGACGATTGGAGTGATAGAGAGGCATGGAGATTGGGATGCGAGAGACGGCCGCAGGAGCTGTAGACAACTCGCAAGAAGAAGAAGACAATAAAATGTCACTTTTACCACTCGTATCATAAATAATGTTAAATGATATAATAATAACAATCAATATTGGAAGTATCGAAACTCGAGGTTCGTTAATATATTAGATTGTTTAATATCCGTATTGCAATACTTCATGATAATATCGATGTGTCGTGATCAAAGTATTTTATCGGACCAGCGGTCCGCCAATGCTTCGCTATTGTGGTGTATTAAATAAATACAATCAATAAAGATTAATTACGCACTTTATTACATTACACTACATTTTAAAAATCATATATTCGCATAATGTTGTGCACCGCCGGCATTTGGTCCTTGGCTTTATAGATTGCAACTTCTGGCTTGTTGCTTTATAGGATTTCAACTTTGATGTTAATCGATATTACGAGTCGGAGCGAGGCGTGTAGTTCAAAAAAATATCCATAGATCGACCTTCAAGGAAGGTCCTCTGACAACGGCGTAGAACCCAGTTCGTCGATTTAATTAAAACCACTTTTTAAATACTTACAAATTCAATGTGAAAATTGTAGCGAAATCGGTCGTGTAGTTTTTGCGACAGACATACGCGCATTCCCCTTTATTTATACAGAGATTCAATGCTTCGTGATAATATGAGTGCATCGTATAACGTTTGAGTACGCAGAATCAAATGGACGTTAGAAACACAAGACCTGAATTCCCACAGCCGCAGCCGCCTCCGCTCTTGGCTAGGCGGCAGCCGCGTTATTCCGCTCACGCAGCTTCCGTCGGCGCCTGCCAAAGCCAGTGGGCGCGCGGGCGAGAGAGCCCGGTCCACCTCCCACGCACCAAGGCACGACCCACGCCGCCAAGCCCCTCCCCCTCCCCCTCGCCTCGCCCCGCCACGCCAAGCCCTACCACGCCCTTACACGCTGCGCCACGCCACGCCATTCCTAGCCTTGTCTCTCCCCGCGTCGCCACGACCTAGCGCGCCCCGCCACGGCCCTCCCCTCGCCCCGCCCCGCCTCCACGTCACGCCACGCCCCGCCCCGCCATTCCTTGCGTTCTCTCACCCCACCTCGCCACGACCTAGCGCCACCCCGCCACGCCACGCCTCGCCAAATCACGCTACGCGACGTCAGCCACGCCACACCACGCCACGCCACGTTCTACCACACTCTACCCCGCCACGCCACGACTCGCCTCGTCTCGCCACGACACGTCCCGCTACACTACGCCCTACAACACCCCGCCCTGCCCCGCCAAACCCCACCACGCCACGCGACATTACACCACGCCAAGCTCCGCCACGCCCCGCCACGCCCCGCCACGCCCCGCCACGCCACGCCACGCCCCGCCACGACATGACACGACTTGCCTCCCCACGACACGTCCCGCCACGCTCCACAACACCACGCCTTACAACGACCTGCCCCGCCACTTCCCACCAAGTCACGCCATGCTCCACCACGCCACATCACTTCACTCCAGGCCCCGCCACGACACGCCACGCCCCGTCACACTCCGACCCGCCCCGCCACGCCACGCTCCGTTCTGCCCTGCGCTGCCCCGACCTCTCTGACCTTTCCTACAAATTCACCAGAATAAATAATGCCTGGTTCAAAGTTTGAAATTGGAGAGTGATGTCAAAAATACAAGCATAGTATTTTTACGAGTAGAATGTATTTCAATTTGACGGCTTTGAAACTTTTAATTAAATCGTTGTTTTGTTTAGATGCGAGGGGAAAATGTAATATTTTGTCGTAGATAATATCACATTCATTGAAAATTACTGATAAATTCCGAGCCACGTAATTAGCCGAGGAATTTTATCTAGGAATTTTCAACAGTTTTACGTAAGACTTATTTCACGAATAAAATGTTTGAGAATATTTATAAGAAAATTATATTAAAAAATAGAAGACACCTTCTAACACTTTCTGTACTTTTCTAATAATAATAATAATAATAATAATAATAATAATAATAATAATAATAATAATAATCTAATGTTTAACCAAATCTTGTGTGGGTCACAGCTCGTTTACATTGTGAAGAAACTACTTTCACGTCCAAGTGATAAATAATAAGCGATAAAACGTGCGGGGAGCTCGTGTTTGATTAGTTCACAGAGAAGGAATCGATCTCCACAGAAAGTTCAAATTTTATGACAGGAATAGGAATTTGAAATGTTTAATTGAAAAATACACAGAATTCCCCGTCTTAATGCATTCCATATAACTTAAAATGAACTTGGATTACTCTCCATGCTCCCTTGCAATGCGCTCGGAATTGAAAATGGATTATCATTGAAATCCTGCTTTCTATTAACTGCTCGTTCTGTTACTAAGAACAGTAACATCTTTATATACGTAATATGTAATAGTTTGCGTTGTTGTAGTCAGATAAATGCTTAGAAGTAGTTGGTCAACTTTTGTTAACTTGTAATATTTCTCCTTCGTGAGAGATGCCAGCAACGTGGTTAAAAGATATCTATATGATTAAAGAAATACACAATCAAAATTAAAATGTTGAGGTTTCCACGGAGAACATTCTTTGTAATAGAAATCTCTGTTACACAGTTGTTATCGAAAACAGGTAATTGTGCAAATGAATCCTTTCCGTATGCTTCATTCAAAGAACTCTCATTAATTTACCAGTGAACAGCTCATCGTGGAGATTGCCATACGAGTAATAAGAGTGTATTGTTGGGAAAGTTTTCTCCAGCAAGGGACTCTTCGCCAACCGCGGATTCAGGCCTGGGAGGGGTGGGGGCATGGGAGCCAGCCCCCCTCTCAAGACCTAAAGTTTTCGTTTACCTTCCTTTATTTGACATAATTGGTATTAATATTATGTTCGAATTATTTAATTATAATATTGTATAGTATCACATCTACAGTACATAAATAATATACAATGTATTAACAGATGTTTATTTTTGACAAAAATCGACGATGCCCCCTCCCCACCAAAAAAAAAGAAAGATCGGCTGGATCCGCCCCTGCTCTTCCGAATATATTCGGACAGTGTTATCTCAAACGGTGAATTTTTTTCCACCGCCGCATTCACCCATTTCGCCCACGCATCCTCGCGCGCCCGACCGCCTGCTCCTGCTCGCCCAACCGCGCTCCGCACACTTCTTGCGGGGCTTCGCTCTGCCTCGGCCGACGGCGCAGACTGTTTTGTTTCTCCCACACAATCTCATCTGCCCATTGCGCGCTCAGGCTCCCACTTCCAATCAACCACACGCCCCTCATTCCTTTCTCCAACGCACGTTCCGCCAGCGCATTTTGCTCTTCGGCGGCGTTTTCCTTTTCGTTTTAACACTGCGTTTTGTTTCTCTCCCTCAGTCACACGCCAACGGCCTCCCGACCCACCTCCTCTCAATTTTGCACCCTACTTCTCTCACCGCGTCCTTCATCCCTACCCATCCCCCACGCCGCGCGGGCTGGTTTCCATTTCATCTCGTACCGTCCTATCTCACCCCGTGGTGCCCCATCTCAAACTCCTCGTATTCCAGCCTCCGCCTCGCAACCCTTATCACGCCCCCGCTTGCCACATTCCACCGCCAGTCAATCCGAGTCATTTTCCGTGTCGGGGGGACGTGTTTCTCATTATCTGCTGCCTGGGCTAACGGACTAGCAGCATGCTCATGCACTAATTTACTCTTTTTATCTGTGCTGTCGTTTTTTCTGTATCTTCTGTTGGCCTTCGCCGCACGAACATCGCAATGGATGTCCGTGGACGTTGCGTTCTCTATCCCGTTCGCTCTGCTTTGATAGTATAGAAAATGAGAAATTACTTTGTCTTCGACATATGTTTTAACTCAAACACTGATGAAAATTAATTTTTACTCGTTTATCTACCCGAAGGAGGTATTGTATTCGAAGTACATAAATAGTTACATGATAAGATTATAATGAATTTAAGCTATTCACTCATACTCATACACTCACACGAAGCGCATTCATTATTTTATTCATCACGACACTTTTTTTTTCATTTCTAGGACATTCTTCGAGTCCGCTTAGCCACCCATACTTATACAACCCATAATTCCGAGTAGCATGTCCAGTCGAATGTAGCCTCTCTGATTGCATTCACGCGTAGCTAACTTCGTCATTTACGAACTTTGAAAACGATAAATTTATTACTTCTCGTTCGACAATTATGTCTTTCGAGGATTTTGAGAATACAAAATATTACATGCTTGACACACAGAACAACACTGATGAATTGCTTGACACACAGAACAACACTGATGAATTCTAAAAACTAATCTCTTAGGAGAGATAGCTTGACTGGTCGAGCCAAAGCGTGCTTCCACTGAGATCCTCTATCTAAGAGATTGTGGGCTTCAATGCAAGATAGAACATGGATGCTTTTCTTTTGTTTCCCACGCTGATACGGTAGTTCTTGAACTCATGCAATTGTGCAAATGCATCAGTATCATGCGCTTGATTCAAAGAACTCTCATTAATTTACGAGAAAACTGTTCATCCTGGAAATTGCTATCATAAGAGTCACTTGCAGGAAAACTTTCAAGAATGCAGTTAATGGTAAGCGAGCAATGAAAACAATATATATATATATATATATATATATATATATATATATATATATATATATATATATATATGCTCAGTCATGCTCAAAATATTTAGTGATTCTTTGTCTTATCATATATATCTCAATAAATATTTTCTCAGACACACATGTGAGGTACAATAACGTTTTCATTAATTCCTTTCGTCTTTGTGTTCGCATTGTCTTCATACACAATTAGTATATTGCGCACGAGATCTTATGGCATGAAATAAATAATAGCTTTTGAAAAATACCAGCAAGACATGCACCTGCACGTATTCAATAATGTAATAAACTTGTCTTCATCATAAGAAACGGCAAGAACTAATGTTCAGTGTAGGAGAAAGCTGATAAAAGTGCATGTTCCAAATGTTCATTTCCGGTTTTGTAATATCAACATCATCTCATATTTAATGACTGCTATTTATTTATATTTCATTTCGAGGTTTAGTGTGCTTTTGGCGTTATTTGTTAGAAAATCGTATTTTCAATTCACAGAAATCAACACTCAATGTATTTCACCTTACGACAATTCGCTGAAATAATTCTGAGATTGATTCAAATGAAGGTGATGGTATTTTGTAAACACTTTAAAACCAAAATGTCTTTAACTGTAAATAACGAATTGACAGCACGCCCTGTATTGATAACATAAAGAAACAGTTTCGTGTATTTTCTATTAGCCTCCGTTTCAAAACGAATATTGAGAGGCAACTTCGTAGTAACGGGATTTAATACCAGCTTCCGATCCCGGTCAATTTACTGTCGTGCAGGAAGAAAGATACTTCTTGGAATGAACTTGAACATTTGTATGTTCCCTACAAAGAGTAATGACTTGAAAAAATTGCCAAAATGCTGCACCATTATTAACCATTTAATAGTGAATACTGCCGTAGCAAAAATTGTATATAAATACTTGGTGGGAGAATATTATGACTGAGTTTACTCGTATATCTATCGGGAAAAGAGGCAAAATAATTTCGTGAGGAGTGTGAGTGACATAACGTCCGACAGAATAGTTGAATATTCCTTTTTTCTGCAAATAAGAGAACAGTTCAATAGAAGTAAGAAAATATGCCTTTTGAAATTAGTAAACTAAACTGAGTAATTTTAAACAAGCCTCGTTCTTTCAGGGAGGCAGTTTAAAAAACAATTATACAAAAGCTTTTCCTTTCAACTCTCAAGGGAACTTTAACGCAGCGTTATATTCACATGTAGAGTTTCCAAGCGGAGTTAATTAGAGAGATATGATACGGGGAAAATTACACTGATACAGGTTGTGAGAGTGAACCAACGCAATTAGACAAACGTTATTGAAAACATCCCACAGTACAATATCTTACCACGTTGTTAGTTCTTACATTTCAGTACATGAATAACACCAATAAAAAATACAAATGTGTTCCGACATAATGTATTAAGAACACATTTTAGAATTACGTATCATAGAGTACACATTTTAGAATTACGTATTGCGTAGGGAAAGAGTCTTCATATGCGAGAAGAGGTATACAGTAATTAGATTGAATCAGGCGCGGCTCGTCATTAAAGGCTGTAAGGCGGAACCTCTCTTATAGAGATCGCCCCCAAAAGAAATTTAAAAATATATTTATAAATGTATTTATTTATTAATAATGGATTTATGAGTTGTATTATATAACAATCATATCAAATTTTTTCTTTGTTCGTTAACGGCCGGCCGTAACGCATTTGAAGCTGTTGACAGGGGAGACAAAAGAGTTAGGCTCCCACTTCATTCCGCCAAAAGGCCTGTGTAAAACGAGGAGGCGTGACGACATACAATCACTGCACAGACTTACCGGTGGACGAAGGCTGCGGCCAGGTAGCATTCAAGGGTGGAGTGTAGCGTCTGAAGAAGGGCGTGCTCACCAGATGGCATTACTACGCAGCTCAGTGAGTAGCATTGAGCATCAACTAGTTTCCCCAATATGCGGTAGGAGCGCAGTTATGCGTGTATCGGAAAAGATTATGTGTAGAAGTACAATACATGCAATGTAGTACAATGCATTTGCAGCCTCCCCCATTTAGAAAACCACGAGCCGCGACTGGATGGAATCAATATAAACCGAAGGGTTTGAAAGGAACGATATCAATCGTCATTTCTTATCCTATAACGAAATTTTCTTATTCTCATTGCCAGTAACAAACAAAGAGTACATTTCACCAATATTCGTCAAGGGAATGTGCAGAACTGCCAGCTACAGGAACTTCCCATTGCGATGGCTCGTCATCCACTAATGTGCGACGTAACTAATGTTGCGACGCATTGCGGAAAGCGAGTGATAAACCGCTGCAGAACGGGAGCAACGCACAATGGAAACAACGTGGCTGCTGCGGAGAATTCTCTCACAACGGGAATTGCTGTAGGCGCGTCTACAGTCGACGCCTCGGGGGAAAATGCAAGAGCCCGAATGCGCTGGGATGCAAATCGAGGCGCCAGGATAAGGTGAAGGTGGTGATGAATAAGATACGGTGTAGGCGTGGGTAAGGGGGTCGGGAGGAAACTAGTAGTTCTGCAATAGGTCGCAAACTTTATTACAGATTGCACATTTTCCCACAGATCGTAAGGCATTGTCTCAGAAATCTGCGAGACTATGGTTTTTTGAAAAAAATATTGAACATTGAACGCAATTAATATTTCAAAAAATAATTTATTTCACTATCATTCCCACATCACATTTCCGCAATGAATCTACGCTGTTTGAAATAAAAATTAACACAAATTGGTATCATATTTTACAGCTATTTCATAAGGAAAATTGAATTGTGCACCTAGTCATTCAGTCGGTAATGATTGTTTCATCCATTTCCGAAAATGTTGAGTTTCATTAATCAAGCAGATCGTGTCGGAATTAACCGCGTTCTTGACGCGAGTATAGGAATAGATAGACAATATATTGATGTCCCCATTGGCGTTCCCCGAGGCGGAGGGGTTGCGTTGACAGGCACGTTCTGTGTGGACTCGCTACCATTAACACAGTCCAAAGCATCGATTAACTCATGTACTGCGTTGGTCGGGGGAATTTAGGTACGATCAGTATGACTGATAGGAGTTTATGAGTCACAGCTGTCGCAAATTATCACGAACGCTGCGGGTTGATGATTTTCGTATCGTCTTTTAAAACCATTTCATAAGGAAAATTGAATTGTGCACCTACTCGTTCAGTCGGTAATGATTCTTTCATCCATTTCCGAAAATATTGAGTTTCTTCAATCAAGTAGATCGTGTGGGAATTAACTGCGTTCTCAACGGGGGTATAGTAATAGACAGACATTGTACTGATGTCTCCGGCACTGCGGCTATTCCCCGAGGCGTTGTGGTTAATAATAATAATAATAATAATAATAATAATAATAATAATAATAATAATAATAATAATGTCTTTATTAATGGCGAGGCTCAGGTCATAGGGCCTGCTCTTCCGCCTAACCACTGAGTCTACATTGATACAGAGTAGTAACATATAAGAGGGGAGGAAAATCTGTACATTTACGTCAGGGAGTGCAAAACTAGGGACCATTTCGGCATACGCCTTAAGCGATTGAGTAAACCCAGAAAACCTCAATCAGGATGACGGCTTAGGGCCGAACAGCAGTATGGTAAGAAATGGAAGAGAAGAGAAAAATTAGAGAAGGGAATCATAAATGAAAATGAAGTAGAAAATACGAACGATGGTTGTGGTTACGATGACAACCACGGACTATGTGCAACGTGGACTCGCTACCACAAACACAGGCTAAGCATCGATTAACTCATGTGCTGCGATGGGTGGGGGAATTTAGGTATTACGAGTATGACTGATAGGAGTGTATGAGTCGCAGTGAGTCGAACTAACGCGATGGTTGAGGATGTTAGGAAAGAAACCAAGTGGGTAACTGTAACTGAAATTAAGTTTCAGTCAAGGGGAGGGAAACGAACAGTAAACATGAAAAGGCGTGAAAACTAGCAATCAGCATCATAATAAATAATGTAAATCAAATTATGCCATTCCATCAACCAAAAATATTTTTTAAAATAAATTTTATAGTAAAACTTTCTCAATGCGGAATCTCAAGGAAGCAATATTTTTTTCATATTAGAAAAGATTTCGCATTATCCAAAATAATACTGCGGACTTTACGTTTGCCGATACCGCAATTTATGTTCACATTGACAGATTTCCACATTATATACGTTACACATTGAGCACGTTTTACTGTACAACGAATTATATCATGTGTCCCGGCTTCTTTATGAAAGAGCTGACACCACTTTCTTCGGTCCCTTGGTGACTTATTAGAATTCTCACTCTTATTAGAATTCTCGTAAATAAGCACAAAAACAATTCTACGAAATGTTTCAAATGAGCCTTTGGGATGATATTTATCCAACGATAAACACACAGGCAGGCTGAATTCGATATGAGATACTTTGTGTGGACATTCAATTCTGGGAAATGTGTTATCGAATCACTCGGGCAGGCGGACGCGTTTTGTAAGGGCCGTATTTAACGTCTGACGCTAAAACAGGAGCAAACTTTCCCCCTAAAAGAGTCACCGAAAACCGAATTGTAAATATACTCCGACAAATGAAAACCCGACTTTTCATTATACTTCATAGCGAAAAAAGTAAAGGAGACAGCACAGATACTAGACCCTCGCGTCACAAATGCAAAACGAAGACGTTAGTTCTACAAAAACAGACATTTTCAGGAGTCTGCGCCATCTTCCTACGGTAGTAACGATGACTTCTATGCGCGACGCCAGTTTGTGTAACTAACTCAAAGTTTGGCCTTCGTTAACAGCTGTTTGTGAAGTAAATGTGAGCGTCGCCTCGTCTTCAGCGCTCAGTTGCGCTACGGGAGAGGCTGACGTGCGAGCGCTGCAACGGGGCACGCAGAGTAATGAGGCCTGCAACTGCAAAAGGCTGCTGCTATCTCCGCCTCTGGCGAAGGTCGATAATAAATTCCAATGAATAATATAATTCCAATGGAGTTTATAAAAAAGCCGTTTAACGAAAATAAAAATTTCACAAGAATACTATTCACGTTTCATTCATAAAATCATATTCGAGATGAGTTATCTGTGTATAAATAAAAGGGAATATGCGTACGAGTGTCGCACATAGACGCAAAAACCACTCGACCGCTTTCGTAGAATTTTTTCCAATTTTGTTCTTCGTAGTAATGAGTGTTTAAAGAGAGGTTTGAATTAAATCGAACCTGCTGGGCGCGTGAGTGCGAATGATTTATTCGTTTGTGACGACGCAAGTGCCCCTGAACTGTACGCACAGTCAAGAATCAAAAATATTACTTGAATCTCGGACATGTAAATCAAATTTACCAAGATCTTGATAAAACAAATTTACCAAGAAGAAAATATCCAAGATAGTGTCTTAGCAAACGCATGCCCAAATTTCAGGAAGAACATTTTAACAATTTCTTGACAACCATGTCCAAACCATGAAATAGAACAAACGCATATTAGGGAGGAATTCTTTCAACTATTAGAATTTTTGCACAAAGATTACGGCACGTAGTGTAAGGCGTATTTAATAGTCACGCGACCAGTAGTGTGATGTGAAATACACTGCAATAGCGAAGCATTGCCTATTCCACTAGTGAATTTAATAAAATACAATTATACGAGAATTTAAAATTATACAGTACTATTATATTTACAGGAATTTTGATTCTTCGTTGCGTCATTATTCCAATGTTTAACTAAAATGACGTTTAAAACGTTTTTGATATTTTTTTAAATATTACAAACCTCTTTAACTTTAATAATAATAATAATAATAATAATAATAATAATAATAATAATAATAATAATAATAATAATAATGACTTTATTTATGTGGCGAGACTCGGGCCATCAGGCCCGCTCTTCCGCCTAACCACGTAATACATAAATTTATAGATAAGAATTGAGATACATTTAGTAAATAAAAACAAGTAAATAATAATATTTAGTAATAAGTAAATAATTCAACTTACATATGTCATGCCCCTGGGCTCACAAACGCGACAAGAATACAACGTCCCAGCATTTGCCTTAAGCGACCGGGGAAAACCAGGGAAAACAAAGGCAGTGTGCATGCTCTTCAATATTGAGCAACAAAGTAATATATTTAAGATAATTTTTAAAAAAAATTACTGACTCTGGATAACTCTAAAGGCGTGCCCGAATATAAATTCTGAGAGATATTAATTTAGCAATACGTATCAAATGTTAACAAAAAATCTCAAATACATTCATGAGTCATAAAAAACAATATGCGAATGCACACAACCACCCGGCCAAGACGACGGCTTAGGGCCGATTTTAGGTTTCAACATCATGTACTAAGGGAAAAGACGCATTCAGTCAGAGCCATGACAAAATTAAACAATAATGAATTAGAAGTTACTAGTACATAATACAAAAAACCTTCTAACCCTATAATAGACTTAATTTAGACTAATTATACTATTGTTAACTAAATTAAGAACTAACTTTAGAAAACAAATAAAAGAACAAAACTGTTAAAAAGCCCTATGAGGATTACATTTAACTTACAATTTTGAGCTCACTTAAAAACTAACTTAAGAAAATACAAGAAATGGAGAAACTGTTAAAAAGCGATATATTATATTACGTTTACCTTACAATTTTAAACACATTTAGTACACACTTTCACATCATACAATATCAGCTCAGAAAAAGATTATTTAAATGTTTTTTGAATGATCGCAGTGTTTTACATTTCCTAACATTTCCTGGAAGGCTATTCCTCTCTCTAGTCGTTGCTACTAAGTAAGATTTGTTGTAAAAGTTAGTGTTGCTTTTAGGAATATTGCATAGCAAAGATTTCTCGAATCTTCTTGTTTTAAGATAAGAAATTTTATGAGAGAGGTAAGTAGGTACACCCGTATTTAATAATTTGTAGAACAGGCACAAACTATGAGAATCAACATCATGCGTCGGGCTTTCAAGTTTAGTATGTTATTAGCTTTGAAGTATCCCGATATGTGATCATACTTTCTGATATTATATTGAAACCTAACACATGCATTTTGAACTCTTTGGAGAGCGTCAGCAGTTGATTTCTTTATGTTACCGTACACAATGTCACCGTAATCAAGCAGAGGGAGCAAGAGGGATTTTATTGTAGTTCTTTGGTTTTTGGTGGAAGGCATTTGTAAGCACATTTGAGTGAGTACATTGAAGCATACACTTTGCGGCAAGTGTCCCGAACATGAGGTTCCCAATTTAGGAATTTATCGATCGTCAGACCGAGATTTTTAACTTCTGAGCATAGAGGAACAGTAGTGTTATCCAGTACGATATGAGGAATATTTAGATTTTTAAGTGCTTTATGGGACCAACAGGAGCCAATTATAATTGATTGAGATTTTAATGGATTTAGCTTAAGGCCATTTCTCACTGACCATTCATGTAAAGAGGCTAAATCCTGATTTGTTTTACTAATTAAATGAGCCACTTCAGAAGGTTTCCCACTGACGTAGATCTGTGTCATCTGCGTACATATGATGCTTGCATCTTGATAGCACCGACGGTATATCATTTACATAGATAAGGAAGAAAAGTGGACCAAGTACGGAGCCCTGTGGCACTCCACGTGAAACTGGTTTAGGTGACGAGAAAGTATTTTCTACAACTACGACCTGTTGTCTATTACTAAAATAACTTGAAATCCACGATAAGGTAGAATCAGAAAAACCAAGACATTTACATTTTGCCAGAAGCACGTCATGGTCTACTGAATCAAAGGCCTTGCTAAAATCTAAAAGCGTTAGCGTTGTTATATTGCCTTCATCCAGATTGACGAATGTCTTCGGTGACTCGTAGCAAAGCCGTTTGCGTACTTCTACCTTCCCTAAAACCAGATTGAAAATTATTGAGAATATCATTTATGGCGAGATACTTGTTTATTTGTTGACGTACAACTTTTTCGAGGACTTTGGATAATGTTGGTAATATGCTGATAGGTCGATAATCACAAAGATTTAACGAATTTAAACATTTCAGGAGGGGACGAATGTAAGCTAGTTTCCACAATTGGGGAAAATATCCGGTTATTAAAGAAAAGTTTATTATGTGAGTAAGCGCTGGAAGAGCATCTTTTAAAACCAATTTTAATTGCTTTGCTGTTATATCGTCCGAGCCTTTTGAATTTGATTTGAGTGCCTACACTATTTTTTCGACTTCTTGGCAGTCAACATTGTTGAAATAGAAACTGTCGTCACAGCGAGGTGCATATGATTCCAGACAGTGAAGTGTCTTTTCTTTAATAATAGGGTCTATTGTATGTGTAGCGGAAGCAAAATAGTCATTTAGGTCATCTAGGGGAATTTCTAATGAACTGTCATTTGACTTACGTTTGCAAATTCCTAAGTTTTTCAAGGTGTCCCATACTCCCTTCGTACTGGAATTTGTTTGGAAAAGATTATGATAATAACGAGTCTTAGCGTTTCTGACTTGTTGTTTTACGAAATTTCTAAGTTTTTTATACTCCTTTTCATTTTCATCGGTTTTAGTAATTTTAAAATGGTTATATGCGGAATTTCTAACTTTCATATGAACTTTTATCTCATTTGTAAGCCATGCAGCAGCAGGCCGCGTGACACGAGAAGTTTTCCATGGAGCGTGCTTGTTGAAAAGGTTTCTTATGATTCCATTAAACATATTTACTTTCGAGTCTAATGAATATTGTTGGTAAACTTGGTGCCAAGGTGCATGTTCACTGTCTACTTGAAATGCTGTAAAATCTAAGTTTTTGTAATCACGGTAATTGATTGTTTTGTTTTTGTATTTAGTACATTTAGCCGAGTATACAACAAAGAGTAAATCATGGTTTGAAATACCCGGAACAGGAACTTGACCATATAGTAATACTTTGAAAATATCAGAAACAATCATGACGACGGTGATTGGGGGAAAACATGTACTTTACCAGAAGACCACTAAGTTGTCTTTCAGGAACTTATATAGATTTTCTTCCTTCCCTGAAAAATCGGTTCTCGAGAGCTTACGCCTTCTCGAGTGTCAGGTCATCGATTACACGTGGTCGCCGTCGCAGGCACAAGACAGCCTTCTTGACATTGCTCTCGCCTCTTTTTTGAGGCTGCCATGACCGAGACCGTTCTGGGAAGCGCTTTATTGAGAAACGCGGTCTGTTATTTCCCGGAATCGAACCTGCGGCGTGGCGGTACGCGCGTGGGGGGGGAGGGCAGTCGTCTGTCAGCCGCCGGCGCGGCGGGCGTATTGAAGGAGCGGCACAAAGCGCATCAGGTGCAGCGCCGACGCGCCAGAGCGATCACAGAGCAGCCGCGGTCACCTGACCAGGCCCGCACACAGTGGGCCGAAACGACGCACACGCCGCCACGCCAAACTACAGCGCACGGCCTAGTGGTCGAAATTTGACCGTTATTATTAAAGTGTTAATTTTTCACGTTATTGAGATTCTTTTGTCAAAGAGTATACCTGTATAACTATTGCATGTTAAAAATAAAAATAAAATCTTCTTTTATGTCATGCAAGCTATACTTGGGTTTTTCTAACGTGGCGGCTGAGGGTAGTATCTCCAAGATGGAATTCGACGCGACTTTTTGAGTCATTCTCAGTCCTGCCGCTAGAGTCGCTTGATCTGCAGCACTGCACGACGTGGTCGCGATCATGCGACATCTTGCGGCAGGACTGAAAATGACTCAAAAAGTCGTGACGAAATCCATCTTGGAGATACTACCCTCAGCCGCCTCCTTAGAAAAACCCAAGTTTAGTACAAATATGTCATTAGGGTATGTTGTTTGCCTTAATTCACTGCAATACTTATGAAAACTGGAAACCTATAAAAACATACCTACGTAAACCTACCTCTGAAAACGGGAATCACTGGGCTTCTCGCCCTCCCGCATGGCTGAGAAATACAACAGAAACCGGTTTCATGACCTGAACCGTCGACAAAGCAATGGCCTTCGGAAGTCAAATATACTATCTTCAGTACATTGATTTTACGAAATGCTATGTTAAGTTTAATAATAGCATCACTGCGAACTTTTGTAGAAATAAAAACCAATATCGTTCACATCCGAAAATTATTGTTACTATTATTAATAATGTGCTTTTCTTCTACACAAATGCAAATATGGGGTAAAGTATTATTTCTTATGCGCTAAGATTGGAATAAAACATCTAATATCTCTATCACCTTTATCTCATTTTCTAGATAAAGCACCAAAAATAAAACTCGTGTGAGTCACGAAAGTCATGTTTTAAGCCTCAAAAATGCATAGATTCCGAGTTATGCACGATGTTCGATAGTAGTGAGTAGGGTATTGCATCGTGTTGCAGGTTGCATCTGAACGCCATATAATTCAATTTATTTGTAACCCATATTACACCACAATTGTAGCTTTCTGCACTTCTTTTCCATATAAACTTTAACAATGTCAAACCTCACACTCCTCCATGCGCGCAATATCTTAAAAAGGAAGTGCAAAGTTTTCTCTTCACGAATTAATATATAAATTCTTTGCTGTGATGACTAAAAATAAAACGGCTGTGCCATGCCGCGGCTGGCCACCACTAAATGTGTATACGTTAGAGCCGAAAAAAACTCATTGTATTATCGACCGTCCTCACTCGCTTGCTTCCAAATTTCCGGTATCTGTCTGCGACAATCTATTGGTAGGTCCCTGCCAAGACTCGAAACTATTGGAACCGGTCTTTCACTGTTCTTTGTTTATTTAGTAAAAACCGTACGTGACGTATGGGGAAGATCATCTGCGCACGTTTTCTTGAGTTTCAGAATCCCTTCCCAACAATTTAACTATAAATAGTTGAAATATGAATAAATGTTTAAAACTACACAAACAAAATAATAATAATAATAATAATAATAATAATAATAATAATAATAATAATAATAATAATAATTGTATAAAGAGTGAGAAAATAAAAAACAAGATTTGAAAACTATATTTTCGTTCGTGAGTGATAGAAAACGTATTTTCAACGGTAAAAGAACTGCAGATTTGATTTTTCTACATTGCTAACATAAATAGTAACTCACCCCAGCTCTATACCTACCACTACAAACGAAAGGAGAGCTCAACAAAATGTATGCACAGTGAAGCTACATTTATATCTAGAAGCAAAACAAGAGGTCTTCTCCGCATTTACTCAATGGTTCAGGCAAACTGGATCAGGTTCCCGGCAGTATGGGCAGAGCGTGTTCGGAGCGCAGTTTGACGATTGTTTCTGTGTGTTTCGCTAGCGAGAAGCACCAGAAGCTCTCTTACAAAGGAGAAAATAATTAAGTACATAATTTTAATAATAAAAATAGTTGAATACAGAATTTTTGAAAAATGGCATCACTTCGGTGCTCACATAGTTTTTCAATTGCACAACTATGCAGAAGTTTGCAGCGTGCCTCGTGCGAACGAATTTTAATTCAGTTTTCGTCATAGAAGCCATATTAGTGTTTTACATGGTTGAGTTATTCCTTCAATTTAACGTGGAATAAGTAGTTCGCAGACGGTGTCGAGAGATTTTGTGACCCCTCCAGCATTCGTCATCCATCGTTGGCTTTTCGTCCGCCCACGACGAGGGCTCACACTGATAACATGGCCAATATCGGTATCGTTCATTCTCTGTAATGCCAGGGTCGGAACAACGTTTCTCGGACATAGCGTCTTCGGCGCTCTAGTCTCGCCTCCGAGTCCGTCCGGAACTCAGGGTCCGCCTCTGGCGTATGCCATGCGCATTTTACGAGATGATTAAGAAAATCATTCAAGCCAACAAAACTTGCAAAAATACCTCTAGTCTGTTTGGATATGAACAAAAAAATAATACTTGTCTCCGTTTTACCTTACCTTATTTCAAAGTAGCATCTATAGGAAGAAATTTTGAATTTTTTGTTTATTCGTATTCTTTCAGTGTGTTCGTATTATCGTTTTACAAGCTGCAAATTTAGTTCAGAAAATAAAAGGCCTTATCACTTGGATGACATGTATTACCTCATTCGCAAAAATATAGGTCCAATTTGAGTTTAACCGTTTATCGCATTTCTTCCCACGTGAGGATCTTTCGTTCTATTTCGTAGCAGTGGGCGGCGCCAGCCTTCCCCCCTCACGTCCGGCTTCACACACCCTCTTTCAGTTTTATTTTTTCACACTGCACGCCTTCCGGACAATTTCGAACCTGTGTGGGCTGTCCTCGCCCATTCTCGCCCGGCCGTCTCATGTGTGTCACGCGGCGCCTCGCCTCCGTAACGGTGTCCGCGCGCCGCCGACTCGCTCCCGTCCACACGGCGGCGGCGGCAGCCCTGGTGATGGCAGTGGTGGTGATGGTGGTGGAGGCGGCGGTGGTGGCAGTGGCGGTGGTGGTGATGAGGTGATTGCAGTTATGATGATGCTGGACTGGTGATGGGGTGGTGGATGTGGTGGTGAGGTGGTGATGGCGATGATAGTGGTGATGGCGATGATAGTGGTGATGATTGAAGTTATGATGATGAAGTGGTGATGGTGGTCGGGTGGTGGTGGTGGTGGTGGAGGCGGTGGTGGCGGTGATGATGGTGATGGTTGCATTTATGATGATGCGGGGATGGTGATGGGGTGATAATTGTTGTGATAATGGTGGGGTGGTGACGGTTGAAGTTATGGTTCTGGGGTGGTGGTTGGGGTGGTGATGGTGATGGGAGTGGTGATGGTGATGATGGTTGAAGTTATGATGATGCTAGTGGTTGTGGTGATGGTGGTGGGGTGATGATGATGGGAGAGGGGATGGTGGTAAAGGGGTGGTTCGTTATGGTGATGAAGTGGTGATGGTGGTAAAGTGTGACGATGGTAGTGGTGATGGTGGGAATGGTGACGGAAGCGGCAATGGAAGCGCTAGCGGCGCAAGAGGAACGGAGTAGAGGAAGAGCCGCGCGGTTGGCGTGGGCTTTATCAGCGGAAAACGGATTTGGTGTGGATTCGTCTCCCGACTACATTTCGAGCTTGGAATTTAAGTGTTAATAACAGTAATCTGATATTTTTACTGAAACAGAAAAGTGAAATCATGAATAGTCATTCTAGAAACGAAACGCTTGGACACTAATATCTTTAAATTGAAATGAGTTTTATTAATAAGCTCGCTGTAACAAAAATGTTCCAGAGAGCGTCCTCTGTCATATGTTTTTGTAGCGGGAGGGGAATTACAAACAAGGGAACTATTAATTAATTTAAAATTATGATTATCAATGCATGTGAGAGGGATTATTTAAAGGATGTTAGTCAGGTGATACGTTCAATAACATGAGATGAAGAATAATAACGGAAACGATGAGAAACAAGCCCTTGTATTAGCCAACCACATCATTATGAGCAAGAAAATGACTTTTTTTAAATCTTCGCTGAAATTCCAAGACTATTGAAAGTCATATTTTAGCAGGCGAATATTTGTCAAAATTATATTTTACCACAAACAAAACGACAAGTCACGAAGATGGATAAACGATGAATAGATAATGGATTTGCAGAATTTACTTCCTTAACCGTGTAAAGTTTACGTCTTTCGCAGCGACAGTAGTGTTGACGCTTGAGTGAATTTGAATGTGATACCATTGTTAAGTTGACAACGTTGGCAGCTTTACGAGCGTTGGCAGCGAAGGGGATTTGCCCATGTTGGCAACGGTCGCATAAGCTGTGAGAGCCGCGCGAACGTGTGCGGAGTGGCTCAGGTTTCCTTTAATCCGAGCACGTGCGTGACCGAACCATAACTGCAACGCTTCCGCGCACATCACCTTCGTGGCCCAACTGCTAAATCTCTCCCAACTTCAGGCCACTGCATTTTTCATGACACATCTTTCGGGCTAAATACGGGACGATTCTAGTTATTTTCCATGCACTATTTAAATATGTTCCTAGCGTTACATTCGTAAAACTTAATTGTATTTGGGCAAAAGAGGTTTGTTGGTAAACTGCTAAGAAGAATTTCGCAATTTTTTTCTAACTACATATTATCTATATACAACTAAATACGTAGATATTCTGATATATTAAAACGGCATTTTTGTCGTTACATTACAAGCCGTCATCGCTGATAGATTTAAGGCACTGCGTTATCTTTTTAAACTTCGTACACTCTTCTGAACAACTTTCTTCAGAAATTCAATAACCGTTAACAACGGTTTAAGTAACATTCCATTGGTTTTCATTCATCAGTATTTTTCAAAAGCGCCATACAACAGCTGGATCTTCATTATAACTAATATCATAAAGCAATTCTATCATCTATCTACCATCATTTTTTCCACCAAGTAATCTGCAATTTCATATTTCGCTAAACTGGGGAAAATGTAGAGAGGAGGGTTGCTCCTCTCTTAGTAGTCCCCAATCTATTACTGCTTCCGCCGTTGTATGTTTCCCTCAATTCATATGATTTTAATCGGTGCACAGAATAAAGGAACGAACAAGTAATGCTAGATAAGAAGCAAGAAGACATCCCTGAAAATGACTTAGGGAAGCGTGTATTTATTTCTCTACCGTAACAAAAAGCAGTTGAGAAATAATGAAAGGGTCAGCAAACTTCTGCATTTATAAAAGCCAATATGTTCTATTTCATCAATACGCCCTCTTTTAAGGAGCATATTCAATTATTTTTTCGCTGAAGTGGTGTTACTTCCACATTGTTTCGAAAAAAAGCCCCGCAAGTAATGCGGTGAAAGGAAAGGCGTGGAAAGGCGCGTCTCCCATCGCCCCCGCAAACAAAGGCGCGCCGCTGGACCTCGTTTGCGCGCGGGCCGTGCTTTTGTGTGCGGCGCCGACCAACGCGACGCGACGGGCAGTTCAATGGGCGAAGCGCCGCCTGAATGTGGACGGGTGCCGGAAACACACTTCTCTCAAACGGGGACGCGCACCGCGAGCCCCGGTGCGTCCCGCCCCGCCTCGCCCCGCCCCGCCCCGCCCCGCCCCGCGCCTCCGACGCACACTGGTGGAATCGGGCCAAAATCCTGGCCAAATTTTGCCATCAGGCAAAATTCAAAGTGTGCGTTCGCCGGCCTGGTAGCCGAATTCGCTAAGGCAGTAATATCGTAGTGATATCGAACTGAAAGGTCGCAGATTCGAGTCCCGCCTCGGGCATGGTTGTATTTGTGTTCGTCCTTTCACCCCTTATCATCACCATTTTGCTTCATCTTCATAGTTACCATACCGTTAACTCCAATAGTGGTTGCTAATGACCTAGATGTAGATGCGACCTTAAATAACCAAAAAAAAAAAAAAAAAAAAGTGAGCGTTCGGAATTCTGACTTATCAAATCTCGTTTGGAAGCCGTTGGAGCACAGTACTCCTGCTCCAGAACGTTAGTTCAATCATTTGTGTCATCTTCACGGTCTCGTAAAGTTACCGTTACTCGAAACACTCGAATTCATTGATTCTTGTCGACTATATTTGTGAAATTTAAAAAAATGTTAAATTTTTTTTGTGAATTATTTTCATATTCCCCAACAGAAGACTCTTTTGACTATAAGTTAGGTATAGTTTTAAGAAAAAACTGTCTCATAATTTTATATATAATACGGCTGAACTCTAACCTATGGAGCGTAGCAATGTTAGTCATGTATATTGTGAATTATAATGAATATAATATTGTGAATAAGTAATTTTTTGTTCTGCGTATTTCTGCCTCAATAATTTTTTTATCAAGTAGAATTCCCTTAATCAGAATATCACACATTTAGCTGCACATACCTGTACTTTTTTGTTTTATAGCCACTTTACTGCAATGATACATAGCAAGATTTAACATTAGCTATCTTGGAAGTGTCTTTGATGCCACAAGGGATTATTTTCCCTGTATTGTTTCGAATTCTCCTTCTTATAGTTAATTTTAATGATCAAATTACTCATATAAATTTTTAGAATGATAACAATATTAACCCGCGACCGCGAGAACTATTGTATCTATATTTCTACACATTTCATTATTTTTATGAGCCAGTTAGCCATTTCCAAATCGCCATTTTGAATTTTGAAATTTCATTATAATATTCGAAATCAGTGATCTCCAGAACCCCATATGTATATTTTTTATGCATTTTTGTTTGTTTTTAAATGAGTAGATCCGCCATTTCAAATTTTGAAATTTATTTTAGATATTCAAATTCAGCGACTTTATAAACCCATTGATACCCATTTTTACGCAAATCCACTCGCATTTGCAATTATGACCAGGTTTTAGGCCCGATTGAACCAATGTGCGTCGCGACGAGTGCGTCCACACACGCGATTTTTCTGCGAGCGTTGTAAGTCCTCATTCGCAATGCAAACTTAAGCGTGACGTAATGCCGTAAACATAGCAGTAAAATTTATACGTAAAAACAAGCATTCCCAATGACGAACGTAAGCTGGAACGTAAGTTTCGCCTGAACAAATCAGATTTCTAAGTACTGAAGCTTGATCGATTCGTTTCTAGCATGGTTCTTTTCAGCATGGTTTCTAGCTTTTTCTTCGATTTTCCTATCGATTTGTCTTTATACATATATGCCAGTGTATGTATGCCACACTCACACACACACACACACACACACACACACACACACAAATGCTGTTGTATTAGTGCTCGCATTTCTTTTATCTTATGAACAAGGATTCTCTTTACCAAATTCACTTTACCTAATTTGTTGAAGGTAATTATTTTATTCGCCACGTCAAGTTAAAGTCACAAGAAAAATGGTCCAAATTCTTTGAATTCACTACTCCCATCAAAACCGTTCGCAAACTAGTTCAGTACATAACAGTAATGAAATGACATACCTGTAACCCCAAACTACCTGAACACAATCTGAAATGTTTGTTTCTTTCATGCTGCTGTTTGATTGGTCTTCGGTAGAATTCCGACATAAACTTAAAAGCTGGTGTTTGTGATTTCTTAAGTTTGCGGGATTATACGTACTTCTACGGTTACGTGAAGGCATTGTGAATGGTCTCGCTTAATGACTCTTTTCCAGGTTTTGCTGTTACATTATCTTGAAGTTTGTTGCATTGTGAACGAGGCCAAACGGAGGACACTAGGATGTCGATAATCCGGATTAATTGGAACTGGGCACCTCGCGGATTATCAAATAGTTATATATACGAAATGAACCAATAAAAGGGTCAGTAGACGACTTCAAAGTAAAATAAAACTTGCTAAAGTCGTTTATTATTCACTCTGATGATTACAAAAGTGGTGCGGTAAATAAAACCGTAAGTGGTAACGTGTTGGGCATACTTATTTTCGCAAATTCTTGACAAAATCTAATTTAATTTCACACCTGTAAGACTATTGTTCAGAAGAAAAGGTTAAGGTGTCTAATGGGTGGTTTCTGGGAAAATTTTCCCAGATACATTTTTTAGATAGGTTTACATTGTTGCCAATTATAGTTTATGTCAAAACTGAAGAACTATCTTATAGAAGTAGCTATGCAGCAAAATTGTGCTGAACAAAACCACTAAAACGGTTTTCCAAAAAGTAGCATGCTCACAGCTTAAGAAAAATAAAATACTTTCGTATAACAATGCAACAAATTGTGCTTTTTAACAGAAACAGTCTTTACAAATACTCCAACAACGTACTAATATAGTAATATACACTGTACAGCATTTGTTTACTTACTGAGAAAAAAATATAGATGTCAAAACATGTGAGTAGCAAATATTTAGTGGCGGCCGGTCTCTTCTTTAGACTCTTACTATTGAATGACGTGAGCTGTGTTGTAATCAATGAGCACCGAGTTTGAGAATTCAGTCAGTATGCGCAATGTGATAATAGGGAAAATAAAAGAATCAAATATTTGCTCTTTCAGTCAGAATCGAAACTGTTTTTCTCGAGTTAAGTCGTGTCGACGTTTTAAAACTAACATATATTAACCATATATACAGAATTCACTTCATAAGCCTTTTATCGTCGAAATCGAATTCAGATAATAGGTGGTCCGGATTTTTCACGATCGAAGTATTTAATGCTTCTCTATCTTTCGATATTAGCCCTCTGTCAATTATTGAGTTATTTCCGATAATTCCTTGCCGTTATCTTAGTAGCGGTTATTTGTTATTTGCTCCAGATTTTTAGTATCGATGCCATGTAAAGAAGGACTGAAGGAAAGTCAGATAGAGAAGGCGCCAGGTGTGTGTATAAACTTGTAGACTTGGATTTTTACCTGTGAAATCATTTTTTGCCAATTCTAAGGTCTGCTTTGGTTTGTGTTTTGTCAAAAAACAGTAAAACGTTTAGTATGTATGGCATATGTAAGAGAAGTATAATCTGCACACTTTTTCGTGAGCTCCAAAATCTCTTCTCCGTTCTTTTACTACACATAGTTCACAAATGTTTGCTCCCGAGTAATAAAGAACTAATTTGCATCAGTAAACAAAATAATTGATTTTTTAGTAGTCCTAGTATTAACACTTCTAAAATATGCAGGTACACGCCTCTGACTCTATTCCTATCAGAACAAGCAAAAAAAGAAGCCAACAAAAAGTGCTCTTAGTAAAGCTACATTTATGTTCAGAAGCAAAACAGGAGGCAACAACAGCATTTGCTCAATGGATCAGGGAAACCGAACGAAGAAACGTGATCGAGATGGGGTCATTGACCCATAAGCTGAAGTTTATTACTTTTTATAAGTAAATTTAGTCTTCCTTAAAACTTTACAGTACAAATATTAACTTATGGTTTGTATATCACTGATAAAATAAATATTATTTTTATTTTTGATGGTCAGTACAGTATCTGTTTGTAGAGGAATAGATAGATAGATAGATAGATAGATAGATAGATAGATAGATAGATAGATAGATAGATAATACGCTTAGTTTAGGTCGCATCAACCATGTGGGTAATTAGCAACCTCGCTCTTAAAACATTTACAAACACCTTACATAGAAACTGTTAATCAGCAGAAAAGATTTTACTTTGCCCTTGAACTTGTGCTTCGATTTTAATTCTTTAAATGTCATCAGACAGTATTTTGTAAAGTGAACGTATTATATGTAAATTTCTTGCAGTGAGCTGTTGATACTGGTACATGATGAATATGATTAATAAATATGTTGTAATTATAAATATTTGATGTTGTTATGTCCACACACAATCGTAATAGGGTCTACGTATCAAATTCCATGAAGATTGTACCTCTTAAATTATTTCGATTTCCTCACGAGCCTATTTTATATGATAACGAAATTACTACTTTCAAACTCCAAAAGTCTCTCGACTGTTGAATTTTTCGATATAAAACTTTTATTATTAATATTATTGTTTCACATGAATGATCTGTTCACAGTATCGTTATGAAATGTATCAACGCTGGAAATTTCAATTTTGGCTTGCCAAATGTTGAAACTTATTTTCATACATAATGCTGCATGTCAAAGTACACAATGTCTTTATGATAATAATGTAAACTATATTATTATTAATTTTCAAAAGACCGAAATAGATACCCAAAAAATATCACTAAAGACCTTTAAACATGAAAATGTGGCCGCAAGTCACTGATCGTCTGACGTTTTTCTTTTATCCATGATCCAATGGGAAGGGAAGGAAGAAAAAACCCTACATTTCCATTTCTTGACGAAAGGTTCTAAAGACAGAGTTGTTTTACGTGAATCTTCAAAACCCTCAGAAAACGAATGAAGATTCGAGAAATATTTTGTAGCAAATTGATAAAGGGATGTTAGAATATTGACCCCGAAGGGAGGTAGTATGATTAGTGCGTATCTGGGTGCTTTATGGCTGTGACATTCCCGTCGTTCATTTGTATGTTTTGTACCAAGCTATGAGTCACATTTAACTAAGATCATTCAACTTATCACCATCCACACAGTGTCATTCACTAAACATATATATCCGCATTGCTTATATTCTGCATGAATTTTCCGTCATTTTTTCTTACCGCCAGTTTTCTCAGAAAGAAATAACTTTTAACTAGTTATCGTTCGTTAGAATAAGTACAGTCTTCATCAATTAGACGAATCGAAGTATTTGCCTTTAGTGAATGTACAACTATTACTTACAGACTATGAGGTTATTAATGTAGAAAAGAATAAATTAAATTTCAGCTTTATTTTAAGTTAATTAAATCTTTACGAACAATTACTTGCAATTTTCTATTTTTTCTGCCGCTTAATCTCATTGAATGGAGTCTAATAACACTCGATGATACAAGCGCCTGGCAGTGGGTAGTACGCTTACTTTGGAAACCAATGATTTAGTGCACTCATTGGGTACGCACGGTTGCAAATATACAAAATTTGATTCACTAGGGCTTATTATTTGGTGATAATAGTCTATTCTTCTAGCAGAAATTTACGATGACGTATATGCACGGCCCGTTGGGCCTCACATTATTTTGCAGTTGCGAGTGGGAATTTACGATCCTTTGTTGTAAGGATTCACGTTCTTCCTATTTTATGAAACAAATGACTACTTTTTACTTTTACGAAAGGTATAAATATTTGTAACAGATTGTTAACCTTGAAAATGAAAAATCTCATAATGCTATTATTGTGAAAAATTCCATAAAACATCAGTTCTATTTTGGTTCTGAAAATGAAAACGAATAGAGTTCCATTTTAAGAATTCGTATTTTAAATGTATTCTGAAGTTTTGGAATTGAGGTTTGAATTCCATTTGGAGAAGAGTATCAAATATAACGACGTTATAACATACGCCAGTTTTTAAAATTCCCCTATGACCTGTTCAAGACAAGTACTATTCAATTGTACATCTGAAAGTATGAAAGTATGTGCAACTAAAAGTCATGTGTAGAACGGTTTCTCTATGGCACGCTTCAATTCAAAATTAATGTTTCATTAAATACCAATTTTTTAAAATCCAAAGTTCCGCAGCAATATTTCACCACTTCGTGGTGTGATCAACTACAAGAGACTGTTAAATCAAAAGCATGGTTTTTATTGATCCCAGCTTTTCATAGGGGTCGAATAATTGAAATAAAACATCATATGATATTTATAAGAATTGTTAAAGGTACCGTAACACTACCACTTGGATGTTTGTTGGCCTGATTATCCTTAGCGTAGTTCATAATACCGAGCCCGTTACTGTCTCAAAATACGTCAATGATTTGAGACATTTCGATTCATTGCGACAGTTCACAAGGGTTAGAGACGTCACTACTCTTAATAAAGCAGATGAATAAATTCTACACGGTCGAGTTGGCGTCAATGAAGGGTGGAGAATGAACCCGTGAGGTAGAATAGTGCGGAGAGAACGGCAACGGGGTCGGACCGGCAGGGGACAGGCACGACCTTGCAACTCTCCGGATTCGGTGGTATAACGGTCAGCGTACCGGGCTGTTGTACCCGAGTTTGCGGGTTCAAACCCGATCGAAGCCGTGGATTTTTAAGGGCGAAAAAATCCTTCGTACGCCTTCCTTCGGAGGGGAAGTAAAGCAGGCTGTCCCATGTAGTAGATAGATTTACTGCATGTAAAAGCTCCTCAAGCCTAAAAGAAGTCTCTGAGCAAAATTGAGATCCGCCTGTTTCGTCGCCCAAAATAATACCTCCTTTCTCCGCTAGGTGGTGAAAGTAGCGTAACGAAATTTGCGTGGTTAGACGGAAGAGCGGGCCTGATGGCCCGAGTCTCGCCACGTAAAATAAGGCATTAACTAACTAACTAACTAACTCTCCATCAAAACGGGAAACAAAGCTCAAGGGTGCTACAATAGGAAGCACTAGTCTGGCCGGGTACAACTGCAGGTTAGGCTCGCAAACTTCTGCACATAAAAATTGGCTAATTTGTGAGAAATACAAAAAGTGGCATCTAAATGTTCAATAATTCATAATATATACACATTAAAAACTGCTGAAGAAAACGTGAACATCGTCGCTATCTTCTGTAACATTACGCGCCTGCTTGCGTCTCGCAAACCCACGCAGCAGCCACGCACGTTTAAGTATCAATGTCAACAGTTTGTATTGTAGTTTTCTTTACGAAGGTTACATTTCTTGAAAATTCTTTTTAGGACTGACTTTTTTATATTTTTGTAATTTTTGGAAGGCCCTTTGCTTTTTTAGGCGGACTTTTATATCTTTTTGAAAACGTTTCAAAAGTCATTGACCTTCATCTTCAGGACCTAATGAAATTAAATGTAAATTAAAACAAAAAAATTGGAATAATGAATATCATTATAAATTATGTAAATAAAATTATAAATTAGATTAGGTACAACCTGCCAGACAATATAATAATAATAGTAATAATAATAATAATAATAATAATAATAATAATAATACAATAGAATAATTGATATAATATAAATGTCGGCCTAAAAAACCAAAGGACCTTCCAAGAATTACAAAAATCGTATTTTAGTTCGTGTAAGAAGGTGATGCACGCCCATATAACGAGGTGGGATATGTCTCCACCACGTTAAATGCGGGTTGAAAGGCGGCTGCCGTGGCAGGGGGCAGCAGGCAGCGCGGGCCTTTGAAGCCAGCGTCGCGTTGCCGCATTGCTGCTCGAGGAGCAAACGGCGACGTCGCGGACGTCGTGAATGCGTCCGGCCTCTGCTTGGCGGCGCGGCGCGTGCCTGGCGCTCTCCGTTGCCCGTTGCGCAACGGGTGGCGGCGGGTCCTCGGCCCCCGGAGGGCAACGACTCGTCCACACGGACGTCGCACGAGAGGCATCTCGTCGCTATTCGAGATGCATCTCGGCATTTTATGACGAGAGATTCAGCAGACGTAGGTCTCGCCAGCCAGCGGGGGGAAATCATCGCCACCTTCCGCGATGAAAGCATGCACTACACTTACGGGAGTAATTACCGTGTCGGTTGACATGTTTGAAATCACTAATCAATCAGTCAATTGACCAAGTTTCATGAGTGTAGAAACTCTTGCTCGGCGACGAATCGAATCATTCAGTATGGTGGTGGGGGGACGGAATTGTTTTCTTTTTTTATTGCATTTTCATTGCAATAATAATAGAACATTTTCATTATATGAAGTTCATTTTTTAACAGACAAAATGTAATACGGTAGAACATGGTCATTTAATGTGCGTATTATTCTTGATTCATTCACGTCGAAGTAGGTGGTTGTTTATTAGAACTACTTTTGGCCTTAAACTTCGATTTTTTAGACAAGCCTTTTCCGTAGTATGTCATGATTTCCCTTTCCACCTATCCTGGATCCGCCTCCAACCCATAAATATGTCAGAACGGTAAACTTTGGGAATATTTTACGTCGAACGTCTGGCGTTAATAGTGTTAAATTATGACGTTTTTTTTACTCTTGCTTATGTTTCCAATTAGTGAATTGTATTTTTTAAGAAAATTAGTGGAATTAAATTTTTTTCTTATTGCATTACAACACAAGAATGTGAAAAAAGTCGTTTGATTAACGTGACAAGTACTAAATTCAAGCATGACAATGACATGAAAGTAAGAGTAAAAATACGCATCATAAACTTTTTTCATTAGAATACGCATCATGACTTTATCTGGAGATAATGTACGCTAATATTGCCTGGTGAGTGAATGCTTTAAAATATTCATTAGAAATTTCTAAATATAAATCATATATTTAAAAATTTTGTAGTCGATACTGTATGCCTGAATTACCGTCGGGTTTAAATAAGTATTTTTACTCGTACTCATAAAATCTACATTTCGTCATTAACACCATTTTATTCTTCTTGTGAGGCTTTTTTTCTTCTTTTGCGATCTACTCAGTACGATCTCTATATCAATTTAATATCAAGTGTTAAAATAAGATAACAGTTTAAGAAGTAACTAAATGTTTAACGCACAGCATTCAGAACGCTTCAAATAAAGAAAGTTGCTAGAAAACTTATTTTCTTATTCCAAATCTACTAATGGAATGTTGTTCCAACGTACTAACTGATATTAACTGATATTAACTGATATTAACTGATATTACTAACTGATATTGTTATTCATCACACATGGACTTCATTCTTTGTATCTTACATAAAACATACAACAATTAATTCCGAACTCAGCTTCGAAACAATGAGTGCAGGAAGCTGTAGTTTCTTCTTGAAACAGTCACAAATAAACCCTACTAACCTGCTTCACTCCCATCTGTATTTCAGTCACGCATAGATCAGGTTTAATTACGCGCAGAGAGAGCAGACTTATTTCGCCTCGTAACGGTGCGGTTTCCGCTGACTCAGCAGTCGCCGCCGACAGCAGAATTTGTTGTTGGGCTGCACAAAGCGTCCTGAGATCTCCGATGCAGCAGAGAGCTTTCGTCGATCGAACGGGATCCCGTCTCAACAGAGCAGAAGCTCCCTGACCCCACCCACTGCGTCTTTGTGGAATTGTATGGCCCCGTACTGCACTGCAGGTGAGCGGCTAAAGGCGCAGCGGGCGTCAATGCCGCCATGCCGTCTTCCCCGCCGCCGCTGCCACACACACCACCGTTGCCAACGCCACCGCCACCGTCATAGACGCACAGTGGTCGAAAAGATTTAAAACCCCGCCAAAACCTGAGTAAATGAAGGAAATCGAACTGAAACTAAATCAAACGAGTTAAAACGAAGCAAAAGGGGGAAATAAGTACAATCAAGCTCACGAAGTTCAGGCAAAAGCGTCTAGAGTCACAGTGGTCGAAAAGATATAAAACTCCGCCAAAACCTGAGTAAACGAAGAAAATTGAACCAAAACTAAACGAAACGAGTTGAAACGAAACGAAAGGGGAAGAAAAGTACCATCAAATTCACGAAGTTTATGCAAAAGCGTCTAGAGTCACAGTGGTCGAAAAGATATAAAACCTGAATAAACGAAGAAAATCGAACTGAAACCAAATGAAAGGAGCAAGCGGGCGAGCGGGCGGCTCAGCTCGGTGAGTGGACGCGGAAAGCTGTGTGGGGCGCGGTGAAGCGAGAGAGGCAGTGGCCAAGGTGACGCCGTGCGGGGCTCCTGCAAGTGGTGGACGACAGCGCGGTCTTGCGAGTGGAGACGGTAGGTGTGGAACAGAGAACCCCGCTAATCCGAACCCGGCAAATCTGAAATTTCCGATAATCCGAACAAAATTTGAGATAAAAGAAAAAAAACCAAAAGAAATAAAATGCATATGCCGATTCGGATAGCCGAATCGCTTAGGCCATGGCGATCTCGGACGGAAAGATGGCGGGTTCGAGTCCCGCCTCGGGCATGATTGTGTACGTTTGTGTCGGTATGTGTTGTCCATTCACCCTTAATAATAATGATCTCATACTTCATCCCTCCAGGGCTAACAACCCTGCGGAGCAAAAATGGATTCGGCATAAAAGTACTGATCTTCCCCCCCCAAAAAAAAGACACATGCACTTGCACCCCGGAGAATATGACTGGGCCTCGGTGGGCACAATAGGCGCATTTGCGTGATCCTGGGATGGAAAATTCGTGACCCCAAAAAATACATATTTGTCGTGTAAAGAAAGGATTTTATAATTACTGTAGAATTGAACAACTGATTATTGAAACACAAGTTGTCGAAATTAGGTGTTTGTTGAAGTGGTAACTACGGTGTATATCACATGTTAATATAGCAGTAATTATCACTTAGAGGAACTTACTAAATAAGGTAACGTTTTGCCGTAAAGAACTGAATTTCCTTGATTGTTTGAATGATTTTTTCGTGTTTCTGGGCGCGTCAACTGCTTTGGCCATTAATCCCGTAAGTGTATTGCGTGTTTTTTCTCTCGGGAGATGGTGGTGATCTTTCCTCGCTGGATGGCGAAATCCGGCGCTTACCTACCGTCGGCTAGTGGGGTTTCCCCTTAACCAGGACTCTCCCACCAGCGGGGCACCGCCCCAGCCGAGACAAGCTCTAAGCTCCCGACCGGTCTCCCAGAATATGTGGTAGTGTAGTGCATGTTAGTGTAAGTGTGGGTGTGTGTAAAGGGAGAGGATAGGACAAGAAAGAGGAGGGAAAGATCGCGCGCGGTCCGTGGCCCGTTTGTTAGAGTACTGCTCCGGTATTCGCCTGGTGTTGATCGGAGAAACCACGTAAAACTACTGATAAGAGCAGCCGGCCGCTAGAATTCGCCTCCAGGCAGCGAATGACTTCGACCTAGCAAAATTTCCTCGATGATACGACGTGATGATGTGATGATGCAATCGCTACGCCACGTTGCCATTTTCTCACATCGCGCGCTACGTTGCATTGTGTCTGATAATCCTATAGATGTATTTGTAAATGTAATTTTTTTTCGGGTAATCCGAATATTTCCGAATCCGAACACACCTAATCCCCAATTAGTTCAGAATACCGGGAGTATTCTGGATTCTACTGTTCACCCTGAATACTCTCACTCCTATCAAAGGGATAAGACGTAGTATCCGTCGCCAGCTGTTCAATTATCTCCTTTTGCTTTAAACAGTTGTGCTTGTGTGTTCTAGTCTGAGTAAATTACCTGTCCTCAGAGGTACTCCTGATAAAGCTTTGCACAAAAGAACAAAGTATCATTTTTCGCTTCATACAATAGTCTATATTTAATTATTGTGTGTATTTAAATTTATAACTTTTTCTTATATTAATCAGATAAGAGCGTAATTTCACACGACATAGCAATGCCACAAAACCGTGAAATAGTTGTAAATAAAAACAATTTCAAAAACTTTTTAAGTCTTTATGTTAAATATATTAATTTATTGATTAATTTTGACTCAATAGTGTAACATCTCCTATAAGTTCGCGCCTAATATCAGGGCATGCCGGTTAAGGTATACTCTGCGCAACAGTTCCTTTCAGGTTATTTTTGGATTCCTCGAGCAAGGACAGTTACATTTACTTTCCATTAGTTTCCTCAAATGTGATTTTTCAGTATCGTGGCACAGAGTCAAACACAAAGTCACAGAGTGAACTGAAAAGTCTTCCGACTACTAAAAGCTGCATCAATGCTTTAGTGGTGGAAAATAATGGCACAGACTCTCTCACACTAGTTACTTTGCTAATCTCTTTAGTCTAGGCTAGCATTTCGATTTTTCCCCACACTCTTCCCAGCTGCTACTTATCGGCTGCTAATAGACCTTTGTTTTACATTATTGTGTAGACACGTTCCGGTTCTCCATTTGGGAGAGGCAAGGTGTAGTTACATGTCAGATTTTTATTCCCAAGTCGTACAGAGTCGTATTAAGCCGAAGGAAACCACCACTGGATCCAAACATCATTAGGACTGTACATCAAAAGTCAAGAAGGGATGGAGGAAGCAGGCATGCTGGTGGACGCAATGGGGTGCGAGATACTAAGCTTACTCTAGGATGTGAATTAGCAGCCTAGTTTCAATTAAAAAACTACAAAAACTGCTCTGTCACTTTCAATGTTTTTTCGGATCTTTCTGGAATGAGATGCAGAAGCTTAATCTTGGACGGACTGCAGTCACCGTCACGGCTGCAGATACTTCTTGTATGCATTCATTTTGATGTTGTTTTGCTGGCACTGTTACTTTTGCTTTATCTATTTTATTTTTAATTTGTCTTTTTAGGTCTCTATTTTCTACGCTTCTTTCATGCCCTTGTCGTTTGTCAACCCTCTTTGTAGTGCTTTCTATTCTTATTTTTTCTTCACTTTTACTTCTTACTTATACTTCAATACACTTCTGTACTTCTATACCCTTCTACTGACATATTAACAAACATTATACATTGTTAACAAAGCCAACGCTAACGCTATTTCATCCTTTATAGGGAGACACGGATAATATTAGATCTGGTTCGCTGTACAAAGTATTTCAAAAGACATTCTTACCAGTTTTTTGACGTCATTAGACTACCGTTTGCTAATTTCGTGTCACTGCAAAACTCTTTGTTCTTATCTGGCTGTCTCACTCTTCGTCATCCCGTTTCGACCAGTGCTTACTAAAAAGCATTATTAGCGAATGCACCGTTGGCGAGGGCCGGGGGAGTGGGAACGATAGCTACGGTAGCAGTGATGGAACAAAACAAACCGGACAAAATGAAACAGGTAGCGTTGGCAACGTCAAGATTAACTATCATGAAATGACAGTAATGCAAAACTAGCAGTTTAGGTGGTGGTGGTGGTGGTGGTGGTGGTGGTGGTGGTGGTGGTGGTGATAATGTTTCAAAGATCAATGTGGTACATAATAAGTATGAATGTCGTATTGTATCAGCGAGCACGTATTGACGGTGTCAATAGTAGTGACCATGGTTTTGACCCGCTGAGTTTCGCTCAGAACCATTAATGCCACTTCTCTGCAGCGACGTTGGCCGGAGATCTAGAGTTCGAGTCACAACAGTGGCGGATTTTCAACTAGCTACAATAGCTAACTTCGATTTAAACATAGCTGCACTTCAAGGCAATGAGCTGAAAGGGGAGGGGTACATTGTCATCAAATCGGGAGCTCCAATACCAAACATTTAAGACCTAACGAAGCTCCCGATTGGATGACAGTATTCCCCTCCCTTCCAGCGTGACCTTGAAGTGCAGCTGTGTTTAAATAGGAGTATAGCTATTCTAGCTAGTCGAAAATCCTCCGCTGTTGGGACGTGAACTCTAGGTCTCCTTGAAATGCTGCAATATTTAAATCGAAGTATAAGTCGAATTCAGTTTCCGTTCTGGAGGTGAATTCTCCTTCCCCTCTACACTCCTTATTTTTCTCCTCCGGCTTCTCTGATCGTCATTTTCGTGCTTTCCGCGGACGAAATCAGGCTAATGCCGAAGCAGTACTCTAACAAATGAGCTCGGGGCTGTGAGCAATATTTCCTAACTCGTTCTTACCTCTTCCTCTGCCCTTACACTCACATTCTTACACGCACTACACTACCACACACGTCTGGGACTCAGAGCATGACCCAGGTGCGGCGGTACCTCGCAGGCGAATATATCTGTAGGGGTTGAAGCCCCCGCACGTTGACTTGTAGGTCGGCGGCGGATCTCACCATCGAGGGAGAGAGGAACAATACCACCACCCGTGATAAAGCATTCACTTCAGCTACGGAACTAATGACCTTAGTAGCTGACGTGCCCGGAAACAACGAAAGAATGAATCAATCAATATGATGATTATGTGGCCATCAGAACCGCACCCGAATGGATCGTGATTAGGAAACGCTGGACAATTCTTAAGCATCGCGACAACGCATATTCCTCCTCTCGCCAATGACGCTGAAATCTCAGTAGCTCCGCATGGAATTCGCAGCGGAGAAAGCGACTTTGCGGTACGCTTTCTTGGATTCTGCCGCCTCTGATTATCCCATCATCGATTAGGATATTTTATTGTCATGGTAATTATTATTTTTATTTTTGAATCTTCATATTACACACCGTTCTACGGTTGAGCAGTTACTCTGGTATAATTCATAATAACAAATATATAAATGGATCCGTAAGTTTGTGATGGTTCCAGTGAGGGTGAGTACGTAGATGCAGGCAAGGAAAATGTGCCGGGGAAGTTTCCGGTCAGCATCAACGACAAGAACGATCACGACGTAAGACTTGGCAGTGGGTCTGAGAGCCGATGGCTAAGGCCAGACAATGGCGGTAACGGTGGCGCCAGAGAGGGCGCGGGCGGAGGGGGCGGCGAGTGGAAGGTGAAGGCGGCGGCGGCGGCGGCACCGGAAACTCCAGGCCGCGCGGCGGCGACGGCACCTCTGCGTCAGCACTTTCGAAGGCCGCCGGCGCCCGCAGCCGCGCAGGCGGCGTGCGAGCGGGGCGGACGACCGCGCAGCGCCGCGCCGGCGGCCAACAGCCGCTCCCACACGCCCCCGCCCCCCGCCCCCCCGCCCCCCCGCCCCGCCTCGTCGCCCACACACGGCTCAGTCTCCAAGTACGTTTCGTCTCGTTTCTGTCCTCCCGTTCCTGCCTTCCCGCTCCTGTTCTCCCGTCCCTGTCTTCCCGCCTGTGTCTTCCTGTTCCTGTCCTCCCGTCCCTATCTACCCCTTCCTGCCATCTCGCCCCTGTCCTCCCGTCCTTGTGTTCGTGTTCCTCTGTTCCCGTCCCTGTCTTCCCGTCCCTGTCCTCCCGTCCATGTCCTCCCGTCCTGTGTTCCTGTCCCTGTGTCCCCGTCCCTGTCTTCCCGTCCCTGTCTTCCCGCCTCTGTCTTCCCGCCTCTGTCCTCCCGTCCCTGTCTACCCATCCCTCTCTACCCGTTCCTTTCCTCCCATCCATATCACCTTCTTCATTGGCTTAGGGCTTCAACTGGTTTCACTGCAGAGCATCTAGGCTGGAAGTCCTAGGGTTCCAGTCCAGACAGCAGGATTTCGACACTAGATAGACAGCTATAAGCTACAGGACGAGTTCAGTCGCTGTCTGGAGGAGAATTCTAGCAGCCTTTTCTGTAGTTCTCCGATCAATACCAGGCGAATGCCGGAGCAGAACCCTAACAAATTGGCTACGAACGACGCGCGATCTTTCCTTCCCCTTCCTTGTCCTACTCTCACCCCCTAACCACACACTTATTTACACTTGCACGCACTACATCTATCACAAACGTCGGGAGATCAGTCGGGAGGCGGGAGGTTAGACTTATCCCGGCCGGGGCGGTGGTTCGTTGGTGCGAGACATCTGGTTGCGGAAAACCTCACTAGCCGATGTGTTGGTCGGCGCCGGTTCTTTCCAGCCAGCGGAGGAAGATCACCGCCATCCACCGCGATAAAAACATGCACTACACTTACGTGAATAACTTAGTAGTTGACGCGCCGGGAACCACTAATCAGTCAATCAATCTCCCGTCCCTCACCCCGCCCCGTCCCTGTTCCGTCTCTTCCTTCTCCCGTCCCTGTCCCCACTCCTTACCTTTCCCCGCTCCAGGCCCGCCCCCTCCCGTCCCATCACCGTTCCCGCCCCGCCCCTTCCCATCCACCAAGTTCCGCCTTGGGCCCGTCCGTGCTCCGTCGCCACCGCGTCCCCGTTCGTCGTGGGCCCTTTTCCGCCCCGTCCCTGACCTCACCCTCGCGGATGAAGCAACGAAGGGTTTGCTGTTCTTCCCCGAGGCGCGGGAGCGAACCGCACGGAGAACAGATGCGAATTTGAATTTACAACACTGAGGGTGTTCTAATTTCGCTTGCCTTTCAGAATACCATGTTACCATAACACCAATAATACCCCTCAGAGTCCCAAGGTGTTTTCTTTTCATTCTGTAATCACCCTTATCATTAAACATCCTTCTCATGTTCGCCATAATTGTGGGTAAAATCTCGGTACAAGGAATTATCAATAATTACTTGAGGAGAGGGCTGAACTAGCAGAAGCATAAAATATTATGGTTGAAACGAATCGTTAATTTATTCAAAAATTAACTTACTGTTAATAAAACTCAATATTAAAGTAAAAAGGTAACATTAAGCTAACTGTGTGAAACAGTTAAAACCATTTTCTCAATACTGTATCTCAGTAATCAATGCAATGTTCAAACAGTATTATGTAATCGAATTGATTTCTTTAAAGCATGTTAAATACATGAATATGTTGAATCGTATAAAATGTAGCTTTGAAGAGATCCGCGTTATGGTTCTGTTAACTGAAATAACACGTCATTATTTCTGCGCATTTTTCGTCAGTAAAATGGCGCTGAATCATGCACACCTGTACCTGAAATGACAGAGGGTAGGTTCCTAGTAAGAAATTATCTTTCTTCCAGCAATACGTCAATGCGCTTGGTGCTAACTACAGCGTAAACAAGAAATCATGGAATACTGTAAATGGCTAGTGCTTGTTTTACGATGTGTACAAAACACAATACTAACTCAACTTAAAAATCCAAAGAGTAATGTTCACAGGTAAAAACCTTCTAATAAATTCCGATCGATGTGAATTATGAATGTAAAATATACGTATGAACATGAGGAATTTTGTAAGTTTTGGCGACTTTTAATATATTCATTGTACACAAAGATGATAACAGAATTCTATATTTGCCGTTATTGACGTAAGCAATTATATGCACATCTGCAGACCATCCATTTGTTGCACGATCTCGCATTAGTGTGTAATATATAAATCGAGGAGTGTTTACCTACGTAACATCCAAAATAATCGCTAGCCATTGAAAACTGCCTAGAACTTTGAACATGTATTCCGCGACCTTGCATCTTAAATATCTATTATGGTTCCCATGATGTACTGAAATTGATATGGCGAGCTTCTTATGATAACTTCCTTTTTATTCCACGATCCTTCCATAAATTCTTTCTTCTACACGTGACAATGTAGTGGTATTTTACGACGCTTTATTTTTTAATAAATGTAGCCCGTGTCCAAGGAAGAATATGATCCTCTCATTCACTTCTAGACAATATTATTGGCGTGCCATAGTAACACTTTGTACGACAAACTAATGCAACTTTTTGTCATTGTTGATATTATCTTGTGTTGGTGAAGAGCAATTTGGGAGTCCTTGCGACAGACTGCTTCATTAGTTCGGTGAGAATTTCTTAAACTTGACGGGTGTGCACAGTATCTCAGTAAAGGAAGAAATAATATAGATGGTCGCACCTCGCTCATTTGGTGTTTCAATACAATTCGGGAAATTGAATAAAATTGTTCATTATTTCTTACCATATGCGCATCCAGAACTTATTCTTAGGGTGGGGGATACAGGTAATGGTGTAGAACCGATTTCATATGTACTTACAAAGAATTGTTCATGTACGCTGAATATAAAATATATTGTTATTGTTCACTACTTATGCAAAACGTAAATAATAATGATACATATTAAAAATGTAGTTTTTATTAATTTTATCATTAAGCTTCTGGGAGGAAGGGGTGCTGAAGGTCAATTAGCTCCCCCCCCACTTGAGTGCGCCACAGTTCCGTCCATATATTGCTTCATTTACATTATTATGTATTACTTTGCCGTACTGTTTTAGACACATTCAATTCTTTTGTATGGATAATGTTCTGACACGTACAGTAACGAGTAGTTTCTCTTTTGTACATCAACCAGAAAGAAAATCATAATTAATATGATCTTAATTATACGTCGCTAACCCTGAACTGTGCCTCCCGACAGTCTATTAGTTTTAGTTTTATAAGATCAGTGCTTAAGGAATACTGTTGCATTTGCACTTAAAACGATGAAATAATATACTAATTTGATCTACGATGGTGCGATAATGCTCGATTAACACACTCTTATGGAAAATAAAAGAAGTTTCATTATAGCGCTAGTGCTCTAATGAATTTATTACAGCACTCGCTGCATAATGACTTTATTGTAACGCTCCTTTTCGAAATCAAAAGGAAGGCGTTGTTTGAAACCAAAGAGTAGCATTACAAATTAAGACGATTTAAATTTATCACAGAAGTTAGGTACGCCTTCACTGCCCGTCGACAATAACTATCGTTATCGCTGTATATAAAACTTTGAATGTTACATTATATACCGTGGGGAAGGTCGCAGCGCGACGGCCGTAAAATTGGGATCTGCGCCCGGTACGCGGCGTCTCCCGGACAGCCTAGTAGATACTGACTCCTGCAGCTGGAGTCTACGTTTTCAATACTCACGAAGTTAGTACAACCTGTTCTAATTATTAAATTGATTTGGTATTTGAAACAAATTACACACACACACACACACACACACACACACACACACACACACACACACACACACACACACACACACACATATATATATATATATATATATATATATATATATATATATATATATATATATATACTTTTTTTTTGTATACCAGCATTATAAACGTCATTTTCTGGGGCAAGAAATCGTTCATAAAAGGGTCTTTTACGGCACAAATGATGACGTATTAGATTTTACTGCACGAATGATTGCGTCATCACACATTCAGCCAATAGTAGCGAGAGAATCGTGGGGAGGTAGAAGAAGACGGAACAGCCGACCACCGTTTTCTCGCACGGATGTCAACAATGCCATCTTGAATTTGATTTCCAGAGGGCGTTGGATGTCAAGCACCCGAGACGTCAGAAGAAAGTTGTTTCGCGAAATTAAGTTTGATTCTCTTGTAAATTTATAATGCTGTTATACAAAAAAATAGCGTATGCAACTCGTTTATAATGTTGCTTTATTGCATTCGTACAAATTTGAAAACTCGCTCCTAACGTCGCTCGTTTTCAAAACATGTACTCATGCAATAAAGCTTAACATTATAAACTAATTGCATAAACTACTATTTCCACACAAAGGTGTGGAGTCACTCAGTTAATAATACAAGTATAACTTAATGTTGTAACCCTAATACCTTAATGTTGAATCCATTGAATCCAGGAGCAAAGAAAGAAACAAATTGCAAATAAAAAGTACCAAATACAATTATCCACAATAACATGCATTTCAATAAAGTAGTAAAAAAATACAAGCTTTCAAAGAATGGCTACTTGTAGGTTATTGTGACTATTTGGAACTTAATCTATGAAAGATGGGCGTTTTGTTGAGGAGAGGTGATGTTAAATCATAGGGCAAGGAATTGAATTGATGCCGTATTTTACGAGGCGAGACTCAGGCCATGAGGCCGGCTCTTCCGTCTGACCACGCAAATTCCGCTACGTTTCTTTCGCCAACTAGGGGAGAAATGGGCGACGAAATAAGCAGTTTGAGTTTAGCTCAGAGGCTTCAGGATCTTTTACATGCAGTAAATCTACATGGGACAGCCGGCTTTACTTCCTTCTTGAAGGCAGGCGTACGAAGGATTTTGTCGCCCTTGCCACAGCATCGATCGGATTTGAATCCCAGAACTTGTGTACAACAGTGCGATACGCCAACCGTTCCATCATCGACGACCGGAAGGTATAAGGTCGAAGCCTCCCGAAAGACATCGACGTCTGCGTTCGCATCTCGCGAGGAGAGGAAGCAGGCCGCTGCGAGCAACTGGGGCCTGAAGCTTAGGGTGCGCTCGGATGGGTGCAGTAATTGCCTCGCCGCCGCGCGTACCGGCACAAGCAGACGCCCCCATTCCCCGCCCACGCCGTTGTCCTCTCCCCCGCCCCACCCACGCCGTCGCTCTCACCCTTGCCCTCGGCCCAGCCCCCTCTTCCTTGCACTCACCCCCAGCCTCTCCCCGCCCCCTCTCTTTCATCTTCACACCCGCCCTCACACTCGTCCTCATCATTGCCCTCGCCCTCACCCCCACCCCCACCCTCACCCTCGCTCTACCCTTGCCCTCGCTCTCGCACTGCCCTCGCCCTCGCCTCGCTCTCACCTCGCTCCCACCCTCCCCCCTGCCTTCGCTCCCGTCCTCACACTTCCCCTCGGCCCAACTCCCTCACCCTTGCACACGTCTCCAGCCTCTCCCTCCCTCACCCCGCCCATCCTCACCATTGCCTTTACCCTGCTCTCACCCTCGCACTGCTCTCGCCTTCACCTCACCTCGCCTTGCCCCTACCGCCACTCCTTCCCTCGCCCGTACCCACAACCTTGTCCTCACCCTTATCCTCACCCCCAGCCTCTGCCTCCCCCTCTTCCTCGCCCTCGCGCACACCACATGTTCCCGGCTCCACCTCCATCACTGTCTCCGTCCCCTCGCCCAGCTTTCATTCTTCCCCCACCCTTTCTCTTCATACCCCACCATTGCGTCGCCCGAGGGCACAGGGCTGCTACTGTCGCAAAAGGCGGAAAGGGGACAATATCAACTGACTACATTGCCTAATATTGTGAAATGTTCTGCTCGGCATTACTCACAAGTTTTCTGTCGTAGAGCAATTAGTGATAACGGCAGCTCTGTTAATTAGATAATGGTTTAAGTGTAAGAGATTTGTACATCTTTGCTGTAAATATAATATTTTCAATTTAGTTTATTATATTTAATTTATAATATTTTCCATCAAATGCGCAATTGCACATATTTTGTATAATTTCAATTTCGTAGTCATCTTTCAGTTTTAATTCTAGTCAGATTTTTGTTAGGTTTGCTTCACAGCCATAAACAAACGATGGGTAACAACAAAATGGAACATAGGACTCATCTTTTTACAATCTCGCTACCGCGATGGAGAGAAACTTACGTAATGCTGCGCGGAAAAACAGCGAATTTTTGGTAGAAAAACTCTTTGTTACAAGACCCTGGCAACGAAAAAGTGGATAAATCCGGATGGTAAATTTAGTAAAAATTGACGGGTACTTTACATGAATCCCCTGAGACAGTTTCCAAATTTTCAAAAAAAGATGGATCCATCGTTTTTTATTAAATTTTGTGGTTGGATAGTGTAAAAGTGTCTCATGTTAGTCATGTAATGTATCATGTTCGTTGAAAACTCTGATTTTTCCCTTATTGAAATCTGTTTCTTAAAGATAGAGTTTGAAATAAGGTCATGTACAAGTTTTCGAAAATTTGAGTACTTTTCGGGTAATTTTGTGTGAAAATACAGGCGAGGAAGTACACGCTGTTTCCTTTTCAATTTCAATTTCCATCGGCACGCGAACATAGGAAATAAGCCCAATTATAGAGTAAAGTTTCTAACTATTCTTGCCAATTGAAGTAGTTTGTTGATTCACGATTTGTGATCTTCACAATTACAGTTATAAGCATTTTGTTAGAATAAAGTTTGAGGTTTAAGAAAACCTAAATGAATGGCGCCATTACGGACGTGCATCTTGTGACTCTGTGTGTGAGATACGACGAATAGTTGGTGGTCAATCCTTGTAAATCACCTTGCTTTGGTGCCGAGGTAATTGGGTACTTAATAACAACTTGATTATAATGAAGCTATCAACCTACTTCCATGCAATTTCCGTGTTCCTCTCCTCTCGTTAACAGCATAATCATCTCTTCCACAACCGCTGATGTTCTGCCTACTCGCTAATCCTCGTCTTCTCTGTTCGTATGTTCTTACCACATCGGTTCGATTTCAATGATGTTCATGGACCATTTCAATCTTCGCTCTTCCTTTTCTCTTCATCTGCTTGATTTTATCATCCGTTTAATCATTCATTAGTGTTTTTACGTCCACATCGTTCTGTACTCTTGCTATTTATTTAAGATACTCCGAAATATATTCAGGAAAGTTCTTTCTTTTTTTTATGAAATGGGCTAACTTCACAATTTTATTGGTATTTTATATGCACTATGCCTCCTCCTACGTGTTGTGCTAGATTTAAAGTGCATTGGTTCCAACAATTTCCGCTTTCAACATGTCCGAGAACTATCCTTGTATAATTGCACTGTGATATCTCACTAGTGGTATTACAACAGCACATATTTGCTGGCAATATTTCTGAATTCGGAAAATCAGGAAGATCAACCAAAGTGAGACGTGCGCCATTATTCTAAGCGTTCCTTGTTATATCCGCGGAACAAATTTGAAAAACATTTGAGCGCTTTTCTTTGAGAAAATGTTCTTTTTTATAAATTCCATTAATTCCAAGTAAAAATTATAGAAAAACTACGCGTTTTTTTTTTTTTTTTTTTTTTTTTTTTAAGATTGTACAAGCCAATTTTAAGGAGCTCTTGTTTGTAAAATGTTCATCTTGATACATCAAATTTTAAAACATTCAGAGATTTCGCGAGAAATGTGCCTATCACCCCTTTTCCCCATCTTTTGAAAGATACTAGCTGAAAATGTAAAGAAAAAAATTGAAGCCGTTTTATAGAAAAAAATGTTTACAAAAATTAAACAATTTTCTGTATTTAACCTAAAATTACGCGAAATTTACTCACATTAAAAAAATTGTACATGACCTTACTTCAAGATCTGACTTTACAAAACGAATTTCATGTCAGAAAAAATCTCACACCGAAAATAATTAACTTTTGCAACTTTCGAAAAATCAGAATTTTTAACGAAAATGACACCTTTTTCATTGTTTCAACCGTTGTTTTCCCTACCCGCGGACAAAGTGGAATAAAAAAAATATGACTCATTTTTGAGAAAATGATGAAAATGTTGTAGCCGTTACATGTAAAGAATCCCCCAAAAATCAAAATTTCCGTTTCAAACTCCGATGGTCTCGACTTCCTTTAAATCAAAGGAATATCAATTTTGGAGAAAATCGGCTACATGATGTAGGCGATAGTGTCTTCGTCAGACGGACGAAGAGAGGTTAGGCTGTCAATCGAAAAGTCTATCGACTCGTGTTCAAACCTTGGAATTGCAAGGATGTCTTACATTCCGTCTTACACAAAATACACATCTCTTCAAATTCTGTAAGAAACTGAGCTCCACAGCAGCCGATATTTGAAATCTGCCGTCCTCAATGAATATATTCTACAGCCCTTTGGACCTTTTGTCTGGTTACCTCCGATCTCCATGAGGCGCGTTGTGACTTCGTCGTCCAGGCACGCGGCTGGCGGCGGCGGTGGCACGTAACAGAGGAATCGTGCTCCCGGGGGAGGGGGGCGTCGAGGGGCGACCGCGTGCTCCGCCGCAGCCGATCGCGGTCCCGTTATCCGCTATCGACTGCATCGCCGCCCTCGTGCTCCGCTCTGCCCCGCCCCCGCCCTCACTCCTGCCCCGCCCTGCCCGCGCTCCCGCCCATGCCCCTCGCCAACGCTCTCGCCACCGTCCCCGCCCTCGCTCCTTATCACGCCCTCCGCTCCCGCCCTCGCCCCCACCCCACTCTCGCTGCCGCCCCGCCTTCGCACCCATCCCCGCCCTCACCCTCACCCTCGCTCTCGACCCAGCCCTCGCCATCTCGCCCTTGCCATCTCCAGCGCCCTCTCGTTCCGCTCGCCGCTGCTCTTAATTGCAAGCGCTGCGGCCGCGGTAGAGGAGCAGATGGTGAAACCGTCTCGGGCATTTAGATCCCACCTCTCCAGCTGCCCTTCACACGAGGTTTTCTTCGTAGACTTGATAGACATTTTATCTTTCATTACCTTCATTTCTAACGTTAATTTCATTCAGTTAAGGTATGTTTCATTAATTAAATATAATACTTTAGAAAACTGGTCAATATCAAAAACCAATTCTAAATTAAATATAACGTTTTTCGATTTTAAGAAAGTGCTATTATAAATCGCTACACAACAAGCCAGTAAAATTCAATTTTCTCATCACGAAGATGAACGTGTCATCTTTTATGATTGGCATGATGCTTAATTAGTGGGAATAGCTGTTTCTGAATTTGCACAAGACAAAATTTCTTGCTTTCTGCAACGTTTCCAAGCCGAATGCGGAAATTAACTTTCCGACAGTAGTGCAATGACCTGCCTTGTCTTCCTTTCCCTCTAAATTCTCCTCTCAAACAGGATATCATGATCACCCATCCGCCAAAGAAATCGATAGACAATTACAGGTTTCCTTTAAAGTTGCTCTGAAAGCGCAGAACAATCCAGGCAGACAAAGGACGAGAAATAAAAGCAACAGCTTCCCGAGTCTGCCTACTCAAGTAGTCATCTTTCTTTTCGCGACGTGCTCTAAATCGTGATGCTTCCTTCGTCGCTTCCGGCAGCGTAAACGTCCTCTCTCGATTTACCCCTTTGCCAGGCCGTAACTACCGCGTTGGCGTTACTGCCCTTTACACGCCCATAAACTTCCCGTAAGATCCAGCTCACACCACCTGAAGCTCTCAACCCTTCGTTCCACGCTCTCAGCCACGCACTCCCCGTCTTCTTTTTTTCTCCGCTCTCCAGCTCGCCCCCTCGACCCCCATCTCGTTCAACTTCTGCTAATTATCGTAGAATCGTGCAACGGTCAGATGTGCTTCGAATGTGGGTCAGACGCTTTGATAAGCTCCTTGGGAGCGGAGCGACTTGGCCACGCTGCGTGCCTCCGCCCGCTCCACCTCCCAGATCTCCGATGCCCCCCCCCCGACCCTCGTTCCGCCACCGGTGGCGGTAGCTCAGTATAGCAACTGATGCCTCTGACCGGGAAGTCATAGGTTCGAATTCTGACGGTGGCAGGATTTTCGACACTAGCTTTTCAGCTAAGTCGAATTCAGTCGCTGTCTGGAGGAGAATTCTAACAGCCGGCTGCTCTGATCGGCAGTTTTCCGGTGTTTTTTCCGATCAACACCAGGCGAATGCCGGAGCAGTACCGTAACAAACGGGCCACGAACCGCGCGCGATCTTTCCTTCCTCTTCCTTGTTCTATCCTCTCCCCTTACTCACGCACACGTACACTAACATGCACTACACATTCCGGGAGACCGGTCGGGAGCTTAGAGCTTGTCCCGGTGGGGCGGTGCCCCGCTGGTGGGAGTGTCCTGGTTACGGGGAAACCCCGCTAGCCGACGGTAGGTAGGCGCCGGATCGCGCCATCCAGCGGGGGAAGATCACCGCCATCTCCGGAGGAAAAATCATGCACTACTCTTACGGGAATAATGACCTAAGCTGTTAACGCGCTTGGAATTACTAACCAACCAATCGCTCCTCTCCTTTCATTTCCCCGCACCGCCCAGCGTTGCCAGCGGTTAAAAGTCGTTAGGTCTAAGTATATTAGACAGAAGGTCTATAAAACACGTTTAATGAAACGTGTTTTTTAAAAATGTCTATTAATATTTGATGTAATTGTCAATAATGTCTAATAAACGTCGGTCTAGCGAATGCAAATGTCTAATCTATTATGCTGTAACAGAAATACGTAACAAAATGTGGTTCACATATCATTACGTCAGTGTGTTATTGTCTGAAATTTAAAAATTCCAATAGGAATGATACACATTAATTCAGGAAGTACGTAATGCACATATAAAGAAACATTAAAATTTCAGTCATTTTCGGTTGGTGGTGGAATGTGGAATTTTAATCTTTAGCTCAAAGACCGAAGGTAGAAGTTCATATCACCACAATCTTCATAATTGTGATAATTTGTTACCAATCGCACTATTTATCTTTGAATAATTCTGTAAATCTATTAGACACATTTGTATATCTATTAGACTTTATTAATTGAACCATCTAATTGTACACCTCTCTTGGTATTAGACCCTCTGTCGCGTAGACCTTACGTCGAATTAGACCTGGTTCGCAATAGACGTCCTGTTCATTGGATCTAACGAGTATCAGACCTTTTGTCCGTGGACCTAACGACCTTGCCAGGTTAGGGATTTCCTCCCTAAATTTAATTGCTTTTGTTTCGTCTTTATTGGGAATTTTAGAGTGAAAAATATTTATGGCTTTTTGTTGGGAAATTTTTAAATGGTTTAAAAAATAATTTTTAGTGTTTTTGTACAATTATTATTATTATTATTATATTATTATTATTATTATTATTATTATTATATTATTATTATTATTATATTATTATTATTTATTCAACAAAAGAAGCCAGTTATACGCGTGAAAGTTGTGAAATTGTAATTTTCCTAAGGGTTCCCGACGATCGCAGATTAGTAGAAATAAGCATTATATAACTATGCGTTCCCTTTATTAAGTTTTTCTTAAACTTTCAGAAACTCATTATACATACATTTAATCATTTGTAAACTATCTTTAGAATATTTAAGAGTTTGGGGAGTTCTTTTCAAATTTTAGGGGTTCTCATGTCGATATCTGGGAGTAAATGGGTGAAGGTAATAGTGGCACCACAACTCCACTCCCACCCACCCACTCCATGGTAGGTGCCTTCCTTCCGAACGCCGCTGCCCGAAACGTACCCCCCCCCCCGACCCGCTCCTGAGGACACGCTTTGTTACTGCCGATCGTGGTCATGTTGAACGCCTGGAAGCAAGCACGAGCGCATGCAGACGGCGTTTCCAAAACAACGGGATCCAAAATCTTACATCGCTCTACGGCGAATTTTACAAGCAAGCATCCTCTACATTTCGTGTCTCCCAATTTGCACAGCACTAATCACCGTGGATAACCAGGTATATTAGGCAATGATACGGTAGAAGAAAAAAAATGTTTATTTTTTCAATGAAGCCGCTGATGCATTTGGTCCTGTAAAGACGAATATTATATTTTTATATAAATTTAATTTTTACTTCATGAGTTTGTGGAAGTAATTATAATTATTGTATAATCTCTTCATTAATATACACATAATTGTATAATCTCTTCATTACTCTCATATCATAATTCACTATTACCTTCATAATTGGTATCACTATATAAGATGCATATTAAATTTCAAACTTTGTAATACGTGTAATTTTGCATCTTGGTTCAGTTTGTATATTCGATGAAATTACTGGACATTAGTCAGGGTTGGAGAAGCAAAAGAGAAGAATTCTTCCCAAAAACTTTCCAACCGCTGTCAACCAATTAGAACATATATTTTTATTGTTTCCTTTTTGCAGCAATACTTCGCTATCATTGTCTCACAACTTTCTTTTTCTCAACTTACCCGCTGATCTTTGGTGACCACTCGCTGGCATAGTATTAGCGAGAAGGAATTTGCACCGCAGGTACACCTTCGACTCCTCCACAAACGACTAAACCTTGCGCAAACAATATATCTTGCACCACACGTTGGATCTCGGTTAATTTATTGCTCGTATAATGGGATTTAGCTATGCAAAGGTATTCGCCTTAGGCAGCGTATGAAACGCAATTACCCTTAACCCGTGTATTACTCCCAGGGATATATTAATAAGGATGTTACTGAGGTTCTTTATCCTTATAATTACGTTCATTTCACTTCCTGGCCTTCAAAGTTAAACGTGCGTGGTTAAAAAAAACATTGCTACTGTCAGTCTCTCCAGACTGTACAAGCTGCTGAGAATTTTCGTAAGAAATGTTTCCTTCTGCATATATCTCGCATCCAATTTCATTACAACTAATACAGTTTCATTCCTAAAATGTTACAATTATTCTTCTAAAATGTATGTGTCGTATCGTAATTATTAACTTTTATAATGTTATCATTAGAGATATCTCTTTTGAATGCATCTCTTTTGAATGCCTACTAAAACCTGATACTAAACTCCTTGCTGATACTAAACTCCTGTTTTTGGTTCACACATTCTTGTATATAATTCAACATAAAATAATGGAATGATCATTAAGAACCATGGTAGATTTGTGTGGGTTTTCTATGTGTATTTTCTTCTTCGAAATACTCCTATTTCTTTGGCCAGGTAGCGTCATAGCCACATTTCGCCCCTACTCACGTTTGTTATGGCGACCATTTATCGCCCATAAAGATAAGATTAATAGGAATGCAGCAGGATTATGGCGTATGCTCAGTGCTTGGGATACCTTTGTTATCCGAAGCTTTATTATCGCTGAGGAACTAACTGCATAAATATTTTACTATTGTTTTCAAACCCTTTTGATAACCATACAGATAACCGTCTTATTCATGTGCTAACAAAATATTGTAAGGTAGATACGAAAAGTAAGCAAAGTATTATGCGGAAAGATATGGTGCGCTTCTGTGGAATCTCAACATTTTTCTCCTCTCGCAAAAAAATATTTAAAACAATTACTTGAATATTACTATGACTAAAATGTCCTTGTTATGACTAAAATCGCATTCTCATTTCACTATTTGTATTATTTCATTCACGGGAGGGAAGTCCTTGAAATGTGTGTAGGAAAGTTACCACTGAAAAATGAGAGATGCAATGAGTGTACAAGTCATATAGATTCGAAAATTCAAACCAATTAATAATTTATTGTCATTCCGATACATCATTTCGCTTCACATGAATTTCGATATAATGAATTAAAGTATTACTTTCTAGCATTTTACACACGTATTATCGGAAAAAATTATGTAATGATGCAACGAAACACGGTGATTTGTCGGCAGAAAAAGTTAAATGTAGATCCCAGATACCAACAAAGTGGATAATTTTTGTTCCTATGTGCAGTACGTTCTTTTCTGTGATACATTGTGTACTTACAATCCACAGTTTGAAGGTCTTTGGTAAAATATCTGATCATCCGTATGTTTGTTTGTCCCTCCGTCAGTAAACAATGTGAGTTGCTAAAGGCACCACAAGATTTTCACCAAAATTTATATTCCCCAATTCGATCTGGTAGATGACGCAGCTCCTTGAATTCGAAAATGTATTTTTAATTTTTGGTGGTACATTACCTGAAATCTCAACATTTCCAAAATTTTCACAAAAATGGATCTACGGTTTTAAAATTTCTTTTTGATAGAGTAAAATATATTTATAAAAGTAGTGTATGTTAGATTTTCATTGAATTCTATGAATTTTCTATGCCTTCCTTCAACTAAAATATTGAAGATAGAGATTTTTTTCTGCATGAAATCTATTCTCCAAAATTAGATATTTGTATGAGGTTAGATACATTTTCTCAAAATAATAGTTTCTGCGTGAAATAAAGACAATTTTAAAAACAATGATTTCTCTAAAACAGCTCCAAATGTTTTCGTTTATTTTTTCTCGAATAAAACAAAGTACTATAATTAAAAAGGTGTTAATCGGATTTTCGAAAATTCATCATTTTAAACGCTTTTTATTTTTGAAAAGTGTAAAAGTTTATTATTTAAGAGACATCTTCCTTCAATTACAATATCGAAGATACATATTTATATGCTTTAAAATCAACAAAAGTAACTTTTTAAGTCATTTCTCAGACTCTTCTGGATGGGTCTGTCGATGATCATTTCCCCAGCGGGAGACCGAGACGCGTTGAATGACACCTGGCTTATGTCCGGAAGTGGTCTAACCGCGAGTGACGTACAAGCGGACGGACGCAGACTTCTCGGCTAGTATAAAAGGATGTGGCCCCACTCGATAAACATAAACTTATCGTCTGGCTCGTATATTGCGATTTTGCTATGCTTCCATGCCAGATTCGATTTATTACACATGTCATTCTAACAAAGAAGTTACAAATTCCTGCCATGCAACCCAACTCTAGTCAAGCGGTCAAGCTTTCTCAAGACTATTTGCCCAAGAATCTCGACCGAACACCTTGCGTGCCGAGGTTCTTTGTCCGCTTTCTCGCGGCGCTGACGAAAGCACTTTTTACGGGTTGGAAGGGGCGACAGCCAGGAGGGTGCGGGAGGGTTGGGGCCGCAGGTGCCTCCGAAAGGTAGCCCCGTGGTTGCTGCAGCTTTTTCATCTCGAGGAGAAAGACCGTGGGAGCACACAGGGGAGCCCAGGGAAGTGGCACACAGGGCCATGCGGCTGAAGAATCGCGGGGGCCTCTTGTTTCAAACAAAAGTTTATCCTATATATATTATAAATATATACATTATAAAATTAATTATACTTCAATTGCAATAAAATAAAAATTATTTTTCGTCAAAAAATATTATTGAATGAATTCCTTATACATTTTTAAAATTATATTTTAAGAAGTTTATTTGTAACAAATTTATTACAAATCATGAAAAAGTATTTTTCAAAAAATACATGACCTATGCAATAGTGGTTGACTTAAATTAAGCCCCGAACAGTACATTTTTTATGTGTAATCAATGATGTAATGTTATGTTTGATGTGTTATCAATCATTTATGTGTTATCAATGAAAAAATTCTTGATCCCACTTAAGTTGGGCCCTGGGGTAAGTTGCCACCCCCCCCTCTCGCACAGCTGAGAGCACCAGCAATACCTTCTATCCTTCCTTTTGAATGGAATACACACTATTGAGATTGAAATGTGAATAAGTTTCACAAAAATTTATCATATTCCATTAGTAATTTGTATTATACTTCGTTTCTTCTACATTGCAACGTAATATTTAATGTATTATTTCAAATGGTACTTATCAATCTACTATTAGCAATAATTTATCTTTGAGGCGAATTTTCAAAAGTTCATTATAAACGTCATCAATTTCATTTATTATTCACTCAGTCTTAAATTATTTCATTATTTTGGGGAAACATGAAGTATTTCGAGTATTATTTATAGTATATTTATATAAATTTTTAGTTAGATTATTTTTCATTGCTCTGATGTTCCCTTTTAGGGTCAAAGTAGTTTCGAGTAGATTACATTTCATTTCAGTTTAAAGAACTTTGAATTACTTTTGCATATCCTTTACCCACCACTTCCTATATATGACGCCATTCTCGTGAGGACCAGTTGCGTCATTCCCAGGGCGTCGCTACAGCAGCCGACCTCAAAGTGGGGAAATTGCCAAGCTCAGCAAAGCGAGTTGATCTCTCTCTAAATCCGACGTCGGACCAAAAGACAAGGGTCCTGTGTTGGAGTCATCACATCCTGCTCATGCCCTGTGTTGTTTCATGCGAGATTCCGCATCTAGAGACATGTTAATTCGAATTTTGAATAGTGGTGCGCTTTTTGACAGGAGTAATTTTCATTATGAACCATTGCCACAGATAAACCAGAAACAATGGAGAGGTCATCTTAAAAAATAAGACAATTCAGCTACTCTATATAAATACTTTAACTTTTTAATTTGGAATATACTTCTACTTTTTGATGTTAGAACTCGCTACATTTCATTTCGTTCCTCATACATCAGAAATAATTAAATGGTTATTTTAATAATGTGTATAAACTGCATGAGCTCAGTCAGTATTTCCGAATAGTAAGATGTTGATTGTTGAGAATTACTTCTGCACTGAAGATTCAAAATACATTTTGGACAAGTAAGTTAACGTTAAAATTCGCTTCATAGAATCATCAGGAAAATGAATAATTGACTTAGAAATAATAATAATAATAATAATAATAATAATAATAATAATAATAATAATAATAATAATAATAATAATAATAATAATAGTGGGTTAAATTTTAAGGGTCGGCTGTTTTTATGTTATAATGAGTAACGTAATATTTGAGTAGCTTTTAGTAATTTTAATTTTCAAGTAATTCGTTATCATGTATAATTTATGCTGTTTGATAAATGTTAAGATTTCTAGTAATTGTACCAATTTCTCAAAATTGCGAGCTGCTAAATACGAGTAATTAAGAAGTGCAGTGAGTAACGTCAGACCACTTGCTGTTTCCTGTACTAGTCATATCAGCTTATTGCAAAATATATTTTCATCGAGGCTAGAGGGTGTTCAACAAAAGTTGAACCAGATTTCAAAGAATAATAAATTAGGTTAGGCGTGGTGCGCAAGACATTGATACTTGTGGAAAAAAAAAATTCATTGGAAGTCAATGATAAACTTAGTAGTCGTCTCTGATAGATTTTTAAGGTTTGCATGATCTATTGCAAATCGAGAACTAAATTTAATTACTGGAGATAGCATCGTCATAATCGCAAAGAGAAAATATAGAATTTTCTTTATTGACTTTTTTTGTATCCTGTAGTTTTATAGATTTTTCTTTTCCCAAATCTTATTGCATCACGTGTTACAAGTATGAAATTATTTTTGTTTTAAATAAGACGTAGTATTATTATTATCCTGTGTAAACCCACCATTACACGGTACGTTATTGTCTTATGTACGACAGTGAACGTTTATGATCATTGAAATTTCTCGATGTTAGATAAAAGAGAAACATTACCCTAAACAGTTTTGGCTGCAATTGAGTCATTTAAAACAAAGTAGCTCCTATCAGCAGGTGCTGAAAATGTTTAGAAACATATAGACATGACCAGCGACTCCCGTTAGTTATGACGTCATGGTACGTTATACATAAACATTTCATTACAAAAAAAAGCCGCGATAGCAATTACATTATTTGTAATCAATCATGCTTTTCCAAGCAAGAAACATTGCATTAATCGAAACGCCACCTTCAAATGAACGGCATATCAAAAGAGTAACAAAACAACGAGAGCGCACGTGACACCTGGAAGGCTGACTGCTTCGCGTTCCGCCTTGGCAGGAGCGAACGCTGGATCCAGCGATAAAATTGAACTCGGCGCACCCATTGTGGCCACGCCACCTACGAGACCATTGTTCTGCCCATTATCTATCCAAAACATACCACACGAGCGTAGCCTCGGCGTGACACGTTCCGCGCCCCAACCTCGGGACGCTCACTCAAGAAAACAAACGAGCGGCTGCTGCGAGATGGACACAGCGTGTTGCCTACCTGTTTGGATGATCCTGGCGCTGAGGAACACGGTCCAAATCCATAAACAGCGAGGCATGGTGGTTGCTTTATTACACATCACGTTTTGAAGAATAAACACAACAATCCACTGACACCTACACACTTAAAAAAAATATCTTCACACTGAATTTTCGTAATAAAAACTCTCACGTAATATTTTCACAGGACCTGTCATATGAGTTGTTAAACATCATTTTTTTCTCTTCTCTGCTCCAACGTAGAATATCACACGAACACACGGCACAATCTTGCGGATCGTCTTCTGTGGGTGACAGGTGCGCTCTCCGCGGCAGTCCGTTAGCGCGCGCGCGCACGGGGGGCACCGCGTGGGCTTGGGAGAGCACGAGAGGGGTCGGTCGGCGTCACACGGCGCGACGAGAGACGGTAGGCCGGGCGGCCGGCGGCGTGCCACTCGGAGCCGAAGCGACTGCCTGCGCCGCAACGCCGCACGCCCGTTGCATGGCGATCTCAGCACAGTTCGCGACCACGGACGAGCGCGCGCGCCAACAGAGGGGGGGCTACCCGGTCTCCATCTTGCGCACGACTGACCGACCGGCTCTGTCCCGCCGCGCGCTGCGCTACCCAGCCAGCGCAGGGCCGCCCACAGTCGTCCCGGTACGCCGAAAACTTTCACGAACCAGTGCCACTTCCTGCGGCGCGGTGAAAACCTTGGGCTGGCCTTCCTACCTCGTTTCTGCTCGCGCCCAAGAAGAAAGTCTTCTGCGCGCGCGGATTGGTGCCGCGTGAGCGTCTCCGCCACTCACGGACAACCTCTCTCCGCGACGAGCCAATAGCGGCGCGCGTTGCTCCCGGCGTGCCACCCGGTGCCTTCTCTCTCGCTCGAGTTGGCGCGCATACCTGAAGACATAGCTTTAGTAGGTAGGGCAAAGCTCTTGGCAGGAAAGACAAGCCACCGGCACGGCGGCGGCCGGCGTCGCCTCGCGTTTCCGTGCCCTCGTTTCCTAGATGCACGCGTGGGCGGTCCCAGGCGGTGCAGCGCGCGGGCGAGTGCAGCGCGGCGGCCGGCGCAGGCCCGCGGGGCGCTGCCAGCGGCGATGCGCCGCTTCTGGAAGGGCGCGCAACCCCCAGCGCTGGGGTGGCCACGCGCCGCGCCGCGGTGGAAAACTACGTTCGCGATTGAGGGCTCAAGGAAGATCACGTCTCTTTGAAATGCAGTGAACTCTCGCCAGCACGAACTCGCTTGACACGAAATTCGTCGTAAACGAACACACTTTGGGTCCCGCCAAAAAAACATGGTAATGCGATCCACCGCAGATAATCACACGCAAAAAAACACTGATATTTTTTGAAAATTTTATGCTCTTGTTATAAAACTCGAATAATTGAATTTTTGTAAGAAGAGCACAGCTTATTTTAGTCCCTTAGAATTCGTGTAAACGAGGGTTTACTGTATATATGAGGTATAGAGAGGTTACTCTAAGAAGAGACTGTATCGCCAGCTGCCTGACTACTGTTGGCAACATAACTACATGCAATGTCCACGCACTCATGTTTTCAGTGTGTACGTTGAGAGATAGCTCATTTGCAAATGCCTTCATCACTATCTCTTGCAATGTCATCGCCCTGCATGACGTACATTTGCTTCTCGACCTGTCAAAGTGGTCCCTTCTGAGAATAACTTCTCTATATACCAGCCCCTCCAGTCAGTTTCAAATAACGCAACATTTGAAGGACTTCGGGCAATAACTAGAGACCCCACAAAATCCAGAGCAAGGCTTCCGGTAGTTGTTAATAACTTGGTTTTGGTCAAAGTATGCCTCATTTTCTTGTTTCACCAAGCCCATCACAAGTATCAACGAGAATAATAACAAAATAATCCACACTTTCACTAAAATCGACATATCAACATTAAAGGACAGCAGGAAGCTCGGTGTGGTAGGTGCGGCATCTCTTGTTAGCGACTGAAGTCTTCCATTTTGTTTTATATTCTAGTGCTATTCTTAGTACCTTTCCACGTTATGTCAACTTCCCTTCCAAGTAAAGAAAACACGTAACTAATTCGAAAGTTGGCATAATATGCCTTTTTTCACAACGTAAGGGAATTCTTAAGTTATACTGACGCACATGAGTTGTTTGTTTCACAGTAAGTGTAAGATTATAATGTTCGTGAAAGTGACCAAAGTATCAGAGGTAAAATTAACAGTAATGGTTATAGTATAAAACTCCGAAGAGTATTATTTACTTTCAAAATATAATCTAAACATTTTCATTACACTATATATCACAAACATGGAAAAATTTTATTGTTATGTAGATTGTATCTTAAAAGCTGAAGAAACTCAACCGCTTATTTATGATATTATAATGTAATATAGATATACATATTCAGAGTAAATCATCTAAAAAGTAATAAAAAGAACAATAATTATTAGAAACTAGTGAGAACCCGTCAAAATTTGCCGATGAGATCTGAGATAAATGGAAAATATTGTGCCCAGACTAATGTTCACAATATGTTGCATTGTTTGGATCTTCAGGGTATAACGAAGATATTCTGTGATGTGGAGTTCCCAAAATTTAGAACACGTATGGACCATGACCAGGTAGTAATGCATTATGACTCACGTATTGCAATAATACACCAAATGACACAAAAGAAAGAGCACTATTATACTGACGGATATTATTTCTATTTTTTTTGATGTGTCATCTCCTATAAATAAATTTGATTACTTCTGCCATATTGCTCGAAGGTAAACTTATTTTCCCATTTAAGCAACACAGAGTAAACTCGTTTGGAGAATTTCTCTCGCATGGGAAGTACAAAGCAGAACGAAACTGACATTTCATAGACAACGATCCAACAGAAAACGAAATGACCTCACTATCACGACACCTACGCTGACTTTCTCTTTCCCTGTGTCCAGTTAATGTACGTTTGCGTCTTTTGAGGCGTGTGGGCAACGATTCGGAATTCGACATAACCTGTGAACTACTTCACTACTTCAGTACAACCGAGCAAAACCTACTGCCCGAATGTTCTCTACAAAATACACCCCAAAAGCAAATACATGCAAACTGTCAACGCCACAATACAATTGTTACACAGAAACAAAACCTTGACGAATTGTAAACAAATCTCAACAATCAAAACAAAACATCATGCAGCGTCACTATGAAGTAGCGTGGAATCGCATATATCGTTTCATATAATCGATTTTGAAACAGCCACCCTTTGGAAGAAAACAATTGACTATTGATAAGTGTACTATTACAGAATGATTTAATTAATTAATTTACACCGTAAATGTTGGTGAATCAACACAAACAATATCTGATAACACATTTAGGGATCACATTCTTTCTTTTAAAGGAAAAAATACTACAATCGATTCAGTAGAAGCTCTAAACGAAGCCATGGCAGAATTCCTTATTTTTTTAAATAAACAGATTGAAACTGCATTCACTGGCGTCAGGGATCAATAAATGCTGTCTAATATTCAGATATTAAATACTGCAAAGAATTAAAACAGCACTAAATTTTCTGAAAGAATAATGGGAACCTATCGAAAATTGAATACACAGAGGTCATTCCGCGTTCAGTTTCGAGATGGTGTAACTTTACCCCTGATTGCTGTAATGTGTTACAAGTTTTTGGTGCAAACTCCACATTAGTAAGAAAGTAGTAAGAACGTAGAAGTAAGAACGTAGAAAAACATTAATAAATAATATAGTATATATTAATAAAAAGAAGGTTACAAGGAAGGTCCAAGATTGAAATTGTTCAAAATATCATACATTACTACAGTTGGCACACCAAGATTATAAAATATGTTGTTCTATATTGCAATAACGTTCTATATTGCATCCCGATCAAATATTTGCATTTTTTAGTCAAATTGAAACTGTTTCATTGTTGTTTTTCCAATGTTTCCAAGAACCTGACCGGGAGCGGAGCTCAGTGCATCACTGATGTCACTGCAGCGCATCTGACCGGGAGGTCCTAAGTTCGAGTCCTGACGGTGGCAGGATTTTCGACAATAGCTTTCCAGCTAGGCCGAATTCAGTCGCTGTCTGGAGGAGAATTCTAGCGGCCGGTTGCTCTAATCGGTAGTTTTCCGTCGTTTCTCCGATCAACACCAGGCGAATGCCGTACCCTAAAAAATGGGCCACGGACCGCGCGCGTTCTGTCTATCCTCTTCCTTGTCCTATCCTCTTCCTTGTCCTATCCTCTTCCCTTACACACACTCACTTACACGAACATGCAGTATACTACCACATATTCCGGGAGACCGTTCTGGAGTTAAGAGCTTGTCCCGGCTGGGGCGGTGCCCCGCTGGTGAGGGTCCTGGTTAAGGGAAACCCCGCTAGCCGGCGGTAGGTCGGCGCCGGATCTCGCCAACCAGCGGGGGAAGATCGCAGCCATCTACCGATGAAAAACATGCACTACACTTACGGGACTAACGACCTACTCTGTTAACGCGTCTGGAATTCCTAACCAACCAACCAATCCAAGAACCTGGTATCTAACAAACCCACAGATTATCATACATCTGGGGGCTGCATTATTACTTTGTCACCTTACGATATTCTTTCGATTTCTGCGCGCATCGAAATTTATTAATATAGATGCGTGGAATACTAGAATACAAAGCAAACATTCTCATTAAATGCACCATTTCAATAATAGGAAGTTATTATTAAGAGGAAGAGAGAATAATATTAGGAGGAACAAACTTTGAACGTCAATCTTCTATACTAATATATAAAGACAGAAGTGCGTTGTCTTCCAACGCGGTAATCTCTGAATCTACTGAACCAATGCCGATGAAACTTTTGTGCTAACTTCCTTTAAAGGTCTGGAGTACTATAGGCTATGATTTACATCCATAAACCGTAATATATTTACAAACTAATTATTTTTCTCGACATTTTTGGCATAGCTTTACATCACAGATTCAAGAGCGCATCAATGTCAATAGTTTAGCTGTGCGCCACCAGAGGATGACGTCTGAGATCTGCTACTGGTTTCATCAATGTCCAGAATTATTACGAGATTCATTTGACTTTGAATAAGGTTATGTAATGTCCCTGTATGAACGGTGGTGATTTGCTAGTTCTGAACATCGGTGGAATATTTGGAAGAAATCGGTAACTAAAGTGGTAAAGATGAAAAGGTACATGCATTATCCTTAATCCGTGTTATGTACAAAGTGGCTAGAAAACATTGGAGTTTGAATTTGCACAGAAATTGAGGTAGGTTGAGACAGTGCAATGTACAATAATATATAGTACAGAATGTACAGTAATCTACAATGTATTATATATAGATATCGTATACATTCTAAACAACCTCTTCTTTTACAGAAATTTGTAAACATTGAATTTCTTGAAACAGTGTTAAGTTGTCAAAACAGGCTATACAAGTGCGAATAGATGGGCAGTCTACGTTTGGAATCGGCTATAAAGAGAAGTGCGACTTGCTGAAGTACTCACTCGCACTATTGAAAATAATACTGCAAGGAGGGATGCAAATGTAAATAATTCTCTACGTAGTAGGGTAGCTTTTCAATAGCACTCACAATTTGACTATTTACACAGTTCTCATGTTCAAATTGGTATAATGTAAAATGTGTGTATGTTTTGGTTTCATTCATTTGATTTTTTTCTTCATTATGTGCAGAATATTAGTGCAGTAGTATGTAATTAAGCAATGATCACTTACATATTGAGACTAATCTGTGATATTATTTTGCATTGCAATTGCTCCCAAAGCATGAATTGGTTTCTGTTATTCACATTTCAAGATCCTTAATATATAGCACTTCAGATCAAATAATGAAGCTAATATGGTTTTGTTCAGAACATTGTCAAATTAGTGTGTACCCATAATGTATATGTTGATGTATCAGTATTGTTCTCATACTTCAATGTTATGATTAATTGATTTACGTAAAACAATAAGTTTTATTCTACACGTAGTTTAAACTTATATATATTTTTCGTTTTCAAAATAATTATAAATACTGGCAATTACATTCAATATTGATACTTTCATTTACTTTTATGATTATGATTCGTCAATTACGTTTTGACATATACATTAATATTCCATATCTATCTTCTAGCGTCTCCGTGCGAGAACTCTGGCATGTTAAACTTCGCTTGAAACAGTCAGACCCTTCAAGGTCATGATTTGACAGATCAATTTCAAATATTTGTTTATGAATACAAGAGAAGACAAAAAATAAAAAAGCGTAAGTTTTACAATGTGACAATTTATTGACAGTATTGGAAGTAATATATGAAACTCCACAAAAAAAAAAAACACAAATATACGTGAGTCTACAAGTATTTTATTCTGTAGTTTAGAATTGTTTATTGTTTTTAGCTATAAAGTGAAGAAAGTTTAGGAGCTGGAAGCCCAAATAATAAAATTATAATTGTTTGTGAAAAAGTGAACGAAGTAGACCGGAAATTTCCCAATGGGGGTGAAGAGAAGACCGGGCTATCGAAGCGTGGCCGTGCAGAGCATGACAGGGAGGAGCAGGGCGGAGAAGGGATACAACAGAAAATATAGTAGGCCCCACCGCACGGTATGAAACAATGGAATTCCTCTCCCTGTCTAATAATTTACTATAAACCCGAGCAACGCCGGGTACACCAGCTAGTAATAGAAACAAAGAAAGTATGATCAATATCATTGTGAAATTGGGAAGTAAGTTTTGGGCGCATCAAATGTTTTGTTGAAATGAGAGAGAAAGTAAAATTTTGAAAATGAAAGCCTTTTTTTTGTATAAATAATAGCAAAATTTTAAGTTAGTAATGATGATGATTGACCGGGTATGCCTGTATGCCTTCCCCTCTTCTGGGCAGGTGCTTTGTGTGCCAGCTGGGATGGCAGTGGTGCTTTGTTTGAATGCCTGATAAGTGATTCCGGACGCGTGAGCTGGTAAAGTCATTAGTCCCGTAAGTGCAGTGGGTGTTTTATCACGGGAGATGGTTTTGATCTTCCCCGCTGGATGGCTAGATGTGGCGCCGACTAACCCTTCGGCTTGCGATGGTTTCCCCTAACAAGGCTCTCCCACGTGCGGGGCACCGCCCCAGACGAGACATGCTCTAGGCTTCCGACAGGTCTCTCGACATGTGTTCTTTTGAAGTGCATATAAGTGTAAGTATATGTAAGGGGCGAAGTTAGGACAAAGAATAGGAAGAAACGATCGCACGCAGTTCGTGTCCAGTTTATTAGGGTGCTCGCCTGGGGTTGATTGGAGAAACAGTGTAAAACTATCGTTCAGAGCAGCCAGCCACTAGAATTCTCCTTCAGACAATAGCTGAATTCGGCCTAGCTCTGCAGCTAGTGTCGAAAATCGTCGGGGCACGAACCCTAGGACCTCCCGGTCAGAGACACTGCAGTTACATCAATTGGTGTCACTTAAGCCGGCGTGGTGCTTTGGCTTTGCCTTCGACTTCCACTGTATGAAGTCAGTTGGAGTGAATGATGATCGGAGAAAATGATTATGGATGGAATGATATTCAGCTGGGATACGTCGTTGTGCGAGAAATCAACGACATGGACAAAACAGCTAACCTACGGTATCCTCAACGTTCGTGCAATCACTTTTAACTGTACCAATGACATTGATATAAAATTCCGCGCAGAAACCTAAAATGCATAAATGTTCTGATATATTTAATTAAATGGAATGTTATGTGTTTAAAGAGTGACTAGGTTTAGTTTGAAGTACATTCATCAGATAAAATGATCTTCAAATATTGTCAACATCATTAATTGTAATTGATATTTTATTGAAAAATGTTGAATACTTTTATTTAGATTATTACAAAAAGGTATTCTGATCTATATTGCAAACGACCCCAACATCATTGTATTAGGAAACAGAAAGGTTTCGGAAGGATCCTGGTAAAAATTGTTGAAATTAAATAATTTCTGCTCAGCTAGTCGATCCTCAAGAACAGTGCAGTATCAAGTTCCTGAGAGGAGTCGGATTTTCCTCTCATTTTCAATCGTCCAGAATACCATACCTGCCGCTTCTAATTGCAGAGTCACGTCCAAAAACGCAACTACATCGGCAACTGAATAGTTTGTTACTTTACCCTAAAGTCTGCCTAATTGTGTACATTGTGGAAATATGTTTTATAAGGCATTTTTAAGATTTGATTGGGAATCCTATTTTTTTAATATTAAACTAGTAATTTGGAATGGGGGAGAGAACACAGGCATTGAGATGCCATAGGTGTATCTAGATCCTCAAATAATTTCAATCGTTTGCGATTTGCTAGGAATAATTAGTTCTCTATTTAGTTTCTTTTAAGAAGTAATACCAATGTATTACTTCTTAAAAGAAACTAAATAGAGAACTAGTGGTGCTAAAAGAGTATGTACTTTCTCGACCGTACTTTCAAGCAAAACTACACGAAAAAGTACTCAAATTTTCGAAACATTATACATTAACTTATTTCAAAATCTACCTTTAAGGATCAGATTTCAATAAGGGGAAAATATCTACATAATTTGCAGTTGTAGGAGGACGCCAGAAAAAAATTGAATTTTCAAAAAATTAGAGTTTTTAATTAAAATGAGACCAGCACCATACTCTTAAACGTCCGTCACACTATCTAACTACAAAATTTAATCAAAAACAATGGAGCCACTTTGGGGAAAATTTTTAAAATGTCCCAGGAGCTTTATGTAAAGTACCCCTCAAAATTAAAATATCAATTTCAAATTCAAGGGGCCGCGATATCAGCCAAATCGATTGGGCAATATCAATTTTGAAGAAAACCGGCTGTACGGATTGGCCGCCAGCATTGTTCACAGACGAACAGACAGACACACCCACACAGTCACAAAGACTGACGGAGAGACAGACGTTTTGCCGTCATTCAATTTTTCGATATCAAGGACCCACAAAACATGGATTCTGACCACATCACGTTTAAGATTTTTTTTTCTAAAAGCAATTTGATTTATCCCCTTTTTCGTTTTTAGGGCCCTGTAATAAGAGTTTTGCTGCCACAAATTCGCCGTTTTTTCGCGCAGCATTACCTTACATAACTTTTCTTCTACTCCGTAGCGAGAAAGTAAGAAAGAATACAAAACCATGGGAGACTGATGAGGATTAGGCTTCATTATAGTTAGAATTACCAAATATTTTTCCTGATGCTTAATTCGTTTTCTTGTTATTCTTCTATACAATGTTGAATACATTTTTTTCTAGTATTGTATGGTTTTATTTGTGCAATGTGTGAATTCGAAAGATCTATTGAACAGATAAAATGGCATTCTTCATCATGTTTATGCATTTAGATCAGTAATAAAATAGTTCATTGCTGAATATAACACTAAAGATACTCTAAATATCTTTTTTACTACGAACATAATGTATATATTCGTGTTCTGAAAGGTACTAAAACATAAAATATTTACGACAAACTTCACAAGATATGTGATGAAAAATTTCTCCTCTTACATAAAAAGCACATTAAATAGGATCTAATTTGGATAAACTCTGTTATGTTTCGTAAAATAGATATTAAATATCAAATTTGAAGGACACATTTAAATTATTTCCCAACGACAATAACAGATGCTTATTAAATCAGTTATGAAGCTGAGATAAACGTTTCTCAGGGAACCAGATCACTAACGTTTGTTCTCGTGATTTGCGTAGGAATGGTTTTGAAACTAGTGAAACTTGCTGCATTCACATTTTTATGTCGGAGTGAAATCGTTGGCCATTGCCAGGTGCTAGAAGCAGCAGGTAGGCACTTTCGAGCTTCCATCTGCGGCCTGCATTCGTGACTTAACCTCTTGAATTTCTACTGAAAGGAAAAGCAATTTGAAAACGTGCTTCGTTGAGCGCTCTTTGTAGTCAGCCATTTCATGGATGTTCCAAAAGAAATTGGTTATTTACCTACCTCAAAGGTTTTAAGCCGTTTTCTTTTTGTATTTCTACATCATAATAATTATTCTCACTTCGAATGTTTGCTGATAATAGTATATTCTGAAAAGTAAATCCTCAAATATATTTTTACGAACATACGGAATTATAGTTTATAGATAGCTTTAAGTTAAAACATAGTTTTTTTACTTGTACATTATTACGTTACAATAAATACTAATAATGTTAAGACATCGAAAACCTCAGCTTAAATTTGGGAGAGCATTTAATTCATTATATTGATTATATTGTGATTATCGACCGTAAGGAAATGCTAATTCTCAGCAACCTCTGATGTGGAGCCCTCAGGGATTATCATGATTACAATAAGGAATATTGTCGGTATATAAAACAATTGAAATATTGTCATAAGCTCTAACAGCGTTAGAATTAAACTTAGATGAAACCAGTCTGTTGTTCATTTACTTTTTGAGTTTGTAATTTCATACGGCCAGCTATCCTCTTAATCGGCTATCGTCGCTTTCGCCATGGTAATTGTGGATAGCAAAGAGAATGCATCACACGGTTCTCGACCACCAGTGACTCTAATGAATTTTATAAGCGCTGTCGGGGCGAAAGACTGCCACGGAGATAAACATATCTTCTACAGCAACTCAATTGAATGGTTCGCTTCATGCTTCCACTATTCATCAAAGCCTTGAATGAAACGCGGGAAGTTCCTACAAATACATTATATAGACAATACAGGACATTTTGAACCTTTCTCATACATGGGAGACAATGGGAGACAACCGCCCACTAGTGAACCCTGTTTACATGACTGAGCAAATCGCCGACAAAAACAAATTTCAAAATCCAAACAAAACCTTTTGGTTTTGTATGGTTTCTAATAAACGTATTATATATTATTATTATTATTATTATTATTAATGTTTATTTTTTCTATAGAAAAATTTTATGTTTTTGGAATATAAAAGTAAAAGTACAATACCACAAGCAGCATACAACACTGATTTGATTTGAGCACTTACAACACGATGTGTGTAAGGACTTACAGACTTCTTGGCTTGCAACTTCTCATCACAAGGAAATCAAAAAAAATGATTCTTGTAAATTTCATAATTTGTGCCATCAAACACAGCTCACATCTTCCCAGCCATACAAATAAGTTACTAATGACCAAACGAAATTATTCTAATCACTTTGTCAAACATAAGTAAACATAATCATAAGTTGTAACCTATACGTGTCTGTAATATTTGGTTTCTAGTAGGAGGCTTCCCTACAACTCTTGGAATTCGGGTGTTGTCACAACTAGGCTGTTCTGCTGTGCCATCTGACTGACAAGTGAAGAAACAAGTAAAGCATTTTTTTGTTTAATTTTTGTTGGCGAATGTTTCCGTTACCCTTGGAATTCGGGTGTTGTCACAACTAGGCTGTTCTGCTGTGCCATCTGACTGACAAGTGAAGAAACAAGTAAAGCATTTTTTTGTTTAATTTTTGTTGGCGAATGTTTCCGTTACCCTTGGAATTCGGGTGTTGTCACAACTAGGCTGTTCTGCTGTGCCATCTGACTGACAAGTGAAGAAACAAGTAAAGCATTTTTTTGTTTAATTTTTGTTGGCGAATGTTTCCGTTACCCTTGGAATTCGGGTGTTGTCACAACTAGGCTGTTCTGCTGTGCCATCTGACTGACAAGTGAAGAAACAAGTAAAGCATTTTTTTGTTTAATTTTTGTTGGCGAATGTTTCCGTTACCCTTGGAATTCGGGTGTTGTCACAACTAGGCTGTTCTGCTGTGCCATCTGACTGACAAGTGAAGAAACAAGTAAAGCATTTTTTTGTTTAATTTTTGTTGGCGAATGTTTCCGTTACCCTTGGAATTCGGGTGTTGTCACAACTAGGCTGTTCTGCTGTGCCATCTGACTGACAAGTGAAGAAACAAGTAAAGCATTTTTTTGTTTAATTTTTGTTGGCGAATGTTTCCGTTACCCTTGGAATTCGGGTGTTGTCACAACTAGGCTGTTCTGCTGTGCCATCTGACTGACAAGTGAAGAAACAAGTAAAGCATTTTTTTGTTTAATTTTTGTTGGCGAATGTTTCCGTTATGTTTTGCATGTTTATCCGCGCGATTTTGGTACAAATAATAACTACCTCAAAGGCGCGAAAGTAAAAAATGCACGATTAAAAAATATGATTAGTCGCAAGAAGGACTTACAATCCGTGGATCAGAAGCTTGGCGCTAAAAAACAACTAAATGTAATATATGCCTGGTAAAAAATGCATGGTAACTTACCATGAGTCAAAAAAAGACATTTCTGAGTATCACCTGAGACTGTAGGTCAATAACTATCAGAATTGATTCAAGCGTCGAAAGAGAAAGAAATAAGGAAAATAGTGGTCCGGATGGGAGGTTTCCTTTTCGAGCTGCAATTCCTTCATTATTAAACGAATGTTGGTGAAAATGTCAAATACCATATGGGTTGACCGAAATTCGGGTCAGAGGGCAAATCGAACTGATCGTCTCCCTAATTTTTTCTGTACCCAGCCAATGAACAGTATGATTTGATTACTAAATAAAGCATTGTTATGTTCAATTAGTGAAGAGGGGATTCCTAAATAAATAATGTTTCTTGCGCGCCCTTGACAACTATATTCATCCAGCTGAATTGATCTGAATTTGTGTCCCAGAATTGTTTGTTTAAATCGTATAAAAATGGATCACTTATTTTTTTTATTTTTGGACAATTTAGAAGATTATTGCTGTTGTATAGAAAAGACGTGCAAATCCGTCACTACCTGAGATTTTCACGGCACCAGTAAAGGAGAGAAACTGCTGTTTTTCAAGGCGCGGTTTAACAAAGAGTCCTGGTTAATTGGATGCGAACAAAGACAAATTCTTCTTGCGGTTTTCCACGTGTTCTATTTTCAAATTTAAGGGATGTTCAGTCGTGTACTGGTATCAATGATATTAAAAATATTACGATGCAGAATTCAGAGGCGTTAAATATCACTGCAATAGCTTGATTGTTTGCTAAACTAACACTTTTATAAAAAAAAAAAATATGGCATTGATCTAGCATTAAGGAAAACAGCCAGTGTTTTTCTTGAAAAGCTCAATAAAGAATTTAAGCAAAATCGACTTCATTCCAGTTTAAGACATTGCGTCTGTATTGAAATAACACTACTAATTTACTGCATGTTTCATTCAAAGAAATATTATTTGCCATTTACTTCATTCCTCCTCTTAAAACTCGTAATAGTCGTCACTATTTTTACTCCTTCCTTTATTGATTACTAAATTTGAGATGTTTTATATTCCGTTTAATATTCAAATCAGATGGTGAACAAATCCTCTCATATTCACAATTTTCCAGTCTATTTATCTATTTACTTTAATAAATGTTTTTATAATGTCAACCAGTGGAACCCGACAGACGTTCTGCCCTTCATCTCCCTCTTTCTCCTTCCTCTCCCTTTCTCGCTCCGTCTCTCCCTCTTCGTCTCTTTCTCTCTCCGTCTCTCCCTCTTTCTCCATCTCTCCCTTTCTCTCCATCTCTCTCTCTCCGCCTCTCTCTCCCTCTCTCTCTCCGTCTTTCTCTGACCCTATCTCAGTCTGACTTGGTTTCTGTGTGTCTCTCTATCTCTCTCTGTCCCTCCTATTCACATTTAGTTATAGATTCTACATGTCTCTGAGCAGGTGGGGTAAATTCGGGAAGGGTCGGCAAGGAAAAATGTAAAAGAGAGTTCAAGAATATCTCGTCTTGTAGATTATGTCGTGAGAAACGTTTCTTTGAGTCTTTTAGTTTTCAAGCCCTGAGTATTTGAGTTTTTAATACCCTAGAACGCTTGGTTTAGGAGTTATTTAACGATATAGATGACAAAAATGCTACCGAGTGTTGCGGGTTACATTTGACATGAATATTTTGTTTTGTTCTACAGCGCCATCTAGTGGAGTTACAACAAAATTAACAGCACATAAACCTTTTGGGTGAAACCACGCGTAGATGTGCCAACGTTCATGGATATCAGTCACCCGGTGTCGGAAATAACCCTCTTATATATACCAACATCATTTTATACTCTACTTCTTTTCCATTTTATGCTCTACTTCTAACATCACTTCAGTTATTTCCTTTAGCTTATTGTTAATTATTCCACAATATAGTTGAGATGCACTATTAAGTATTCTTATCACACGGTAATCTCAATAATATCTCAGAAAACATAGAAATTAAAATCTAATAAAGTAATTCCAACACTATTCCTAATTTATGGAGCAGATAGTTGGGTTCCCTAGCAATAGGAAGTCAAAAAATACAAACAGCAGAAATGAGGTTCCTCAGAAGAGTCGAATGTTATTCCATGTGACAACATAAAAAATGAGGGCATAAGAGCGGAACAGAACATATATAATATGGGAGAGAGAGTGACTGAATTCAGGAGAAAGGGAAATTTGGTATCCAACGATTGGAGAAGTATCAATTGCAAGACTATATTAGTGATTACAAAGCTAGAGGAAAAGGGGATATTGGAAGACCTTCGAAAAGATGGGAAGAACTCTTTGTGTTGGATCAGGCGTCACTCACACCGTTAAGTGAAGAAGAAGAAGTTCTATTTTTAATGTTATATTTAATGTACTGGTCATGAGTCGCTATAAAATCCAATAAAATTTCGAAGAAAAACGAAAATAAAAATTTAACTGTTCAGAGGAATTTTTATACTGTATATTTTAAAAACTAATTTGTTCGACTATACTGATGTACTACCAAAATATTGTATTTTTCTGGATTTATATTGCTGGTTTGACGTATCTGTCGGAAAGACGAATCGAGTTTGTGAAATTTAACCATAGTTTTCTCGAAATAAATACCCCAAGTACAAATAAACGTAAAATAGATATTTTTTTCATAATGTAATATAACGTTGGAAAAACAGTCGTATTATATAAACAAATTGGATGAACAAAACGGCTATGAAACACATTTTTTAAATCCATTATCATGTGCAATTACATCGAGACTACTTATTTTATGCAAGTACGGCAATTTCCAGGAAAAATAATTTGAAACCGATATATTATTTCTCTTTTGAAAATGTATTAATAAAATAATGCATAACATTTTCATGAGAGAAAGAGAAAATTATTGTATTGCTTACATATTTCTACTACACATTTCTTCTGAGCTTTTTTCACATAATTATGTCATGCATGATTCTCTTCTTGCTCGTGAATGCTGCGTGGAAGACCTGTGGTCTCACATGAAACATCGTCATACGCCCCGTCGCCTCCCTCCCCGGCCTCCTGCATGGCAGCCGACGGCTTTGTAGGCAGAGTTGTGGGACGTGGACGCTGCTGTCTACAGCAAAGGCGGCGAACACATTGGGCCGAAACAGGGACTGGGCATCCAATGAAAGTTTATCAGACTGTTTTTGGTCCTTTATTTTAAAGACAGATTTTTTAGGAGAACTTTCTCTATGTGATATTGAAACAAACTGTATGATTTGATTTTTAAATTTAATATTTCCTCTGACCTTTTAACATTATTAAATATAAATTCAACGTAACCCGTTCCAAATTTATATAAGATAATGGGCACCAGGAAAAGATTACGTTCATTCAATTTTTAAAATTACTCTTCAACTGCTATTTCCATTAAATTTATATCCGGCTAACTGGGTCGATGGGTGTTATAAGAAATAATCGCTATTGCCTACTAATAGCCGATTATTCTATCTGCCATCTGTACAGAGTGGCCGAGGAATCTGAAAAGCAAATATACATTTCTAGCTACTCATTTGCTGGGATTGGCTAAATGAAAATCATCTTTTCTATTCACAGAAACTTGTAAGTTTATTCAACGTTCTTTGGTAACAATACGAAACTTTCGGTCATGATCAGTCTCAAACCTTATATTACAGTACCCGTCTTCGCGTGCTCTCGACCGATGTCGCCGCGTAGAACCATTTTCAATCTTCCCCGGTGTCGATGGCTCCAGATCCAAATACCACCTTCTTTTCTTCAGTTCTGGCACAAGTGTATTCAAGTCACTGATCCCCACCGCCTCATAAGTTGATAAGACTTAATTAATTCTCCTTTTAAAAGTTCCCAGTCATTTCTACGCGTATTCTTAAAATATTAAAGTACAGCAAACTATATCTGCATCAAATACTCCCAGTCCTGTTTCCGACAAATTCACCTAAGTTCACAATTCTAGCTGCTGCACTCGAAATATTTCCAAGTTCCAATTTCCGCACATTACATCAATATTCTAAGTCCGACAACTATACGTAGATGTTCACAATTCCCAAACTCCCAACATCAATTGTCTACACACGATCCGCACAGCACCACGGCACAAGTCGGAATGAATCCATATTCCCCTCTTTCAGCCCTTCAAAACTCGGTCCATCGTTCTACTGTTTCTTGTTATAAAAAATTCCATGCCTAGCCAATCCCGCAATTACTTACAAATTCAACTAGCCGCGCCCCAGACTGTCATTACTTACTCGGCCAAACAGTTTACTTTATCAACTAGCCGCGCCCCGTGGTTCAAAGCAATGCAGTTTGTTGACCTCGACGACAACTCGTCTACCGTTGCTATTCCGCCATATTTACAATTGTCTATCCTTACAATTCACCCTGTTTACAATAAATGTGACGCAATACAAGGTCCCACATATTGGTATGTCACAGTATATAAACTATCTCTATGACTAGTATATAAACAATATACCTAAAACAAATCTGTCTTCAAACTAAAGGCCCCAAAACAGTCTGATAATTTGAAAAATCTATAGACAAAAGTAAATAAAAATTTCTTACAATGAAAGACACAATCGCCTTACCGTGAGTCTCACTCAAACACGTGCTGTACATTCGCTAAGAAAACTTTAACGAACGAAATATGAGGATGTACCAGCTGATTGATTTTTCTTGAGTTCCTGTACGGGTCAACTGCTATGATCATTAGTAAGGATAGGATTTTTATGCCCTAAAAATATTGAACTATGGTTTGAAAAATGTGCACTTACGACCTAAAAAATCTAATATATACACTTTAATATGCAATTAAAATTAATAATATTTCATTTTCAGTATAAACCTTTCTTAATAAAATTCAATAGAAGCGTATAAAATAAAAAAGGAAATTTTCGTACTAACAGAATATTATCTACTTTATTTCGTGGGAAAAATAAGTAAATATTAACCTTAGTGAAGTACATTGTCTTGTTGCATTTCTTGAGCCTGTTTAAAAAAATATGATATCAAGATGTTTCCTGCATTTGCACAAGTATTTTTCCATGTATAGAAAAGGGTGGAAAACGCAAACTGTGTCAAGCTCTTTCTAATCGATGATTTAAATCTCTGAATTCTAATCTCTGAAGTAAATAGATCGTATGAAAAGTTGAAACGTTTTAGAGATAATTTTCTATTTTAAAGAAATATGCAAAATATTCCCTTATAATTTCACGAATATGCACCCACAGGAAAACTCGGACCAATTTGCACAAATATTCACTTACATATTAATCTACATAGCATCCAATTCTAACCAAATATAAAGATATTTCGCGTAGCTATGCCCTGAAGCAATGAACAAAAATATGCAAAACTAATGTACCCGTGGGAGAACTTTCGCATTTTAAACCCCACCATTTTCCCTAATTTCCCATTTCCACATTAGTCTGTAATATATATTTTTCTTCAAGACCTTGTTATCCTCCGTCACTTGTTCTGTACGAATATGTCTCCTTGTAATTGTAACAATAATATACACTCTTGTCAATACAAATTATTCTTATTTAACGTTATTACCGAGAAGATAGGTACACTCGTGTAATTCAATCGCATATAATTTATTTATTTTTTTTACGTAAAAAAACAGTTAAAACTGCGTATGACGTGCTATGGGGAAAAGTGAATTGTGTGCACATTTTCAAAATTCTGTGATCCCTACACGAAGTCATATACTACTTAAATTTTGAAAACAGAAAAAAACTCCCATGTAATAAAATCTATTTTCAAGAATAAATAAGCAATAAATTTTGGCTCTTATCCATGTTGTCCTTCGGAATAATACTTCCTGCCGCGACAACATGGAAACGATAATTTGAATAATTGTATTTCCCACTGAATTCTAGAAGACGTGCACAGAAAATGAAGTTACATTTATGTCCACAAGCAAAACAAGGGGCAATCTCAGCATTTGATCAATGGATCAGGGAAACTGGACGAAAAACCTGATCGAGATGGGGGTCATTGACCCGGAGGCTGTAGTACAATAGTTGTTACAGGTCGTTTATACAAATTTATACAGTCCAAATGGTAAATAATGCATTATGTATCATTGTTAAAATTAATGTTACTTTTCTTGTGATGCTCAGTATAGTCTCTAATTGTATAGAAACAGTTATGCAGCAGAAACGATTTCACTTGGGATTTAAATTTTGCTATCGAATTTAATCGTTTAATGTCATCTGGCAAAGTGTTGTAAAATAATGTACATGTATTGTATGTGAATTTTTTGTAATGAGCTGTTGATACTGTCACCTGATGTGTATGATTTCTACGTCGAGTGTTATAGTAATAGACATCGGCATTTTCTGAAAATATATTCCCGCCCTTAAGCAAGTCATTTTTGACAAAAACCACTGATTCGTAAACCAACAGACACGGTAATGTTACAATTCCTAGATTAATGAAGAGAGGCTTACATGAATCACGTGGGTGGGATTTGGTTATTATTCGTACAATTCGTTTTTGTAATCTAAAAGTCTGGGAGCTATAAGATGAATTTCCCCAGAATATTATGCCATATCTCAGGCGGGAGTGAACATTCGCGAAATATACACAACGAGCAGTATGAAGGCTGACTGAATTTGCAAGAATTCTGAACGCGTAGCATAATGAACTTAATTTTGTGTTCAATTCATTTAAATGGACGTTCCATTTAAGGTTTGACTGAATTGAGAGACCTAAAAATGTTGTTGCCTTAACATCAGTCAATGGTACACCGTTCATTTTCAATGGAGCACAGAATTGTTTATTTGAAATGGAAAACTGCATTAAAACCGTTTTCTTTTCGTTTACTATTAATTTGTTATTTCGGAACCAATTTGAAACATCTGATATTGTACTATTTACGGTTTCTTTATTGCAAAGGATGTTCGTATCATCCGCAAAGAGAACTGTTCTTCCGTTTCGAATCGTCGAAGGCATATCATTTACGTAAAGTAGGAACAGAATAGGGCCTAAAATCGTTCCTTGAGGAACTCCACATGCAATGGGCAAAGAGTCGGAAAGGTGCGTACGTAATGTTCCATTATTCCAGTAAGGTATTTCAACTCTCTGAGATCGTTGTTTAAGGTACGAACATAACCAATCTACAGCAATACCACGGATTCCATATTAAGGTAATTTTGAAAGTAAAATATCATGATCAATGACGTCAAAAGCTTTTGAGAGATCTAAAAATAATCCAATAGGTGCCTCGTTTTGATCCAATGATGAGGCGACATCTTTAAGAAAAGAAAATATAGCTGTTTCCGTTGATTTTGGTTTCCTAAATCCATGTTGGCAATCTGAAAGCGCGTCGTGTTTACTGAGAAAGGTTTCCATTCCTACGTAAAAAAAGTCTCTCTAACATTTTTGAAAAAACTAATAGAAGAGTAATGGGCCGATAATTTTGAATTTTTTGTTGCCTTTTTTGAAGAGCGGATTAATTTTAGCTGTTTTGAAAATATCTGGAAACGTTCCGGTGCATAACGATAAATTAAATATGTGAGTTAACGGGTGTATAATGGCATACGCACAGGTCTTTAACAAATAATCCGGGAATTCATCTAAACCGGACGAATATTTATTTTTTAGTTTACCGATTATTTTGAGAATTTCATAGGAAGAAGTTTCGGAAACGAACATCGTGTCTAAAATTTTGGGTGAATTATCTGTTTTCGAATTTTGTGGCTGAAGATCCTTAGTGAGATCGGCAGCAATTTTCGAAAAGTATCATATCATGAATATCAAGTAGAATATCAAGTAATTAGTTTAATTTCACATACTGTTGCCGATTCTACAGGCGCTGAACAGGTGAGGTAGATTCGAGAAGTGTCGAACCAGCAAAAATGTAATAGAATGTTTAGTAAGATCTTATTTTGTAGACTACGGCCGTATGACTCAAAATTTTAGTTTTTAAGGCCCTAAAACGCTTTTTTAAGAACATATTGAGTATTTTGGGGTATATAAAGCTGTTTAACGGTATACATTAAAAAGTGCAGCCGAGTGTTGCTGGTTGCATTTGACATGAATATTTAACTAATTAAAAAACAAATTCTTAATATTTTTAACGTCCAGATGCAATTCGTCACATCTACGTGCAATTATTTTTCTTTAGAGTCCTCATTTAAAAAGATTGGTCGCGTGTGAGAGACGCAAAAGGTATGTATACTATTGAAACAAAATAGGAGACGACCATAGAAATCCGCTCCCTAGTGACTCATTAATTATGTAAGTGAAGTACCTGTTGCAATGCGACAGTTGGGGTGTTCTTACCAACTAAAACGAGATCAGGCGCTGACGTACGGGTCGACTTGCAGGGAGAGGTATCTGTGCTAGCGGGACACCGTCTCAGCCAGCACTACCTGTCTCCTGGCATGGACTTGTAAATGTAAGTGGGCTTAAGTGAAAGGGGAGAAGATAGGAGAAGGATTAGGGAGGAAAGATACTTATGTGGTTCTTCGTCATTTTAGCGTAATTCTTCGGGATTGATCTGAGAAAACACGGAAAATGAAAGATCAGAGCAGCCAGCCTCTGCTCTAGACAGCGTCTGAATTCGGCCTCGCTACCTTTTTTCTTGAGAGCGTAGGTTTCCGCTCCGGGAGTCAGTAACTACTTGGCTGTCCGGCAGTCGCCGCATCCTACGGTATAAGCGATTTGAAAGTTCTCTCCCCACGTGCTGTGGTACGTCATGTGATCTGATCTGAAGCAATCAGGTTGCGAGGATTTGTTTACTTTCTCACAGAGTTCAGCGTTGCCTCTCATCTGACTCATTCGCAGTGGGGGAGGTTGTAAGTTTCGGCTGTGACGACGGTTATGAACAATAAAAAAAGACGTGTGATCGCCTGTCGGTAAGAGGTAATACTTTGAGATTTCATTTGTCTGCCATGTAGGTGGTGAGCCATGTGCGAACTGACAGAGTCACTTGTACGCTGTCGGTACTGTAGGCACAGGTTCCAGCGTTTCGGCCGCCATTTATTTGGACCCGCATTTAGCCCTGAGGAAGGTCACAGAATGGCGGCCGAAAGGTTGGCATCTGTGCCTATGACACGGCGTCTCCCGGACAACATATTAAAAAAAGTTGTTTCTTACCGTAGAAAATTCCCCAGCATCGGGAATGGAACCCTAGGACTTCCCGCCAGTGACCCTGTAGTGACCTTAAATCATCTCAACCGATGTACCAGTTGAATTTGCATTCATCAGAAAGTGACGTTCGTGGTTTCTAGACGTGCGTGCTATATTATAAGGAATACAGTATTTTTTAAAGACATTAGATGAGTCAAAGGAGCGAATAGAAAAGATTAAATAAAAAAAGGCAATGGCCGTAACTTTTGTTTAGATAAATGTGGACACTTTGTGAGATGTCAGTCTTAAAAAATGTGATGAAATAACGTACAATTTTTAACATAGTAAAATTCTCTCAAGAAGATAGGAAATGGCATCCTAACGGAACTTTAGAAATCTCCGTTTACAAGACCCTTATTTGCTTCCCTTGTTTACAATAATTACGCACAAGATAGGTGTCTGTACTTCACGACAATTAATATGATAATTCACGATTTATTTATGTTGCAGGTTCGCAAATATTCCTCGTCTTGTTAATAAAATTGAAATAATACATGATTCATATTGTCGACGTTTCAGAATATAAAATTCCAGAACTAGCAAATAAATTTTCAGAAAATGCAGGTCTCAGAGAGTACTCAATTATCGAATATAAGCATGCAGTTATGTAATCATTGTAAACGGCACTCTCATGCTGCGTGTTGTCCATTAGAATGGAACAAGAAGATTAGACTAATCTTCAACGATGCATTAGAGCGCAAGGATGTCTCATGAAAATGTTGATAAGTTTCGCGTGGGTGTAGATTTCAATGGGTGCATATCTAATTATTAGTTTTTAAATTGAATTATCAGTGAGGGTGGAATTATGCATTCTGAAACAATAGCAGAATGAATCATATACTTTTAATTTTATGCACAATCTGACGAATATCTGGGAACCGGATTCGTTTTGGACTGAATTTTATCTTGAGGCCATGAGAAAAAGGACGATAAGCCAACACAGAAACTAAATGTTGCCTGGAGCTTCATAAATGCAAACAGTATTGAGAGGAATAAAATATTTCGTAATGAACTTCCATTCTTGGAGAAATGGGAAATGTTGCTACAATATTGATATTTTAATATTTATTCTTAAGTCAATTCACAAGTAAAAATTGACAGTGTGGCTTTAAATTAGTATATGAAAAGAACAAATTTCATGAAGTTTCATTAAAGTTTTAATTTGTTTATTATTCATATACATAAATACCTTCTTAGCTTTACAACAATAGCAACAAACCTATAAAATAACGGATGAAGAACGCAGCCAAATTTTAATAATAGTGGCAGGTGTTAAAACACTTAGAGTAGGGTTCTTAAATCGCTAAAATGATGGCTGGCTTCAGAACTGCATATTGCTATTTCTTATATTATTTTTGAACACATTTATTAAAATTACAGTATATAAAAATCACCATTTAATGTAATCACTCCTATTCTCAACATATTTGATACTTTCTAACTAGCATTACAAATTTTGAAGTACAGGAAATTACTTTGGGCAATTTGCAATCGTTTCTTCAGCAATACACACTTATATATACTGTTCTATTTATCATGGAGAATATAGTCATACATTTCGCAGCATATTTGTCTTGAAATTCCTTATATTTTTAGTAAACAATTAGCTGGAATTGCATTGATCTGTTTGGCCACAGATGAGCATGACTCATTTCAACTCCTAACTTCTTCAGATTGATAATTACCGTACCTGGCTTGTTTACTGACTTGACTGCTTAAATCCTCAGCTTTACGTCTCAGTTAACCTTTTCATCTCGCCCTTAAATACTAACTTACAGGATTTATAACAAAAATAATTATTGTTTTGTTGGTTGACAGTTCCCTAAGAAAGCTGTGATGACTTGGTGACATCATCCGTTTCCGATGAAACGTCACGTACATGGAGGTTCTAGCTTTCGAGTCCAGACGGCACTGAAACTACTCGTCCACTACATAGCTAGGTCGAGTTCAGTCGCAGTCTAAAGGGGAATTCTGGGGGCCGGCTGCTCTGATCGATTTTCCGTGGTATCTCCGATCTCCAGGTATTGACCTGGCGAATACCGGGGCAGTACACTAAAAACGGGCCACGGACCGCACGCGATCTTTCCTTCCTCCCTATTCCTTGTCCAATCCTGCCCCTCACTTACCCACACTACAGTACTACATTACCACACACGCCAGGAGACTAGTCAAGAACTTCGAGCTTGGCCCGGTTGGGGCGGTGCCCTGCTGGTGAGAGATATCTGGATGAGGAGAAAACTCCGCTAGCCGACGGTAGGTCGGCGCCGGATCTCACCATTACTTTCAAAAATCACCGCCACCTCCCGAGCAAAAAACGTACACGACACTTACGGTACTAATGCCCTTAGCATCACACGTCCCCGGAACCACCAATCAGTCACCAATCAATCAATCAATCTAAACTATAAAATTTTGCCCGTCTTCATCTTCATTTGGGCCCACTGTAGCTGGGGCGGCGGCACTGGGGGGGGGGGTGCGTGGTTGCCGACCCGCGAGGGCGGCAGGTGGTGGAGCGAGTCTGTGCCCGCGCCCGACGCGGTAGGCTGGGAGAGACGGCGGCGCAAAAAAACGCTTATTATGAGCGCAGGATTCCTGAGCGCCCGGCCGCCCGCCCGCCCGCCCGCTCGTTCAGTGCGTGGGCTACGCCCATGTCCTTTTTCAGCACGCTCTCCAACCCCGTGCGCGTCTCTCGGCTTTGCAGCGTTGGATATTATACGGCTCATTCGTGGTGTTTATTTTGTCGCAGAGTGTGTTCATTTGAGGCTATCCTTAACTTGTTTATCGTTACATAAAGGTTGAAGCCTGTGTTTGAATTCTTGTTGGTTTTGTATTTTTCATTATCTGGTGGTAGGGGAGATTTACGGATATGATGCTCTGAAAATTTAAAAAAATAACAACTTCGTTTGCATTAAATGTAGTGTACTGTTTGTAGGGGTAAGAGTTCATGAACGTAAACAAGTGATGGTTGCATTCATGAATTATATTGAACAAAAGAATGTTAATCAATATTCTGATCTCGTGCTCAGAGCGGGCAAAGGTACTGTATTTTGTAACAGGAGACGGATATTAGAAACCGAGTTGTAACCGAAAATTGTGAAGAAGTGAATTCATAAATTCATTACATCCTAGAATATGAATAAACCCAGTTCTTATTTTATTGTATGCCAGTATATGGATAGTGATCTCGATGTAGAACAGATTCATTGATTGATTTGATTTATTTAAAGTCGCATCAACTACATATGGTTATTAGCGACTACTTTTATAATTACACAGTCAGTACAAAATAACACAGTAACTCAGAATTATACATATATGGTTAAATACTGTTATAAACTTCAATATCGATATAGAACAGAGAAAATTATGTAATGGTGCAAATTAGAGCCCGAAACAAACTCATTTAGTTCCGATCATTCTCGGGGTCGAGATCAGCGCGCCGAGACCGCTATGTCAGACAAAGCTAGTCAATCTTAAACAATACATGACAATGCTTGACAGTGATATGTCTCCCTGTACAGCCATTGTCGAGAACGAACGGTGCCGATACTAGACCTGTTTCGGGGCGTGCTCTGCGCGCCAGCGGAATGAATGTGGTCTCCGCATCGGCGGAAAAATCAACGGTGGATAACGAATACTAGAGGCGTTACCGGATCTCTGGACAACTTTTATTGCTCAAGTGTTTCTATTAAATATCTTTCTCCTATTATTTAATGCACTTTCATTGGAAAAGGTAACTAAACATTGTGTATAAAATAGTATGACATGCTTTTATGTCGAAAAGTGAATATAAAAATTCGATCACACAAGACACGAGACTGCGGAAGCTAGCCAGCGCGAACGATTGACAATAGAATGTATTTTGTCTGGCAATAGTTCAAACGTTGCAAGTGGTGTCATTTTGGCGGAAGGACAAATGTACACTTGTACAAGTTTTGGGAGGTCCGTGATTCAGAAAAAATGATTTTACAAGACGCCGCTTCCCTGTTTTCCGCCCATCAATCCGATTGTCTGTCTGCCTCCACACCTATCTGTCCGTCTTCTAAAAATGGCTCCACGCGAACTGGGAGGTTCAGGGTTCGAGTTCGACGGTGACAGGATTTTCCACACTAGCTATATACTTTCCCCGAATTCAGCCGCTGTTTGGAGGAGAATTCTAGCTGCTGGCTGCTGTGATCGGTAGTTTTCCCTGGTTTCTCCGATCAACACCAGGCGAATGTCGGGGCAGTACCCTAACCAACAGAGCACGAGTCGCCCACGATCTTTTCTTCCTATTCTCACCCCTTACTTTTACATATACACATGCCCGGAGGCCAGTCGGGAGCCTAAAGCTTGTTCCAGCTGGGGCGGTGCCTGACAGTTGAGTAAAATACCCGACACCTCCCGCGATAAATAATGCACTACTTTCGGGACTAATAACAATAACAGTTGGCGAGCCCGGAATCATCAACCAATCAAAATGGGTCCCATTTTGTTTTTGCTATTTGTCCCCACAGATAAAACAACAGACTGAAATAAAGGGCGTAGGTACATTTTCGTTCATCTCTCTAAATTTTAGGAAATTGCTCAAAGTTCAAAATATTTTCAGTGTCTCTCTCCAACTATAATTCTTAAGAAAGCTTTTCCCCCTTAATTATATCTCTTCATTAAAAACGATCTTTAAATGAAGTCAGTTCAAGGTTTCGAAAATATGAGCAGATTTGCGTAATTTTCCGTGAAATACAGACTGTATTTAAACAATTTACTTTCTCAAAAACTGTCTCATTTTTAAAAAATTATTTCTTCGTATGTATCAAAGGAAAGTAAAAAGTGTGGCACTGGTGCAATATTTGTCGAATTTATTTGCCGTATTTACGAAAATTGCAAAAAAATAAAATTCCAAAGGTATATTATTGATAACGATTTTGTACTTAAGGAAATATGTTTTAATGATATTTAAAGATAGTAAAGCTATTTTTTTTTCGAAATGTGAGTAGTATACCTTAATTTTTTCTTATTTTCAAAATTGCAACGTCGGATTATCCGCGTTTCTTTTGCCGAAGAGAGTAAGAACGTAAGTCGCAATACGTTATTGGCAATGTTGCAACACGTAATTTGAATTTCTTAGAATAACTTCTCATTGTTGGGTAATATTCGTGGGTTATGGAAGGCAGTTTTGGATTGTCGAATTTGTCATAAAATGTTTGGTTTAAAAGAATTTTTCACACCTAACTGCTACGAATGGTAATGAGTTTTACAAGTGATTGCTGAGATGTATTAATACGAACAGTAACTGCGTTATTATAATATACTTACCGTTATTACTTATATAATACTTATTACTTATACTTATTACTTATACTTATTACTTATACTTATTACTTATACTTATTACTTATACTTATTACTTATACTTATTACTTATACTTATTACTTATATAATATACTTTACCGTTACTAATGCGAGAAAGTACGTACTGTTGTGGCACAACTAGTTTCGAATATCTCGCGTTTCGTGTAGAGTTGTTTTCAAGAAATGTAGAAATAGTTTCAATGTACGTAATATTACGAGGTACATAAATATTATGAGAAAGTGTGTTCTCTTGCAGCGCCACCAGTTTACCATTTGTCCATTGTCCCGTTACAATGGTCATTGAAAATTCTCACATGTACTCAGTCCAACATTCTTGCAGCGTCTCTCATCGCGGCCATCGCCCCAAGTCGCAGCTCTGCCCGCCGCTGGGCGAGTGCCAAGGCGGCGTACGTGTTCTATCGACGCGCTCCTTGCTCGTGACTCAAACGCTCTGTGAGCTGACACCAGTGTTTGTGGCTTTGACGCATCTGATGGTGTTGTCGGAAGTTCTAAACCACAAAAAATAGCTTAAAGGAGAATTTTTGTTTGTTTTCGTTCCAGAAAAATCTGAATTTTTCTCTGCTGTCGATATTTGTATCTGAGATGAAACATATTTTTTAAAAGTATGTGATCAATAATTCAACTTTTTCACACTTAGAATATACATTGCTATTAGCCATTGTATTTCTGATGTTATTTCCAAACATTGTTTTGGGAAAACAGTTTCGATGTTCTCCTTTAATATATTTCCTATTGGGAATATATTTCGCAAGAAACCTGTATGTGTAACAATTATTCAAACAAAATTATATATACCAATGACACAAGTAGTTTGCGGTCGATGTTTTTCAGTGTGTGTGTGCATGAGTGTGTGTTGGACTTCGCAAGTAGTGTCAAGGATTTGTAGTAGAAAAATTGCGTACAAAATGTAGGTCATGGGCGAGCATGGAAAACCGGGGAGTGTGTTCGTACGGACGACTGCGACTGGTCTTGCGGTGTCCTTGCGTAGCGGAAAGTTTTCGCACGGAGCAGCCGCACCATTCCGGCTGGAATGGATACAGGAGCTGTTTACAGACTAGACGTTAGCGGAAGACGTACAGTAATGAGACAATCGTCCAGCCACTAATCACTTTTTTAAATTCATTTTCTAGATAGTTTCAGGCAAACAAAATTCCGTTTCATGTACGATCGTTATTCTATTTTGAAGATTTTTTTTTATTTTCTTGAATAACACTGGAGACAGAATTCTAACCTCGAGAACGTTTGTAGGAAGTAATAATTATTCAAAACATTCGAAATTTTTGCGATCCCTTCAATTTTTATTATCATTTATTATGTAAGTATTAAAATCTAGTATAGTACAGTGCCCCAGGAATGTCTTTCCGCAGTGGCACCTTTCTGGTGAGAGTGGTATAACAGCTGAAATTATGTTGGTAGCAGAGCTGCAGCTTGCAACAAAAGGAAACGTAAGTTGCGTACTTACCACAATTGTATTCGTAGCTCCATGGTCAGAATCATAACAGATTATGGAAGTGTTGTCCCTGTCATTTGTTTCCAAGTGATCTGCTCCATGGAGCTATAAATATAGGGAGATGGCATGTCGTCACAAACTTGAAGCCACCTCCGCCATATTGGTGAGTCCAGAAAGCTTGTAGCATAGACAAACTGCGTGTGAGTGCTCTGTGTGCATGTAGCTGTGCTCGTGTTCACTTGTGTTGTTTGGCATCGTTTTTAATATTTAAAAGCCTTGTTCAGAATAGCTAGCTTTTTGTAACAGTTCGTTATAGTTACTTATGTGGCTAACGGCTGTACAAACCGTACGGGGAAATTGGAAATTACTCCCCACAAGTAAGTAACTACTCCATGTAATTTGAAAAATGTAATAACTTTGCAAGTTATTCCTTAATTTTCGTGATTTTTTCTTAAAGATTTCCTGCAGATCCAAAGCATTGTGGATTAGAGCTGTACGAAGAGACAATTGACAACTCAGCAATTTGCAGCAGGTTAGCTCATTTCTAAGAACACGATTTTGATCAATTTTGTGCGTGCGTTTGCGGGAATTCGCAGTTTCATCAAATTTTCAAAATTTTCCAACTTTTCCAACAAGCAGCTAATGACGTATTTTAGGCCTGTAGTAACGGAAGGTATTAATTCGACAGACGTGTTTTGGACCCACTAATATGGCGGACTGACTTCACTTGCTGAACACGGAAGAGGTTGGCGAGGGCACTTCCATGTATTCTTGGTCCATGATCTAGTCGTTACAAGCAAATTTCAAATTATAATAGGAGGCTGTGGTTGGGCTGGGTGCGGTGAGACTTTCCTCGTGCACATTAGTTTTAAATATTTATTTATTTATTTTACGTCAAAAAACAGTTAAAAACTGCGTATGACGGGCTATGGGGAAAAGTGAATTGTGTGCACATTTTCAACATTCTGTGATCCCTACACTAAGTCATATACTACTTAAATTTTGAATTTTGAACTATATTTGTGTACAGAAATGTCTTGACAAATATATACTATTTCTATATCATTATTTTGCGACTAATAAAACACCGATCGGAAAACGTAACTTGTCCTTACGAAAGACCATATGAATATGAAGTGAAGAAATTTTTAATGTATTCATATTTGAAAGCATAGACAAATGTCAACGTATTCTAATAAGTAATAATAGGATGTTTGTAAAAAATATTAAACTGAACGTCAATAGAATGTAGGGACAAATTTTATTGCTCTAATAAATAATTCGACGAAATGCACTAGTTTTCCTTTTCCATTTTATATCTTAGTACAGGGAGGAAACCTAATGGAATCACTTCCAAATATGATCTCAGATTGTCGGTCGTAAAATTCGTGTTGAATGCTCTTTTGAGGTGTGTTTTGAACTGAGCTTCTTTGCACACAGGTCAGGCTTAATGATATTAGTGCTGTAGCAAAAATGATTAAGATTGGTGTTTCTCTTCCTACTACGTAGGAAGAGAAACCTCAAGTGTCCCATCCGAATGCTCCAGATAATTTCGCGCTCTCTCCAATTTTAAATGGATATTTTCATTTAACGGGATATTTTAGATGACGCTAGAGGATATTTTCAAAAATAATACCATTTTTTTCAGTTTTTATCGAATAAAACAAACTACATTCATAAAAAGCGAGTTTACAAAAATCAATTTTTTGTTTGAGTAGAACAGAGTTTGTTTAATAATAGTCCCATTTCCATTAAAAATGACTGAAATTATGATAATTGCAAAAATTCAAATTTTGATGAGTCGAAGTAAAAAGCAAGCAACGTAGTTGATAAATAGTTTGCTCGCGGAGTTTATGGTCTAATCCCAGCCCGAAAACATATATCTCTAGGATGGAAAGATTTTTGCGGCTTTAACTAGTGTTCTAATATCACGTAAAAGTTATAATATGAGAAAGTTTGAGGTGTTGGGACAACACTAGTTTGATAATAAAATTATTTTATTATTATTATTATTATTATTATTATTATTATTATTATTATTATTATTATTATTATTATTATTATTATTATTATTATTATTATTATTATTATTATTATTACAAACCTGTACATCTCTTCGTAAGGCAAATGCCTCCTGCTTAGGGCAGCGAGGTTTCACATCACCTGAACGGATCTTCAGGTGACGGCGATTATACCGGGAGCGGTAGCTCAGTGCATCAACTGATGTCACTGCAGCGCCTCTGACCGGGAGGTCCTAGGTTACACTCCCCACGGCGGCAGGAGTTTCGACACTAGCTTTTCAGCTAGGTCCAATTCAGTCGCTGTCTGGAGGAGAATTCTAGCGGCCGGCTGCTCTGATCGGTAGTTTTCCGTGGTTTCTCCGATCAACTCCAGGCGAATGCCGGAGCAGTACCGTAACAAACGGGCCACAGGCCGCGCGCGATCATTCTTTCCTCCTCTTTATCCCACCCTCACCCCTTACATACACTTACACTAACATGCACTACACCACCACATATTCCGGGAGACCGGTCGGGAGCTTAGAGCTTGTCCCGACTGGGGCGGTGCCCCGTTGGTGGGAGAGTCCTGGTTAGGGGGAAACCCCACTAGCCGACGGTAGGTCGGTGTCGGATCTCGTCATCGAGCGGGGGAAGATGACCGCCATCTCCCGAGAAAAAAAACATGCACTACACTAACGGGACTAATGACCGAAGCAGTTGACGCGCCCGGAAACACGAAAAAATCAATCAATCAATCAATGACGGCGATTGGTATTCTGTGCTTCATTGATATTTACGAATACACCACACCATCACCACGAATACACCACACACCATCTATTAAACCTAGTTAAGTGTTCTGTATTTTTTTCACTGTTCGCAGTCCCTGTTCACCAATAGACATAGAGTACACACATAATACACAGAGATAATACACATACATAATAATGCACATAGAAAATTATTGCTTTGTACAAGCATGCTTTTTCACTATTCACTAGCACCCAGGAATCGTCTATTAGGTAAGTAAGTGATCTTAGTCTTTTACACTGTTGACGGTATAGACATAAAGAACGCCGTGGTTTAGAACACACATTGTTCATCACTGTTCGCCAGTACACATACTACATACATTAAGTTAAGAAAGTGGTCATGATCTCTTTCACTGCGAACGGTCTCTGTTCACTCTTACTCATATAATATCATAGTTTTGGACACACTCAGTCTTTCCACTATTCGCCAGCACACATGAAACTTCTATTTTGCTAGTTCTTGGTCTTTTATACTGTTCACGGTCGTTTGCTCCAATACATACGGAAGATCTTAGTTTAGAACATGTATTGTATGCACTTTTCACTAGTATCCATACAACATCAATTAAGATAACAAGAAAATGTTATTGATGTTTTCCACAGTTCACGGTCCTTCGCTACTCTAGTCCACTCTTCACCTACTGCCTTCTTGAAGTAGTCAGACCATCTGTTTTCCTGCCGGCCTTGCCGTCTCCAAGCCACTCGCAGGTCCCATACTGTTGCATTTTTGGTGCTCGAGTCTCATCAAGTGTCCACCCCATTTCCATTTAATACACATTTCTTGTTCTACCGCATCTAGAATGCCACTTTTTCTTCTAATAACCGAATTTCGTATTCTATCTTTAATATAAATGTAGAGCATCTTTCTTTTCATCTTCTGTTGACATATTCTTTGCATATACTTCTGTTTTTGCGTTAGTGACCACGTCTAGGATCCATATAACAAAACCGGTAATACACAAGAGTCCATTACTCACCGTATGGTGTTGATCTTTAGTTTCTTTTTTATCCAGGAGCATAAAAGCTAGATTCCAAACCTTCTTCTTGCTAGCGATATTCTACAATTGACTTCTTTTGTACCTCTATTTTTAAAAGGGAAAATCTGTCCTAAGTAAGTATATTCTTCATCATAATCTATATGTTTTTGATCCATAACTATTGGCACTTTCTGATTATTGATCACAACTTTTGTTTTAGAAGTATTAATCGTTAGGCCTGCTTTGCGGCTCCTCCAAGATATATCCTTTAACATTTCTGCCATTTCTCGTGCCGATTTGGCAAATACCACTTCATCATCTGCGAAGCGAAGGTTTATTAGCCTTTTTCCATCGATTAGAATACCGGAGCTGGCTTTCCAATTCACTTTTCTAAAAATATCTTCTAGGTCACAAGTTAAGAATTTGGGTGAGATTGGGTCTCCTTGTCTGACACTCCTTTTTAAAGGGAAAGATTCTCCATAAATTTCCATTCGTATTTTTGCATTTATTTGTTGATATATCTTGTTCAGCAATCGTATGTATTTGCCATGAATGTCTTGTTCTTTCAGAACTTGAAAAATTGCTTGGTGTTCTATACAGTCGAATGCTTTCTTAAAATCTATGAAAGTATAGTATAATTTCAAATTGAATACTTTCGTTTTTTCTATTACCTGGTTTACTGTTTAAAGGTGATCGGCTGTGGAAAATCCCCGTCTGAAAACCGCTTGTTGTGGTGGCTGTTCTCTGTCCAGAGTTGTTGTTAACCTGTTGGAAATTATTTTCAAAAAACGTTTGTAGAAGTTTGCCAGTAAACTTATCGGCCTGTAATTGTTTAGATCGTTTCTGGGACCTTTCTTGTGAATTAAGGTAATTGTGCTTAATAACCATTGTTTAGGAATTTCTTCGGTTTCCACAATAATGTAAAATATTGTAATAATTTCAGGACCAATCGTTGGTAGGCCATGTTTCAGGTGTTCATTTTAGATCCCGTCGTCTCTAGTTGTTTTTCCTAATCTTAATTCAAGAATTGCAGACCGGACGTCGCTCATTATGGTTGGTGGAAAGTCCTCTTTCTTGGTGTTATGGGGAGATTTAAATACGCTGTTATTGTTTGTTGTACTCTTATATAATTCTCTGTAGAACAGTGTTGAATTTTCAACAATTGACTTCCTGGAGATATCCATTTTCCCATTTTTGGATGCCACTCCCAACATCCAATGGCGTCCCGGGGCTAGTTCTCTTTTAATGGCCTTCATTGATTTTGATGTTTAAATAATTTTCTTCACTAATTCCTTTTTGAAATTTCTTAAATTCTTTCTTATCTCTCCTTGAACTAGTTTGTTGAATTTAGCATGTTTTATTCTCTTCTTTTCCGAATCAGATCTCTCATTTTTTAAAATTTTTCTCTTTGTTCTATAAAATTCAGTGCATTGACCATTAGTTTAGTTATCCTCTTGGGTGTTCCCTTTTCGGGTGTAGAGCTTTTGTATGCTGCTAAGATGCTCTTTTCAAGTGTGTCGTAGCATTCTTGTATTTTATATGTTCGAGTCTGCGAAGGTCTTCAAATTTATTTTCCAGTTCTTCCTTGAATTTATTTCCATCTGAATTCAGTTGTTTTAGTTGTAACACTTTTTCCTGGAGAGTTTTGCTTTTGCAAGTATCATTTTGTGATTTGAGTCAAATTTGAAATCATTGATAGTCATAATGTTTTCTGTACTTTGAATGTAGTCTGTCAGTATGAAGTCGATTGCATTCCACGTCTTTCCATCTGGAGAGCAGCATGTCCATTTATCTTCTGGCTTGTTGAAAAATGTGTTTACAATCTTGAATTTGTGACCTTCTGCGAAATGGACAAGTCTTTGTCATCTAGCATTTCATTTTCACTAACCAAAGCGTCCTGTTGAATCCTCGGTGTAGTGAAGTGTGTGACCTACTTTTGTATTAAAATCCCCTATTACAAAATTAATCTTCGACTTGTTATTGTCTAATGTGTCGTCCAGACCTTCATAATAAAATGCATAACATTAAATTTAGTTTCGAGTCGTGCCCGCGAATTGATGAAGAACGGAAAAGTTCCTCGCCAAATAAATTTTTAGAGACATTTAAGACCCTAGGACGCATTGTTTCCGAGTTAGCGCTATGGTTAATGTGTCTCAGCACAAAGGGTTGCGTGTGCGCTGTATTTTCTAAATTCGTCATAATATGGGAATTATATTTTTCGTCTTAAATACCTTTCATGCAGATCTGGGAAGGGGGTGTAATTCCTTATCCAGCTCAGCCTCTTACAGTATTTTTGTGTCTAAAGTTTCTTATAAATTGTATGTATGTATTTGGCGTTATTGGGTCAGTAGTCCAACTTCGCTGGTCAGCAACCGGTGTCCCCCATGCCTGGGCCTAGTTAAATTCCCATACTTGGGGGTAAGAGCTACATGAGGCGAACATGCCGTATTCTCTTCAACCTAACTGGCAAGACCCGCCTGCTTGAGCTTTTCTTCGTCACACAGCTACAGAAACTGGGACGATTTTAAAGGAAAGCTACAACTCTATTTTTGTCTCGACCAGCAACCGAACCCGGGACCACTGCACAGTAAGCTAGTACGCTGCCTATGAACCATCCCATGGGCATATCAGTTGTAAAAAGTTTCCTTAGCGAATTATATAGGGGGGTATTAATCAGAAGAATTTTTTTTAATGTAAGCTTTTTGAAAAAGTCAGCCCATTTTAGGTTTTTAACATTTTCTATTCATATTACTATCAGGATGAACATTAATTACATTCATAAACATTTTAATTACTATCTATTCTTTTTTTACTTTTGAACTTGTGCACATGTCTTCTCAAAAGAGCGTGTAAAATTTAAGAACATTTTTTCAGCTTCTTAATACTTCCATTGCTAATTAGCATTTAACCAAAAATTAATTTTAATATGCGCTATTGTTTTCAACAACTATGTATAGTCCTAAAACATTTGAAGCTAAGGACTTCCTATTGTCTCTCAATTCACAACTGGAAGGAGGAAAGGTTTTCTCAACCGAACAGGAAATAAATGAGGCGTACTTCATAGATGCCACTATCCTCGGTCATGAAGATAATTCTCCATATATTTCTTCTCCTAGAATAAATCCATATGTGTATTTCACCTTTGCGTTTAAGCAAGTAGTTAGGTGATATGTAACACTAAACAATCACAGCCATTGCTTCTTTTAGTATAAAATATGCACCTTCATTTTCATGCATTTTTTACCAGGAAGTTTGTAATAAATAGTTGTAAATAGTTGTAATAAATTGTTGAAAATAGTAACGAAGTCAACAACGTTTGGAAATATTGATCGCAGGCCACCGTAAAATTCCGATCAACCTATATGAGTTTTCTTATGCCAACTCATGTTGTGAACATATCGCTATTTAGCCTGTTTAGGATCATAACTCAGTTTAACCGTCAAAATGATCTATAGAATTCACGTACAGAGCTCAAAAATGACTGAAATGATTATGTGTATTAAAACAATGACGTTAAGGATGAGGAATAAAATAGGTTGAAATCTAAGAATCCGGGCCATATTAATTAGCTTACAGTGTTTTCCATTTTTAGTGAATTCGTACGGACCTGAAGTCAGCCCTTCAATGCTATTGAGCTATTTCAAAATATACACTACTAAATGAAATAATGAAAAGTATGAATACTTTTTTGTGTGAAAGTGTGCTCATAAAAATAAATTCTGAATCTTCACAGCAGCAACACAGCCAGTGGGGAGGGGAATCACGAGACTTTATATCATCCCAGAAGCAATGTCAAGTATCATCAAATATAATTTTTACTAATTTTCTAAAGTTACCAAAGTCACTCAATATCGCAATTGAATACATTATAAATAGCTGTAAATCAACAAATGAAAATACATTTTAAATTCTGCACAGATAATTGGAAAACATGAACTAGGTTAGACGCTACACATATAGTCTTCCCCTTAGAATGAACCTGTTTGCGCCATTTTACTTTAGTGAATAATATTCTTAACCCGCATTGGCCTAGGGAGGGTCATTTGTTTCTACAGATTTGTAAAATTATCATCTATTCAAAGTGGTAGATTTTGATTATGTGCCAGAAATTGAATGAATTTTATGGTTCTATAATCACTGTCAATTTAGTAACTTAAATAAGAATATTATAATCAGAAACATTAGGTGGACACTTAATGACTTTCTCTTTGTCTAACTTGTAACCAACGTGTTCGTAGAAAACAGAATTATATCACAATGATGCAAACAATGATGCTTATTTTTCAAATCACATTTATTTTTCGTTCTTGAAGATGGTAAAATATTTCAAACAGTCCTTTTTGTAAATAGCATTGATCAGTCAATTTGCACGAAAAATTACGCGAAAAGTACTCAAATTTTCGATAAATTGTACATGATCTTATTTAAATATATATTTTAAGGAACAGACTTCATTAGGGGAAAAATCTATATCTTTAATATTTTAGTTTTACGAAGACTTCAAAAAAATTTTGAACTTTTGCAATTTTCGAAAAATCAGTTTTCAACGAACATGAGACCTGCACTATTCCTTTAAACGCCATTTATTCTACCCAACAACAAAATTGAATCAAATATGATGGATCATTTGTTTTTGAAAATATCCCAGAGGCTTCATGTAAGTACCCCTCATAATTAAAATATCGGTTTCAAATTCAATTTCTGACAAATTCAATTGATTGATTGTGGAATATCAATTTTGGAGAACATTGGCTGAACGGTTTAGCCACTAGCGCTATTCACAGACGGACGGACAGACAGACGTTTTGTCGTCATTCGATTTTTCGGTATTAAAGACCCACAAATATGGATTCTGGCTACACTGCGTGTTAGAGGATTTTTTCTAAATAATAGACACTGGAATAATCTACTCTTTCGTTACCAGGGCCCTGTAATAAGAGTTTTTCTGCAGAAAATTCGCATTGTAATAAGAGTTTTTCTGCCGAAAATGTGCATTGTAATAAGAGTTTTTCTGTCGAATATTCGCAGCAATTCATAACTTTCTCTCTACTTCATAGCTAGAAAGATAAAAAGGTTGGTCAGTGTAGGGTTAAGTAGTCTTTGCTGAGCTATTTCCTCCAGCGACGTGCGTTGAAGTGGGTGAATGGAATGGCAAAGCGGTGCATTCGGAAGCCGCCGGGAGAGGGGCGGGCAAGTCCCTGTGGGCGCCCATGCAGTGCATCGCGGCGACGCCACCAGCGTTTGTCTAGTCTTATCTGGACCGCACAGCGATGCGCTTGGGGTTGCGGAAGAGAAAAGGAAGAGATGGGTCCTAAGGGTTCGAGGGAGAAGCTACAAAGAGAACTCGCTTTAGAAGTGGTGGTGTTGAAGACTGTGGAGGGCGAGGAGGAGATGGAGGTGGAAGTGAAGGAGATGGAAGTGGACGTGGAGGAGAAAGAGGTGGAAGTGGAGATGGTGGTGGTGGATGTGGAGGCGGAGGTGGACGAGGTGGACGAGGTGGTGGTGGTGGTGGAGGTTGTGGTGGAAGTAGAGGAAGTGTTGTAGGCGGAGGTGGTGCTGGAGGTGCAGTTGGTGATGGTGGTGGTGGTGGTGGTGGTGGTGCTGTTAGTGGTAGCAATGGAGATGTTGGTGGTTGTGGTAGCAGTGGAGATGGTGTTAGGAATACCCATTAATGTACGATTTGTAATAGTCAATTTAGTAATTCTTTAATTACATTTTTAAATTATCATTATACCGCTGTATTCTTCCTTGATAAAAATTTCAATATTTTTTACATAAGAAATTTGAACATTTTTTCGATTAGAATTTTGGAATATTTATATAGTGTAATGCAATATTCAATTTTAAATCGACTAACATCTAGAGCATTTTTCAGAAAAACGTTAACAAAACTAACGGGCAGACGTGTGCCGGACGAAATATAAAAGTTTGACGATTCTTTGATGTATTGATTGACATTTCCAGGCACGCCAACTTCAATAAGCATTAATACCTTTAGTGTAATGTATTTAGGGAGGTGGTAGTCTTCTTCCAAATTGAGTGGTGAGATCCATCACCAACCTAAACGTCAATTCTGGGGAGAAGATTCTCCAGGTATATCCCCCCGCGAGGATAGGCTTTAAGCCTCCCACTGGTCTCACAAGGCGGTGTAGTAGTGTAGAGGATGTGTGTCTACGAGGAAGGGATAGAACAAGAAAGGGGATAGGACGAGGAAGGGGAGATCGTGCGCGATCCGTGCCCCCTTTGCTAGGGTACTACTCCGGTATTCGCGAGGCATTGATCGGAGAAACTACGGAAAACTACCGATCAGAGCAGCCGACCACTAGAATTCTTCTTCAGACAGCGGCTGAATTCCATCAAGCTAGTATCTAGCTAGAATCAAAAATCCATAATCATTTACTGATATTTATATAATTTTCCTACTGTTTATTGAAGTATTGATTGAATTGCAAAACTTAAAAGTAAGTATACATTTTAAATGCGATTAGTCTTGAACTCTATGTAACAATTAACTATCTTTTTTAACTTGTCTAATTCACTTCCTAATGTTAGAGATCATTATAATACGTATTACGTATTATAATATAATACGTAGTAGTATAATACGTAATATATATAATACGTATTACGTCAACGTAAAAGTTTGGTTAGCTGCTGACGCTCTCTGCCCTGCCCTCAATTAACACCACTGCCTTTCTACACCCTAGAGATCCTTTATTCTAGCCTCCACTTTCTAACTTCACTGTAACTTGTTAGCAGAGAGCTTACTCCCGAGACTCGTAAGCTTGAACCCAATTCCGAGTAGGAAGGTTTGGTTGCGACGAGGTTTGGTGGCATGATCATCCAGCCCATTACGGAGATTTCCCGCTCCTCAGGCAGACAGATCCCTCACTTCGCACATCATTCGGGCAGGGAGAGGTCTGGAAAGGGATGGCGCATTGAAGTTGATACATGGTGATTGGTATAAGCCCAACGTGTCACAACCAGGGCCGGTGAAATGTATAAATTTCAGATGGACAGTAAAACGGGAGTGGACATGTAATTTAATTTATTGTATTTAACTTTTCTTAAAGAAAAATATGATATCGGTATACAATATGTAATTGTTGATTATTAATAGATTTTCCAGTTTTATAATTTTTCATCACAAAAACTGTTGATATAAAGTATATGATTTAGCATGGTTTTATAAATAATACTTAGTTAAATGCGTGCTAAAAGTTTCGTAGCTTTAAAATGATTAGTTTTTGAGTTATCAGGGAAACGGGTCTTAAAAACTGTCATTCTTGAAAACAAAGGGCGAAGTTAGATTCATGAGATTTGCTTCCCTTACTCTAATAGATGCATGATGCAGTGTCATACCATTTAAATCATAACTCGAAAACTATTGCAGATATCGAAATATTTTTTCACCAAAATATTTCTGAATAATTAATGCATAGGGAAAAAATAATTTCAAAAATCTCATTTTTTAAGGTTGTAAGATGAATCTTCCCTCTTAACATACCGTAATCACCTCTTCCGCCGCCCCTGGTCACAGCACTAAAGCAAAAATTCGTGCCAAGCCTGGACTCGAACCTTCAGCATGCTCACCGTAACCACTACACTAAGAGACCTACCAGGCACAGGGAATATTATATCGCAAACTCGAGTGTAATCAACTATCTTGTTGATTCTGATGCGCGTTCAGAACTCTCAATTCTAAAACATTGTTTGAAATAAATTTACATTCAGAGTAATGGCGATTTAAATTATTGCCAATCACTTTATCGTTTCTCACGGATAAACGATATACGTACTGAACCCTAAATTAGCTGAAAATATGCGACGCTCTTAATATATATTTTTGTATGTAGAATACGTAAGGGTACCGGTGAAATGGCCGTAGTTGTGTTCACAGAATCACGTGTTCTCCTTGCGCATGAATTTTTCATTTAAATGCAAAAAGGGAACAAAGATATGAAAGAACAAAGAGCAAGGATAATTACGCTCTAGGCAAAAGGCTGGAAGTACGTTATACTCATTACCACGGCTACTTCTCTATTCATTTCCTTGTGATTTTTGCAGAAGGCAAGGAAGAGAAGTTCGCAATGCATATTTTAGGCTGAAACAATATTTTCTCTGAATATTGAGCACCAAGCAAAAGGCGGTGCTCGGCTGTTCTACAAATTCTGCTTCTCCGACGGGAATTAACACCATGATGCGTTTGAAAAGAAAATCGAATCGTTTGACGTTAGTGTGATATAGATGGTGGAGTTTAAAGTATGTTTCGAATTTATATGTTCGAGTGTAATTTATCACAATAAATTCTAACGCGACGATAAAACGTCAGTCTTTGTTAGGAGTCTTACATCCGCAGTGCGAGTACTTAAGCACAGGGCACCGGGAGCGGTAACTCAGTGCATCAACTGATGTCACTGCAGCGCCTCTGACCGAGAGGTCCTAGGTTCGAGTCCTGACGGCGGCAGGATTTTCGACACTAGCTTTTCAGCTAGGTCGAATTCAGTCGCTGCCTAGAAGAGAATTCTAGCGGCCGGCTGCTCTGATCGGTAGTTCTCCGTGGTTTCTCCGATCAACACCAGGCAAATGCCGGAGCAGTACCCTATCAAACGGGCCACGGACCGCGCGCGATCTGTCCTTCCCATTCCTTATCCTATCCTCTCCCCTTCCACACACACTTACACTAACATGCACTACACTACCACATATTCCAGGAGACCGGTCGGGAGCTTAGAGCTTGTCCCGGCTGGGGCGGTGCCCCGCTGGTGGGAGAGTCCTGGGTAGGGGGAAACCCCAAACTAGATTATTTTTACAAAATAATTTATACGATCTAATGCAAACGTTTAAGTAATGTTCTTATTCTTTCTGAATATATCAGGCACAACAATAGCAGTGCTACTTCAATTGAGAGTCCAATCTTTTTTTCCGGGGAGCTGCGGATACACAGATATCTTTCTAATTAAAGACATTTAATTTATCGTTCAACACACGTTTTCTTTCTGATATTAGATTCTTCCTAGTTCCTTAATCTTAACTCACCTTTCACATTAAGATCCGCAAAAGTAATATTTAAAAGGGTCATGACACTATTTATCTAATACAATAAGTCACGTATGTCAAAAATTCTCAAATGTTTACGATCTCACGTTGTACAATGACAACAAATTTGATATTAAAAATGGAGTGTAAAGTTCTATTATTCTGAATACAAATTGGAGTTCAAAATCCAACGTTAAATAGATTCACTCCATTCATTCATTCATTCATTCGTTCATTCGTTCGCGCGCGTGTTATAGTAACGTGTATTGCTTACGACTGGGAATAGCACGAAACGAATCCATACCACTCCCCCACACTCAGACCACGAGGCATATTGACCACCTATCAGCAAGAGAGAAAACAAAATATTTATTGCAGTTCACAGATTGTGTTAAAAGTATAATAGAATATTTTAGTGAAACATGCAAATATTTCAAAAATTAAAAAAGATTCCTCCACCAGACAAATACACTTATATTTTTTATTATTTAAGTCTGCAGCGTATTAATTGATTGATTGATTGTTTTTTTCGTGTTTCCGGGCGCGTCAACTGCTCTGGACATTAGTCCTGTTAGTGTAGTGCATGTTGTTTCTCGGGAGATGGCGGTGATCTTCCCCCGCTGGATGGCGAGATCCGGCGTCGACCTACCGTCGGCTAGTGGGGTTTCCCCCTAACCAAGACTCTCCCACCAACGGGGCACCGCCCCAGCCGGGACAAGCTCTAAGCTCCCGACCGGTCTCCTGGAATATGTGGTAGTGTAGTGCATGTTAGTGTAAGTGTGTGTGGAAGGGGAGAGGATAGGACAAGGAATGGGAAGGACAGATCGCGCACGGTCCTTGGCCCGTTTGGTAGGGTACTGCTCCGGCATTCGCCTGGTGTTGATCGGAGAAACCAAGGAAAACTACCGATCAGAGCAGCCGGCCGCTAGAATTCTCCTCCAGACAGCGACTGAATTCGACCTAGTGCAGCGTATTAATCTTTAAAGACGATGCAGCTAATATAATAAGAACTACAGAAATCTGCTACTGTGTTGGTAAGATTTTTCCCTCAGCGAAGAATGAACCAGGGATTCCAATTCGCTTTAAAGTGGAATAATTGCATCTTACATGTATTTCCGCCGCCTTTCGATAGTTTTCGGTTTACGACTTGACTGAGATAGCAACTCCGCTCTCTATATATTCGCCATTTGCTCCCCTCTGGTCTTCCGCCTCATCTCACCATCATTTCTTGACACTGGTAGTATTCTCTTCGACGAGTGAACCTCCATACCAGAGAGTGGACACGGTCCTTAGGCCTGGCTGGCTTTGTGCTGTCACATGAACAATCGATTAAATTCATCAAAAGCTTAATAAAGCGCAACAATAGTTATTGATGCACCAAGGGCGTTAGAAAGGTTCTAATGATCGAGTGGCGATAAAAAGACAGACGGCCTTTTTGTCGTCCGAGATCATTATAATCAGTTAACGCCCGTGGTTCATGCAAGATTTTATATTTTACCTCATTTTAATGGTTCGATTTACTTGTTTACTTACTAACTAGATATTAACTTGTCTCGGTTTCTTTTTTCATATTTCCCTGCTATAATTCCGTCCTTAGGGGAATATGCATCATTCAACTGTTAGCATCATTCAACTGTTTCCATATTTCCCTGATAACCACGATCCTCTCGATGCAGGTACGTTATGCGCTGTATATAGTCTCCCGTGTCGAAGGCAATAACTGCAACAATGAAAATATATTTTTTCATTGTCTATGCTTAATAAAATATTTTAAAATAAAATCCTTACAATTTTTTTAAAAAAATGTGTAGTTTCCGCGAAAGTTTGCATGCAATTAACGTAATTTTGAAAAGAAGATTTTTTTCAAGAACGATTCCAAATATCATTAAAATTTTTCGCAGATCATGCAAAGAACGCTTATAAAATGGCACCTGTTTTCGTTGAACACTAAATGTTTGAAAACTGCAAAAGTTACAGATATTGTAAGAAAGCTTGTGTTGTGTGAAAACTAGTTCCAACCACATGACGTTCTAGTGCGAAAAAGCATAACGGTGAGTTCGTGAGTAGGAGCGGCAGCAGAATGAGGACAAGCGTTGCCTTCTTGAAACAGAGCTTTGGATGTAAGGTTCATAAATGGCAGATACAACCTGTTGCAAAACCTCCTGAATGTACCATACATCTGTCACTGTCCTCGTGAAAAACACCATTGGTGAACAGGCATCATGGACATTGCGCCCACATCATCCCATCAAAATCGGGACGTGTGATCGGACACCAGAAATCGCTCATCGTGGCGCTCTCCATCCAGATACTTGGTCCTGGTGTCCAGCGGGAAAAAGCCAAAATAGGAACTCGTCACTGAAGATGATTTCATGCCATTTCTGTCGTTCCGGTCACAATGCAAGTTCTTAGCGACGTTGCCGATTGGTGGTTAGGCATCATAATATTCTGCGTGTATCTCGGCCTGCGATGTGCAACCGCCGGCCTGGTACTCACACTTACTTACATGGCACTAGCACATACAGAATGTGGTTGCATGGCCCGCTGAATGGCACCTATTGTTGTCATTGGATCTCTTTGCAAGTGGCAAACAATCCGTCAGTCCTCCGTGCTTGTCGTGTGTGGCGGAGTTCTACACTCTGTCTGCCGTGTATGCGTACCTTCCTCAATCCGCTGCCACAATCAGTTGCAAATGACAGCGTCCACACGACCGGTGTGGTGTTTAATAAATTTAAAAATTATCGGCCAATTTCTCTTTTGAGAGGTTTTTTTTTTCAAAAATATTAGAGATACTTTTCTATGTTTGTATCGAAACATTTCTCAGGAAAAACGAAGCATTTTCAACCTTCAACACGCAACTTGGATTTAGAAAATCAAAATCTTCGGAAATAGCCATTTTTTTCTTTAAGATGTTGCTTCAACAATGGACCAAAAATACACTTATTGGAATATTTTTAGATCTTTCGCATGTATTTGATGTAGTTGGTAATCAAATGTTGCTTTTCAAAACACCCTCATGTGGAATTCGTCGATTTGTATCTTAACATCGATCTCAAAGCGTACAAATAGCGGCTGACTTGAAAGAAAATTATTTACTTTTCTTTGCAATTCCATGCCAATTGAGCATAGGGGCCCCGCAGGGTCGGGTTTAGATCCTGGTCTCTATTATGCGTAAACGATATACTTTCTTCCATTACAAACGGAAGAACAGTTGTTATTGCTGATGATAAGAAATGTTTTTGCCAAAAAAAAGAGTAGTGGAGACCGGGATAGTTGACACAAGTTGATTGGTACTTAAAGGTTTAAGGTAACTGACACATTGCTTCCTTAAGTCCTAGCTTTGTGTCACGTGTCCTTCACGACCTAACTAACGTCCCACGGAAGTTTCAATATGATCACAATGTTGGAACCGCTATCTCAGTTGTGTTTTAGAGATTAAAAAGTACTATTTTCGTAGTTCAGTAATTATCTTCTGCAATATTGTTAAGGAATTATTATAATTCTATCTGATAGCTGAAACGTGCAACTAAGGTCATTATTTGCTGGTAGCGGTTTATTAATTTTGAGTTCCCTTGGCGCGTTTATGGCCATATTTAATACAAATTCCGTTCGGGGCTGATTGGCGCTTTTCATTTAAGGTTGTGTACTATCAACCATCCTCATTCTGTGTCTGCAGACAATCTACATAAAATAAAATTTTATTATGAGAGTTTTATTCACACCTAGTGTATAAACACTAGTAGTTTTCTTTAAAATATTTTCGTAACTTTCTCAAACTTCTTGGGCAATAATAGTTCGTGATATTTAATTCACAATTATCATACGTCTTTCTCATCATACTCCTTGCATAAATATGACGAATTTTCTATTTCTTCAATTTTCGGGTAATTTATTTTCAAAGCTAGATTTTGAGTCAGTAGTTGCCACTTGAAAGTGTCAATATTTTGACAATAGTCACATTCTTGACTCAGAAATAGTTATTCGATATACTACTCCCTGAACGTTTCAGAATTTCACTTCAAAGTTCAGTGTAGAATCAGTTCAGCATTTCTTTATTTTATGTCTTACGATGACAATGTTAACATGTTTTTAACTTATTCTTTATACGGTATAAGAAAGAAATGAAAAAAGAAATTTACTTCGTTATTATTCTCGCCACTATAATGAATACAAAGTCAGACTCAAATTTAAGTTTTTAAATGGGTATTTAATTTTGAAACTACGAAGGCTGCTGTAGTTTCCGGTGGGAGACTTCTCTGCAAGGTCAAATGATAATTAACTTGTTTGCATTTATATGTCAAAGTAAAGAATTGAAAAAAATAATTTTGACATTAATTCCTTACTGCACATTCTCATAGAAATAGTATGCCAACCTACCCCATACAGGTGAAGTGATATGAAAAATCCTTTTGTGTGTTTCTATGCGTCAGCAGCCAATGTGTAACGCATAAGATGACTGCACACGGATTTAGCTTATCAAACTTTGAATCCCAAAGAGTGAAAATATATTTGATGGAAAAGCTCTTCTCGGTGAGATCAAGTAGTTGATAGTAAAATACGACGTTCAATTCAAGTACGTTAAAATTATTTGTATATTAATTTTCTCTCGCACTTTGTTTCAAAGGATAGTTGAAACACTTGCTGTTCAAATTTAACCTTTCGAATCTTTGAACTGATTCGGACTTCCTGCTGACAGAACGTGATTTACGTAATGCAGTGTTAGAACTAACTCAATTACTATTACTTTGATTCAAAGTAATCTGAATCAAATGCGATAATAAGCCTGAGATATAATGAATTAAATTAATTACTTGAAGCAGTTAAACCCTCTATACAGAAGGCTATTAAATTTCGCAAATGAACTGCTAGATATCACTTGTTTCTCTTGTTTGTGCTTTCTCTTGATCAAGCTAATTGTTCCCCGAAATTGTTTGTCATTTGCATTCAAACACTGACACTCACTATCCAAAACAACAAAGAGAGTGTCATAATTCGCTCATTAACGCTTACTCGATATATTAAGACGATGAACATGCAATGCACAAAGTTCAGTGAAAATTTGGAAATACTTTCAATATTAAAAAAATAAATTGATTAAATGAAATTCCTAATACTATTAACTACTTTATTATTAGTATGATGATTATATTAGCAGTATGATGGTGGGATAAATCTCGAAGAAATATTTTTATTAACCCTAAGTAAGTAATTCATTACTATTGCATAGGTTATGTTATAAGCACGCGTCAAAGGATTAAACATTTTTTCCATGTTTAAAAATAAATTCCTCCCTTTTAGTTAATTCATAAGGTTTTTATTGTCTATTAAATGAAAGTATTAAGCTTATTAATGATAAAATCATTTGGATAAATTGATTTTTTTAATTTCATTTTATTCATCGAATAATATGTGATTTACATTCATAATATCAAAATAGATCCAATAAAAATCATAATAATACTTGCAATTAATTGTCAGAATTAATGCCAATATAAATTGCCATTTCCATCATTCACATTGTTCAAACAGCCTTGTCTTGTGACCAACTCGAACTGCGACTCATTATTGCTTATACTTAAAGATGAAATTATTAATATGATATACATCTCAGTGCGAACAACAATCTATCATCACCGGAGGTATAGATATGTTCTCGGAGGCCCCAGTGAAAAAACTCAAAATGGGGACCTACACTGCCACTGCCATACTCAGTTTTATAAAACAGACGTTACAACCGCAATTATATTTGAAAGACAAATTTCCAACTTGGGCTTCTACCAGATGTACAGCAGAACAGATATGGACAAACTTTAAGAACATAATTTCAGAATACTTAGCCAAATTCGTGCCCACCAAGAAACTACGGTGCCACTCGGATCCAGTATTCTACAACAAAAAAGTGAGGCGACTGAAAAGGCAGGTTAGGAAAGCGTATAGTAAACGTAACATAAAAAAGGAACAGAAAAATAATTTTCTACAATTATCTAAAGACATACTAGCTTTAAAGTAATCAAGTTTCAAGTAAGTTTCAATTAACGTTCTCAAGTATAGTAGTATTAAATTAATCAAGTAGTAATCATGTTGGCCACCGAGCATTAGCTCAAAGAGAACTTTAATGAATATTTAATATATCTATCTATCTATCGGCGGTTGGCGGATGCTCCCATTCAGGTCCCTTGACTTCAAGGGCCTGAAGGGCCCTTCCGTTTGATCCTTGAAATATCAATCACCGTCCATTCTAATTCACTTGCCTTCAGAATTCCGAGCGCCGGTCATCGAGCAACTAGCTGCACGTAGGCCAAAGAAAAGTAGGCAAGCTGGCTGGAGTAAACACCCTTAGTACGAACAATTAAACTATGCCCGCAGACGTCAGGTTCAAAATGATTGATTGATTAATTGTTAGTGATTCCAGGCACGTCGAGTACTGAAGCCATTCGTCCTGTAAGTGTAGTACATGTTTTTTTCATCGGGAGGTAGTGGTGATCTTTCCACGCTGGATAGCGATATCCCGTGCCATCCTACCGTCAGCTAGCGGTTTTTTCCCAACCAGGCATCTTCCACCAGCAGTGCACCGCTCCAGCCGGGACAAGCTCTAAGCCCCCAACCGGTCTCCCGGCATGGGTGGTAGTGAAGTGCATGTTACTGTAAGTGCGTGAGTAAGGGGTGAGAATATGACAAGGAAGAGGAAGGAAAGATCACGCGCGGTTCGTAACCGGTTTGTTAGGGAACTGCTCCGGTTTTCCCCTTGTATTGATCGGAGAAACCACGGAAAACTACCGGTCAGAGCAGCCGGCCGCTAGAATTCTCCTCCAGACAGCGACTGAATTCGACCTAGCTGAGAAGGTCGTGTCCGAAAATCCTACCACCCACGGGACTCGAAACTAGGACCTCCCGGTCAGAGGCACTGCAGTAACATCAGTTGATGCAGTCAGGTCCAAGGCCTCTGTTTGCTTTCCTGTCCATCATTCTTACCTGACGGACTTCCGACTACCAGCGCCAACGGGGCCCGTACCGCTTGGGAGGCGGCGCCAACACCTGGCACAAGAAGGAGCGCGTCTTCTCTTCTCTTCTGCGGCGGCGCCGCCAGGAATGTTAATGTGCTTCCGAAGCCACGCCCTCGCCCCGCATTCCGAAATGTTGGAGCCGTTGGCCTTACTCGCGCTGCCACTCGAACCATACGCCGACACCTGCAAGGGTCGTTACTCGCACCACAGGGTGCGTTTATATCTCAGAACTCTATGCGTGTCCAATGCCTAGATATAGATAGATATTTGTTATTTCTGCAGGTAGGGTTTTACAACCTGGTGGCAGAACACTACAATTTACATATTACAATAATAATATCAATAATAGGATAGGAATAAAATGAATAATAACAATAATATAATAACTCTACATTTTATGGCTGACCTGCACAATTATTTTAAACTATTAAACACACGACTTTTTAATTACACTTCACTTCACAACATGTCACCACACTTCAATACAATACTGCTTTACGTATAATTATTTGTTTAATAAAGAAAATTTCGTAGTAATTTTCACAATACTAATAATAACAATATCAATAAAAATAACAATAATAATAATAATAATAATAATAATAATAATAATAAAATACCTGTTACAATAAGCCTAACTTACTAAATTAATAAAGTTTACAAATGTCATTAGTTAATTTACTTTTTGAGCTTTGAACACGTAGAGAAAAGGGTTCCAAGACTCTCGCAAGTAACTTATTCCAGTCCGGCATTGTTCTGTTTGTAAAGGAAAATTTTCTAACATCTGTTTTCTGCGGCCTAAACTGAATTTTGTGCTTGTGATCCCCTCTACTAAAGTACGAGAATCTACTGAGTCGGATGTAGATATCTTTCCAAGCTGAATAACCGGCATACGCTTTGTACAAGAGACAGAGTCTTGCCTTAATCCTACTGATTTCTAAAAACTCCCTTTCTACATTATTCCTATTGCTTGGGAAAGTATATTTATACGCTCTTCTCTGTACTCTATTCAAATATTCCTTTTGTGAATTTCTATAAGGATCCCAACAAACCGCCCCGTATTCCATTAATGAACGAACTAGAGATAAGTAAGCTAATTATCTCGCTTTCACAGTACTCATTTACTACGCAGTACTAGAACCCCCAATACTATTGAAATATTGAACATGTGACTAAAATAAATGTGAAACTGAAACTACAATCTTTCAATGATATACAGAGTAAGTGATTTCAGGTAAAAAGGAACATCAGTTTATAACTCATAATACTGTCAATAAAACTCATTTGAAGTTTTGACCTCAGAAGCACAGACTCGTAGAACGTTTTTTAAGTAATTTTCCGATTTCAACGCACCGCGTTTTATTTACGCATCATCATTCATGCATATTTCTAAGTATCAATGCCCTGTTGTTGACTTAGAAGATCTTTGGCGTCATTTCTAGTGCAATGCAATTTTGGCGGCCGGATGGCGCGCCTGGTATCGCCCAAAAACGTATTCTTTGCAGTCAGTGAATGATGAAATCAGCTTAGCAATACCTCTCAAATGTATATCAATGACAATTATTGCTTGCGCGCGGCTCAAATATTAGCCAATTGCAATGAAACGCCCGTGCAAGTGGGTCGGTCCATGTCCTGATGGAGGGGTTCAAAGAAGGCTCTCTCATCCTTATGGGTTCCTTTGCCCATCTTCCACTCTCTTGCTCAATTCATATATAACTTTTATTTTTTTATCACCCAGTTTTTCGTCTTCACTGACCTTCTCTGTTTGTTGAAAACACACCCATGCGTTTGCCTTGCATGGCGACCCGTGTCGGAGGGAATGGGTGACGTGAAAATTGAGTTATTTGAATGCCACGTTGTCGTTGGATACTTGAAGGTAGATTCAGTGTATTATAATGAATATATTAACGTCTGTTATATCGTTCATTTTGTGATGGTCTCTTGACCTTACTAAACAGACTAGTATTTTTATAACAATTTATTTCTTGTTATACAATCAGGACGTTTCGACCCCATTTGGGATCTTTTAAAAAAAATCTAGTGTGCAGGTTTGTTGATACACATGTAATGCTAATATGCTAATTAGTTATGATGTAGTGAACATAAGATTTTTTTTAAAAATATTCCAAATAGGGTCGAAACGTCATGATTTTATAACAAGAAATAAACTGTTATAAAAAATACTGAGTCTGTTTATCAAGGTCCAGAAACCATTATAATAGATTCAGTCTAGCTACGTTTGTTGAGCGAACCCCGGCGAGTCCTGGGGACTGACGCAACGCCTGCCCTGCATGCCCCAATACAACTACTTTGGCCCCAGCCTCTTCCAGACGGGCGGTCAGAGCGTAACCCACCTCTGATGAACCGGCTTGGACAAGGCCTGGTACTGAACTCCAGAGTGAGCGGAGGAATCTAAGGCGGGGCAGCGCCGTGACATCCCCCCACATTTCTCTGTATCAACCCTGGTATCTCAATGGAATGTCCCGTTGTGGGACTCCATGTTGGGTGGGGATCACGGACAGCTGCAAAACGCTGTTAGTATGTGTAGGCAATATAAAGGAAAGAATTTGCATGACCCAATATCATTTATCGTATACGGCCCTTTAGTGCCCAAGATATTATTTCACACTAAAGATATGCAAAAATCAATTCTAGCATTCCAGGAATTTTTTAAATTTACGAAAGGCTTTGTTTGTGTTCACAGTTCATTTTTACGCCGCTACATACCATGGTTATAATTTATAACAAAAACGCAGAGAAACGATGCAAGATCCAGCCCCGTCGACATATGCTGTGCCGGATGTGTTATGATGTGCAGTCGGTTTGCATGTTGCGCCCGGGAGTAACATGTAAACTCAGTTTTTCCGAAGAATTTCTTTGGGAAAAACTGGATGTCATTTTTCATGAAATTCAACATAGAATATTTTATAATGGGAACGGGAGGAGATAATAGATTTCTTTTGCAATGGGAGCTTCTGTACACCTGTATGTATAGAAGTTGGGAAAAATTAAATGTACTTCTTTTTGCATGTGTGCTTTGTGCATAGTGCAATATAGTCCATCTTTTTGCACGTTGACGCCACTGCGGGTGAGTTATCTACAACGCGGCTGCAGTGCTCAGTTGACGTCCCACGTTTTGAAGGTTGCAGTGCAATTTATTACAGATAGGAATGAAAAAAAGAAGTCGATGTTTTTAAAACATAGATGTTTTCCACCAGAAACATCGATATATTAACATCAATACTTTGCTTTCGATGTTTTCTTCACATCGATATTTTGTTGCAAAAACATCGATTTTTTAATTTTAATTTTTTAAATGGTTTTAAAATAAAGGGGTTCAGGCACATTGTAGAGTAGCAGCAATCCACAACAGTATCGTTGTTTTGCATCATTCTCTTTATAATGCTGCACATTTTGCCTGTGCAATCTGAGGGAATTTTACGTGGTTTTACTTCGATGGTGTATAAATGGAAGGGACTAAAGGGTAAAGTATCAAAACAATATTATTTACTGTTTATTTTATTCTTTAATTCGATAATAAATTTTATTTACACACTACTAACATGCTGATAACCAAACAATAAAATATATCTTTTTTACGTACTATAATAAAAAATGGATAGGAAATAGCGTGTTTATTAGTCTATAATTAAAAAATCGATGTATTTTCGGCGATGTTTTCATTGACATCGAAAACCCTTTAGCGATGTATCGGAACATCGATGTATCGCATTTGCCATCACTAATTACAGAAGTACAGTTACAGCACATGTATAGTGATCAGAAAGAAATAATGAATGCTTAATACAACGTTCTGACAAAAAATTTAAATATAAAGCAGACGTGTATCACATTTTTATGAAAATCTTACTCGTGATGGGGTTGATTGTGAAGAGGAATGTGAAAATATGGAAATGGAGCTGTATTCTATGATGTAAAATGTGAAATAAATGACTAAATAGCCCTAATTTTTCTATCGTTACATTTTCTCCCTAGTAAAACGCTCCAACCAAGGAAATATGTCAGCCAGAATGGTTCGAGAATTTTTGACGCTCACTGATAGACCGTGGGTTTGCGAGTGGGGCGGGTGCTTATCTAACAAATCGGCGAGCGATGCGTGAATAAATATTCAATTTTGGACCGTTTGGACCGTTGGCTCGGCGGCGGCGGCGGTGGTCAGGTACCGACGTACCAGCATCTAGTTACCTCATTTATTTATTTATTTAACGCCAAAAACATTTAAACCTGTGTGTAACGTGATAATAAGAGAAGTGGATTCTGTGCACGTTTTCAAAATTCTGTGATCACATTCCTAAGCCATATACTAATTCAATTTTTAATACAGAAAAAATAAGAGTTGTTTGCTATGATTGTTAACAAAAGTATTCGCTCCGATGCAATAAAATATAATCTACCTTGCAGCGAATGCGGCAAGGTAGTCATGTTTCGTTCCTCTTGCACAATTCTTCGTCACAGGCTGCACTAATGACGCGACATCGATAGCAAAATCGATGTTTGTTAACACTGAGGTTTAAAAAGAAACGGTGGATGTGAATACATCCACACAAGAAAGGCGATATTTTTAAACATTGTTTTTTAAAGGTGGTTTAATAATTTCCGAATATTGCATTCAGGCGCCACAAATTTGACAGAGGTCGCGTGAATTTATTTATAATTAAGATTAAATTAAAAGCAGAGTTAAAAACAATAAGAGTAGTGAACGTTTGAAGACAGTACAAATTGTGTTTGTTTGATTCGAACACGTAAACTGACTGTGGTGCCATCAGTTATTATTTCATATTTTAACTTTTTCGTAATTAAGATTACGAGAATTTTTCATTCGCAAGCCAAGGTCGGCGTCGTTAGCCGAATTGGTTTACTGCGCTGCGCGAAGTCACGGAGGTTAAGCGAATTCAAGACTTGCGGGTTCCTGGTTGGGTGACCGGCTAGGAATCCGGGATCTAACGTCGTCGAGCCCCTAGTCGAAGGGATAAAAGGCATTGACTGATTTCTACGTGACGAGCCTTGACAAAGAAAGTAAAGGATTACTCCAAGCAATCACTCAACGCCCAACAATGGTTTAAGAGATGCGTTGCGTCAATGACGCAACAAATTTTTAAAAAAAATATGGAAACGTACACGGTTTGGGCTGTCTTTGCCGAGGCGACTTTGTTCGTTAAAATAAAATTATTTCCTGATCAAAGTAATTGTTTTCTCTTATGTACGTACCGTTACAATATTTTTATTGCATATAAATCTGGACTTTAATTATTAGTACCTAATTTGTAGTGGTCGTGGAGTTCAAACGTATTTATAATAAAACCTCCGAGGGGAGAATTGTAGTCAGTTTAAAGTAACATATTCTGAAACTCAAATCTTTCAATCTGTATTTTTTCTCTTCTATAAACTCACTAAATAATGACGTTAGCACAATTCTTCGGTAGCAAAAATCGTTCGTGGAATTCTATTCTTTTGGAAATGAAGTAGTTAGCAGAGAGCAGATCTGATGTGTCGACAATTTCAATTTAACTCGGTTCAATTTGCTGTTACTGACAGACCATTTTTGTGACTTTTCATGGGTTGATTCCTTTCGCCTTTCTCGTGAAGAAGTGAGAACTATTGTTCTCGTTGTGCATGTACGAATCCTGCCCGAGTTCGGGGAACAAAAAGTCACCACAATCAAATGTGATGACTGACGCGAAACCTCAGAATTAATTTAAAAAATAATTGGATGAGGAGAAACGAATAGAGTCTATCCTTTAGAAAAGAAGGGCATGTTTAGAGCATGGAATTATATTTACATGTAATCGTGGGAATATTGTGCTGATCTTATTTACTGATTCACCAAACCAAAAGAAAACGAAGTAAATTATATCATGAAGTAACATTCCTTCTACGCTTACAGTGGATCATGTAAATTTTCTCATGAAATAAATTCCATTGCTATTCCACCACAAGTTCACCATTGATTGAAATGAAATGTTTTTTGAAAGCTGCTACTCATTTATTAATTAATAATTCTATTGCAATTCTGCAGAATCTTTCACACTTAGAACATATTTTTCAATGCACACTGTTTTGAAATAAATGTCAATGGATATTCAGAGTTAATCGGCTTTATTATTACAAGTGTTACGCTCTCTCAATGAATATCCAAACAAATGTGTAAATCAATTTATCACACTTGCGGTGAAGGACCATCTGCCAATTAGTTGTTTCAACACATTTATTAACAGTCAGTGTTAAAAAACCGATTTGTTCCGAATAGGGAATTGAATTCCCAGGGTGCGAAGCGTGATTAGTAATTACACAACCCGATAGATTTCAAATCATTAAAATTTATTTTCAGAAGTTTACATTTTATGTGTCCGGATGGTGATCACAACGTAACCCTATTGTAAAAGTACGTGGTGTGTATCAGAAAGTAAAAACTTGAATTTAATAAATATGAAAATACTCTAAAATCGATCCCGTCGGAAACGCCTCACTAAGTAACAATGTATTTTCATGACATTTAGACGTTAGTAACAGATATCACTTCTCATATTATCACCAAGACCCTCATTTGGTGATTTGAAAACTTACATCAGAGTTAAGAAGACGGTATGTGCTCTGAAGTTAATTTTCTGCCTCTGTGCCATCACAAACAAACTAGGTAAAGGATGTAGACACCAGATAACTGTGTTTTCCTGTAGTGGTGATAAAGACAGGTGTGTATTAGATTGCTTTATATTTTAGTTTAAAGCCTTGCTTTCCTGTATAACGAAAACGTGATATTCAGAAGTCCGTCTGTCCGTCCGTCCGAGTGTCTGTCTCTGTCTGTCTGTCTGTCTGTCTCTCTCTCTCTCTCTCTCTCTCTCTCTCTCTCTCTCTCTCTCTCTCTCTCTCTCTGAAACAACACTAGCGCTGTAAACGCACGCTGAGATCACGGTTTCTCGAATTTGAAACGAATATTTTAACTCAAGGGGTACATTACCAGATCCTCTATGTCATTATCACATCTTTCTCATAATATAATAGTATAAACTTTTTCTTTGTAGTTAGTTTTTAATCTTTTAAGCTTGGGCCAGTTTTTCGATTTTGCACAACCCTCTTTTGAGCTGCGGCGTTTTAAGACTTGTTTTACATTTCCCATTTTTCAGTCCCCTAATAATAGAATTGAAATATAACTTTTAGGATAGTAAAGAAGAGTAAAACCTAGGCATCTATACAAATTTTCATTGAAAACTTTTGAGCCGTTTGTGAGAAAATGTTGATTTGTGAGACATTTGAGACATTTGTGAGAAAATGTATCTAAAATTCGCAGTATTAAGCTCATTTTCACAGAAATGTCCTGAGTTTTCGAGAAACTCTTTTGTAATCATTTGACCCACATGTACACAAAATGCAGTAATGTATAAACACACTGGTAGTGTATGAGTAGTTAAGGTTCTGTTCACACATACAAATCAAGCAGACGGACGGACTGACAGAGATAGACGAACGGGAGTTTCGAAAAATATACGTTTTCAGTTCTCCAAAACGGGGACTCCGAAACGAGTATTTCAATCAAAAACCGGGTCACCATTTTTTTTCAGCATTGCATAACTTTCTCCCTACTACGTGTGAGGTTTAGCTCATATTCCAGTGAGAGCGTTATTTGTGTTCATCTTGGAAGTAAAGAAAATGTAATTGCTTGATGTAAGAGGTAAGTGTATGGTTGATGAAAATGAATGCTTAATAAAAAAAACATAAACATTTGATAAAAGAAAAGCACACTTGATAAGAGAAGCAGCTGAAGATAGCAATGGGATAAACCATGATTTTTCTATAAAAGCAAAGCTTCATACATGACACTTCAATATCGTTAAATTTTTAACAAAGTAAAACTTATAACTACGTGGAAAAAATTAAACCAGGAAATGGAGAAAATATTGGAGAACAATGAATTTCATTATAAAAAGGAAAATGCAATTTTTAACAAAGGTTGGGTAATGTCTATGTACAATCGCATGTATACTATTTATCCACCTGCAAGAAACAATTTTATTTGACATCTGAATGTAATGCGTTCTGAGTTAGCAGTTTTGAAACAGTAACGTAACATTCCCGTCCCAGAATCAAATTCATTCATGAGTTTCACCAAGTATCCATTTGACTGAAACAATATACTTGTATAATGACTTTGAACTATCGCTTTGTATCATCATATAACTGACCTTTAGACACAATAACCATGACAATTCAGATAATGGTACGTGCTCTAGTCTGTTTGGAATTTACAAACGTGGAAGGGTAAAATGAACTTCTATTGGTAAAAGACAAGCGAGACACAAATGAGCAGTGGTATAAAGTTAATTTTCACATTCATGATAATACTCAGTACATTTGCTTTGCGTATCACTTTCTATATTCCCTTCAAGGAACATTACATCCAAAATATCTGATATTTAAATTTTCTTTGTTAAAATATAAAATGTCATGAAATATAAGACAAGGCACTGTCAAGTTTTTAAAACATGCTTGAAAGTAATAAATAATTTCGGACACGCTAATCCTTTAGTTTCAAATCCCCAATGACATTACGTGGGAAGTCATTGGTTAAATAAAGTCATTACCGAATATAAACTAAATGCATTATGGATTTTTTAATTCAAGTTAAATTTTATATTTGTAAATTGATTCTGCAATAGACGTTCTCAAGATGTCTGAAATTTTAAATAAAGGTTGTATGCAACGATGAACTCAATGGTGTAAAATGATCAATTCACTAATATATAATCGTTAATTTATTTTCACTAATGAGAGAGAATATAAGCTAGTATAATTGTCTCTATTTACTCGTTTTATTTTACTTAAATAGTTTTCCCTCTCTTTCCTCTCTTCAACGCCATCTTCCTCGGTTGCTCTTCATGATGAATAATGTTTACTTTGGACTATGCTACTGACAAGTAGACTCCGACGTGCGTCTAGTTAAAGAATGATATTGGTTTTTTATATTATTGTTGGCAAACGTAGTATATAATTATATAATATATTATTGTGTATACGTATTATAATTGATATTAAACAAGCTGAATTTCAAGTTTAGGTGCTTAAAGTAAAAGTAAGAGTTGTAAAGTAAGCTAGTAAAAGAGAAGAGTTGAGGAGGTAAAGAGAAGGAATAAGGAGTAAAAGAAAAGAGATGACAAGAAGAAAGAGGAAGATAAGAGATGATCATGGGAAGTAAGGGGAAGAGGAGAAATGAGGAGGGGAAAGAGAAGGAATGAATTAAGTAGCAAAGAAGAGGTGGTGTAAGTATATAGTAGTAGTATAAGTAGCAACGAAGGTGGTAGGGGCACCGGCAAAGGTGGCTCAGGGCATCAACTGTTGTCACTGCAGTGCCTCTGACCGGGAGGTCCTGGGGTTTGAGCCCCGGCGATGGCAGGATTTTCGACACTAACCAGATAGCTAATATGGAGGAGAATTCTAGCGGCCGGCTGCTCTGACCAGTTTTCTATGGTTCTCATATCAACACAAAGCAAATGCAGAGGCAATACCCTACCAAAAGGGCTACAGACCGCGCGCAATCTTTCCTTCCCATTCCTTCTCCTATCCTACCCCGTACGTACACACATTTACACTTACATGCACTACACTAACACGCATGCCTGGGGTCGGAAGCTTAGAGCTTGTCCCGGCTAGGGCAATGTCCCGCTGGTGGGAGATACCTGGGTGAGGAAAACCCCGCTACCCGATGGTATGTCGGCGCCGGATATCGCCATCCAGCGGGGCAAGATCACCGCCACCGACACATCCCGAGCAAAAAACATTCACTACACTTACGAGGTGAATGAGCTTGGCTGTTGACGCGCCCGGAATCCCCAGTAATCAATTAATCAATCTATCGAGGCGACGCATAGCGATGACAGCAAAGCAGGGACATTGTTGTAAAAGAGAACCACGAAAACGAAAACAGGCTGTGACATGAGCCTACTGATCACGCGAAATGTCGACGGCAATGATGGCTGAAGAAAAGGAAATTTCAAAATATCAAAAGCACAATACAATGGCTTCTTGCGGATATTTGAGAAATAGAGGCCAGCGCAGAAGTATAAAAAAGGCGTGTCTGTGAGATAGAAGTGTTACAGATGTCACAGTGATGATTTTGATGTTATGTTTAAAGTAATTGTGCTTCCGGTGAAGATCATCGATTGGTGAATCCGGGGAAGAACATCGTTGCATCGAGATAGATGTACGCCGAAAGGCTGAGTTTGGATTAGTCTTGATGTACACTGTCAAAATGAACAAAAATTATTATTATTATTATTATTATTATTATTATTATTATTATTATTATTATTATTATTATTATTATTATTATTATTATTATTATTATTATTATTATTATTCTGTACTTTTCTCAGTAAGCATTGAGAACCATTCATCTATTCATACGACTTGGGCTCTAGCAAATGCAACTGGTAATGACAGATCTGAGGAAAGACGGAGAAGAAATTCATCTTTGTCCGTCGTTCAATTTAAGAATTTTCGCACAATATGGCAAGTCTGTAGGATTAAAGCTTTTTGGATGGTTATGCAGATTTCTTTTGATAATCCTGTTTTTGTAAGACCTGAAGCAAATCGGTCTGTCACCACTCCTGTGGCTGAGATGATTATTGGCACTATTTCAACCTTACTCAGTTGCCAAACATGTTGGATTTCTGCTGCTAAATTCTGGTATTTTGAAATCTTCTCTGTCTTCTCTGATTCTGTCTTATTCAGATTTTTTGTCAGTGGACAGCCTACATCTACATCTATCTACATCTATCTATCTACATCTATCTATCTACATCTATGATTGTTGCATACTTTTGAATTTTATTGATCACTACTATGTCCGGGCGATTATAATCCACAGTTTTATCAGTGACAATAGGCCTATCCCAGTAGAGTACTATTTCACTATTTTCTATAACCGGTGAAGGTGAATATTTGTAAAATGGTGGAGGGTTCTCAATTAGTCTATAATTTGATGCCAATTGTCTATGGATTATTTTGGCTACTTGATTGTGCCTCCCAAGATAAGCAGTGTTGGCAAGAACTGGGCAACCTGCAATCACATGGTCGATGGTCTCATTTGGTTGATTACACATTCTACAGACGTCTTTTATACTGCTCTTCAGTATGTGTTTATCATAATTGCGTGTTTTTATTACCCCATCCTGAATTGCTATTATAAATCCTTCAGTTTCAGGAAATAAATATCCCATTTTCAACCACAGGAGAGAAGAGACTTTATCAACTGATGGGTTATTTAAGAGATTAGGATATTTTCCATGAAGGGTCTTGTTCTTCCAATCTGTCTGCATGTTACATATCTGGGAAACAATTTCAGTGTTGGTTTCAGTTTTCTGGAGATTTAGAGCTGAATAGTTTGCATCTACAGCAACTATATTCTTCAGTAACACACTATCCGAGGCGTGAAAGTACATTCGCATTTTCTTTTCTTGTGACCTGCACAGATTGAAGATATGAAGAAGGCCTCTACCTCCTTGGTTTCTGGGAAGATAAAGCCTTTCGATAGCACCCTTGGGATAATGTATTCTGAATTTTGTGAGGGTGGTTCGAGTAATCGTATCCAGTTCCCGAAGGTCTGTGTCTGAATATTTCAGGATACCAAAGGAATATGTCAATACTGGGACAGCATAGGTGTTAATAGCACTTATTAGATTCCTTGAGTACAATTTTTTGTTCATCAACTTTGTGATTCTTGATTTGTACCTTTTTATTATTATTATTATTATTATTATTATTATTATTATTATTATTATTATTATTATTATTATTATTATTATTAATATGTGCCCGTGTGTCACGCTTAGGTCCCTTTCTGCCCACCAGTCGAAACAAATAAGGTGTCTTTCGACGCGTCTCGGTCTCCAGGTGGGGAAATAATTTATTAGCAGATCCATCCAGAACATTCTAAATATTTCTCCAAAAACCAGTTTTGCTTTTGGGTGATTCAAGGCACCTGTAATGGTGAAAAGCTAATAATTACTACAATTACTGCCTTTCGGCCATAAGGTTACTTCTTAGGTCATGATTCACGTAAAGAAACATACATTCTTTTTAAAAGTACTTCTCTTAATAATTTGAAAAATAATGTCTTCAAAGATTTTTACACGTTAAATTTAGATTCGTTTATTGGGAGACAAAAATGACATAATAGCTAGAGTTTGGTTTCCCGGACACTAGTGTTCACAGAAAGCGGTGAAGGGATTGAATCACTGGGAAGGGAAATCTCTTTGTCGATGGATGTCTTAGGAGAATTATAGTTTTGTAATTCATGTTTTTCGGACTTCCTACTATGTGGTTTAAATCTTCAAAAATTGTGGCCTCGCCTCCAAACAATTTACTGTGAAAACAAAACAGAGCTGCCTTCAAATCATGCCCACATAACCACCTGTCTTTACTATGAAAAAACATTTTTGAATTTTCGATCAAATGCTGTTTTTTATGATTTTACATTTTCAATAAAATTTTGAAGACATGGAGTAGTTGGTCATTTAATATTTTTTTCAATAAGACATGAACCAAAAGGGTTTTTAAAAGTTTTGTTCAAAATTCGTTGTCTAATTTAAGGGAAATAAATATTTAAGACTTCAGTAACGTAAGGATACAGACCACGCCAAAATGATTGCAGAAAAGCGGAAAAGATTCGTACTTCGTTTCGAAAGTCTCATTGACAAACGTGTCATTTGTCACAAATGTCTCAAGTCGCATTTGCGAACGGATCGCTGCAATCTGTTTATATGAGGTCACAGTTGACTGAACGAAAATGACACGTCTCCAGTACGTAATGATCGATTAGATATGACATACTGTAACCGTCACCAATTACATTTAAATCAATGTAACAGCAATTACTCAAGTAAATCTGTCATTTACTTATTTCGTGACGTGTGATTACACCGTCACGCATCCCTGGGAATATCTCAATATACGGATAAACTTCCCTATCGGTAGTGGGTTCGTCTTTGCTAAACTACAGATCAATTAACAAGCCAACACAATTTAACAGTTTTAAATAACAAATAACATGTATTCTATTGAATGACAATCACTCTACAATGGAATTCACAGATCCTCCTATGTTCTCACTTTTCGTAAAACTATGGTAGCTAGTTCCCTACTTAAACTGCAGTTTTCACTAAAGTGATAACTCTGATCCCTGTTTACAAGCAATAAATACATATTTACACTTCACAAAAAATATCACACATGAGACACACAAATCATAGTACAAATATTCATCCTGCAAAAAAAAATACATACACACAATACTCGAAATTCACTACTACCTTTTAAATCACTAATTACGTTACACTCAATAGTCACATTTGGCCTTCGGCTTCTACATAGCCTTTCAACACCAAATTTTGTTTCATAACGTCTCTTAAATGATTTGAATCAATTGCATATGACTCTAAATAAATAATTATGTACAAAACAACTTCTATCATAAACATAAGGATTACTCTAATCTGATTCCTCTTACGACTGTCGAAAAGAAATAAAATCACTGGCTAACAAGACCAATGTTCTAAGAAACTTGCCCGATCAACGTCTGTTATTGAGGGAAGCTCACATTACAACGTTTTGGCTAGTATAATTATAATCCTATCTCAGAAGTTTTTTCCAGACTGAAATTTAATGAGTGTTCTTTCTGTTTTTATGTGACTCACGACCGGCGAATTCCTTAAGTTGGTCCCGCGCTGTGTAGCTGACCGTCGCGCGACACTCGCGCCTCAAGGTCGTCGTTCTTCCGCAAGGTCCGTGCGTTGCCTGTCGCGTCAAAATTGGAGTATTTCCGAGCGCCGTCCCCTCGTCGTTCAGCGAAAATTCACCACAGCTTTCGCAGAGGCGATGGCCGCATCAGAATGCTAGTCCGAAACTCCAAGTTATGACTTCGTAATAGCAAAAGTCAAGCTAGTGTTGGATAATCCATACTTCTAATAATTCTCAAAATTCCATAATAGGATTTCCAAAGTGAAATTCCAAAAATAAGAATAAAAAATATATGAAAGCTGTAACAAAGAAAAAACATGTCCTATGTTACAATAGTCCTCGTTTCTAGCAACAAGAATGCAGCAACGTGGTTTTACAGATTCATTTCGATCTATTACCGCCGTCGTTCTTTCATTCATTGCATTCTTGTTTAATATTCATTTACTAATTCCATGTAATCTCACGACATTCACAGTACGTAAATCCATGAAAAGTGTTCAGTCATTTACCTTTTATCAAAGCTTTTGTGTTCCGTTATCTTCCGCGTGTCCCCCGTCGACTATGTGGTGTACTTGTAGGCAACCGTTCACCTCGGCGTCTCGAACCAGAAAGAGAGCGAGCTCTTTTGACGCAAGTTCACGCCACGTCCGTATTTCCACAAAAATTTCCTGATTGGCTATGGTCTGAGTGCGTTCAGAAATCCTTTTCTGACTTACGCCATCTCTTCGCCACTATAGAAACTACGTGTAGAGCCTAATGTCGGGTATTATTGCTTCTATTTTTCGTTGGTCATAAATGTGACCGACGACAAGCGGTTACAATACATCTTGTAGATGACGGTGAGTGGGATACAGGCCCACTCATCGCAGGGTATGACAGAGTAGATAGGGCAAGAACATAATAACTATTGTGTACTAATCGCGCATTTTTTCTTGATACTCCACTGCGGGGGTGTGAGGAGATGCGGGTCCTGTCAACGTCACGTTTAGTGTAGTTTATAATAGTTTAGTGCAGTTTAGTGTAGTTTAGTGTAGTTTAGTGTAGTTTAGTGTAGTTTAGTGTAGTTTAGTGTAGTTTAGTGTAGTTTAGTATAGTTTAGTATAGTTTAGTATAGTTTAATATAGTTTAGTATAGTTTAATATAGTTTAATATAGTTTAGTATAGTTTAGTGTAGATTGGTATAGATTGGTATAGTTTAGTATAGTATAGCTCCAAATTCTACCGTTTGCAAATGTGTAGTAAACGAGTAATACATAACATTTATGTCCATGGTGGTGGACAGTGGGCGCACAGGCGGCCGCGCTGACCGAGCAATGCTGCCCACTGCGGTGCCGTGATTCGCGCGGGCAGCGGCTGCGCACGAATGATTGATTCCGGAAAGCACCGCGGGGCGCAGGCCGGTCAGCGGCGGCCGGCCGGACGCGCTCGCCATGAAGAAGCGGGCCTATGGGAGGGCACCGCCCCTTTCCTTCCACGCTTTGATGGAGAGCGAGACGGCTCGCCAGGGCGGAACTGTCGGGAAGATTTGTCACGGTGTGTATCTGCCGAGGTAGCTCGAGAGGTAGGGGAAGTTGGGGCGGAATGGAACTGTGGGGCGAAATGGAATTTGCATTTAAAACCCACAGATTTGGGGCCTTTCACTTCTGGAACACGGATTTTGTTGAGAAGTGTGTTGCCACGACTGTGCGAAAGCGTTATGAAGTTAGCATATTAGAAGAGCCAATTATTGTTGCTTTTCTGATTTTCCTCTGTGTCTTACAAAAACCTAAGTAATGTAAAACATTGTCTTTGGCGTAACAATGCAGAAGTGCTAAGTATTTCTTCAATACCTTATTTTTATGAGTAGATGATTCAGTGTTTTTGGATTTCTCAAACATAAGCAAGGTTAATGTGATTGTTTTGAACCATTTTGTGCTAGCGTCGAGCGGGGTAAAGTGGAACGTTGCTACGTCCACTTTGTCCCTGTGACTGCGATGAAATATAAACTGATAATAATAACTGAGGCAGTAGCTAAAAGAAGGGCCTATACTCCAAAACTGTGTTTTGAGAAAAAGCGTTGCAAGTTTTTGATCATTGCATTCTACACATTGGTGTATGCATTTGAAAGTTACATATTATTTTAATATATTATAATTATTTTTAAATTTAATTTCATTTATAACGTAATTAAATTCTCCTTAATTGCAAACATGTGGCCTACAGAAAAATGCGTTAGAGGCTCTTCTTCTGGAGAACGCTTTATATTTATTATTGAAGTGGAGTAAACTATAAATATTATTACATTTTAATTTGCTTTCATAAGAAACTGCTAATACGTGGAGTGATTTTTAAGCTACTAATACGTAATGTGGTTTGTTACCTACTTTTTTACCTCACAGTTCATCTTGTGAGCTATCAGACTCGGACTCACTTTTGTTGACAGTGGAGACTTCTAGAGGAGCAAACTCTTCAAAAACGTTTGATGAATTTTTTTTCTCTCTTCTTTGAAGTACCCGTATAAATTCCGGTTATCAGTAACTTTTGCCGGGTTAAGTGGAATTCGAATGACAGGTTAAAATGCAATGTTCTGGAGACCTATCTTCATGTAAAGAATATTGCTCCACCAGCATTACAAATAGAGATAAAATCATAAAAAATTGCTTGGATATAGATTGAAGTACGCCGAATTCATTTCTGCATTCTCCTGAAGAAGGGCCTAGAGTCATACGGACCCATCTTCTATCTACCGCCTCAATTGTTCGTTTTAAGAGTATGTCAATTTTGTTACCCCTCAGTATCTATTACTCACAAACTGTTAAGAACTGGCTTCGAAATCACCCTGACAAAGTGGTGACTCTCCACAAAGACAGTTCGTAGAGATAAAATAAATCGTCTTTAGATCGACATGTACGTGTAGATAAAAGAAATCTTCATTACATCAGTGTATAATTTTTTTAAATTCTGATTTACATTATTTACCAATATTTGTTTAAGAAGTAGTCTTAAACATTATTATCTAATTAACTTTGTTCCACTTCGCCACAAATTTGGGCAAAGTAAAAAATATGTAGACTCACCCCGCAAAAAAAATTAAAAAATGAACCATTTTTACTAAAACCCGCACATACTTTCTATATGGTAGAGTAGAAGGTATCTAATAATTTTCGAAGTACATATCAATATTTCTTTAAACAAAATGTTCACTGGATTGTTGCTACATGCTTAATGGTTCCACTTTGCCTCATGTTCCCCTTCCGCCTTCGAGTAGCGGAGCCAGCAGTCGATGTTCCAGAGCTACCTCGTATGAAAGAATCCGAGGTGTTGGTTAAGTGACGACTTGTGGCTACATGTTTGGACTGAGGACTAAGAACTGTGGTATATAATTCTATGTGTGGGTCGTCTTGCTGATTTGAATTTGACAGTGTTAGGTACACGACTTCAGGTTCTTTCACTCTTCCACAAAAATGTATTACTAATATGTAGAAAATAGGTGAATTGGAAGAACTGTTGTTTTAGGTTGCCCACCCGTTCTTGAACACACAACAAAACGATTTATCTGAGTACACAGACACTGGCAACAGGAGCCTCGATGATAACAGCAACAACAATAACAATGAAACTAATCACAAAAAGTTATTGTAGTTCGAATTCTCACACACGAACGGAGCAAAATGACTCCGCGGAGAATAACTGCACGGCAATCACATGGGACTATCAACAGCTAACGAACAGATCTTTCCACAAAAGTAACTGCACACATCAAGTGCACATTTTAAATCAATATACCTAATAAAAATAAGAATAAATAAATTCGACAATAATGATAAATCACTAAATGCCGACAGTATTTGATCAAACTTGTGTACTTTATGGTACGCGCAAATTAAAAATAAAACAATTTGTGCGGATACAGTTGTATTAGACAAATACGAGTACAGAAAACTGTAATTCCCCGAGTCCTTTCAGGGCAGCCAATGAGTTCCCAGCACTCCACGGTGACAGCGTGTGGCGGTGTCTGTGATCTCATTGGGATTCTACACGTGGGGAATGACCGCCTGCTCGCATAGGGAGATATGTGAAGCCGGTAGTCCCATGCTTTGTAATGTTAAACCCACACGTGCTTGAGATCACATATCGGTGTGTTGGATGGCTTGCAACGAGACACTAGAGACAGCGCTCGTCGGTCGCTCTTTGATTTCAAAATTATTTCATTTCAAGAGTTATATTTCTAACAAAGAAGAGTATTACGATTATACGGAGGTTGTGCTACCGTACAACGTAAGCACGAGTCACCACTGATTCATAACTGTATACATCATGTACGTAACTAAACTTGACCACACGCTCTGAACACAGTCCTGCAAAATGATTTTGTAAGGAAAAATATAGATGATTTTTTTCTGTATCGTTCTTCGTTGTTTGTGGGAGAACATCCAGTGGGGGAAGATCACCCTCACGTCCCGATGAAAAGCATGCTCTACACTTACGGAACTAATGATCTCAGTAGTTGACGCGCCCGGAATCACTAACATTGGTTGATTGATTGATATCAATCAATCAATCAACCAATCGGTGCCGAATCTCACGTTTCAGCGGGAAGAAAAGCCTTTAAGTCAATTTAAGTATTATAACACACTCTGCACTGTAGCGTCGCCTGGTCCGGCGCCGGTGCGTCGGGCCGCTTCGGGGAAACCCGCGTAAAGTCGGATGTGGGTGGAGGGTGGCGGCGCCACGCCGCGCCGGGTGAAAAGCCCTCAGGAATCCCGGCTGGGATTTCCTTCAAAGGGACGCGCGCGGATGCGAGTCTAGGAGGTGTCGGTTGTAGCTCTGGAAAGGCTGGCCAGCGAGCCGTGTGTCGCCCGCTGCTTGTAGGGTGGGGGCGAGCCGGCGGATATTTAAGGCCGCGCCGACAGGCGCCTCGCGGGATACGCTGGGTGTCGAAAGACGTGAGGTATCTCCAGTGCAATCCTTGCACGTGATCTTCAGGTCGAAGATCGGTTTGGCAACAAGCCATGTAACTGGTGTAGTTACGGGACTCTATGTCCGACAGCTTCGCACTTCGCGTTGCTTTTTTGCTGCTTCCGAAGCAGTGGTTCTGGGCGAGGCCTAGGGGACGGTCGCGGGGTTTCGCGGCTAAGAGAATCGAAAGATTGCCAAGGGGCTAGATTTTGGTATCATATCATTGTACATTAATTGTAAAAAATCTGTAAATATATTGTATTTATTCAATCAGAACAGTCGTCTGTGTTTTTCACTCTAGTACGTCACAGCACTTACTGGACTTGTCCACAGCTGTTGTTGCTCCCGGAAATAAAACTATTGGTGGTATGACAGCTCATACTTTCTCGCCCGTGTTTTTCACTAAATTACACGAAGAGGTCTCAAATTTTCGTCAAACTGTACGTAGTCTTATTTCAAAGCTTGTCTTTATGGAACAGATTTCATTAAGGGAAAAATCTGTATACCTAATATTTTAGTTGTAGGAAAACTCCAAAAAAGTTTTGAACTTTTAGGATTTTCGAAAAATTAAGGTTTTCAACAAACATGAGACATGCACTATTCTGTTTAAAGTCCTTCAGACTATCCAACAACAAAATTTAATCAAAGACGATGGAGCCATTTTTTTGAAAATTTTGAAAATGGCCCAAGGGCTTTATGTAAATTATCCCCCAAAACTAAAATATCGGTTTTAAATTCAAGGGGCTGTGACATCAGCCAGATCGAATGAGGAAAGTACTTTTTTAAGAAAATCGGCTGAACGGTTTAGCCATTAGCGTTGTTCACAGACGCACGGACAGACATTTTGACGTCATTCGATTTTTCGTTATCAAGGACCCACAGAACTTGAATTCTGTCTACATCAACTATTGAAGGATATTGTTTTCTATATTTAAAAACTAAATTTATCCACCTTTTCGTTACCATGGCCCTGTAATTAGAGTTTTACCGCCTAAAACTCGCTTTTTTTCAAGTAGCTTTACATAACTTTCTCTCTGCTCTGTAGCGAGAAAGTAGAAATAAACCATCAATCAATCCATCGGCCGTTGTTATCTGTGTGCATGGCTCTTGGGTTGTGAGGTGGTATTGATGCGCAAAGCAAAGGACGCGCCAAGAGGGTCGTTAGCGCCATCAGGAAAAAGCAGCTCACGAGGGAGTGCTCCAAGTGGTCAGAGCTTGTTTTGTTAGCCGCGCATCAAACAGATGAAGGCCAGCTCCACATTGGGGCAGAAAGAAAGCACTATATGGGTGACTGCGATAACTGCGGCGGCGAGAACCTCAAATGAAACGTAACTCTGCGGCAGCAAACAAGGCGGAGGAGTGCGGGGACGTCACTGGGGAGGCCGAGGAGGGATTGAGCAAAAGAGAGCAGCGGAAACTTTGACGGAGTGGCTAGCCTCCCTCTCGGGGGGCAAAAACGCCGCCGCCGGGCCTCCCGGGAAAGGGGAAGAGAGAGGCAAGTTCCGGCCGGCCAGCGGCAGGCGAAGGGGAGGATTCGGGGTCATAGTGAGAGCTCCCTGCAGCCTTGAGTGGGGACACAAATAAGATCAGCTAGAAAGAACCGAAGAGAAAAGTCAAAGCGAGTGACGTAATCTGAAATGTACACAAGTGAGGTAAACGGATCTAGATAGCATAGACAGGCGAATGCCGGAGCAGTACCCTAACGAACGGCCACGGACCGTGCGCGATCTTTCCTTCCTCTTTCTTTTCCTATCCTCACCTCTCACACATGCACTTACACTAACATGCACTACACTACCACACATGCCGGGAAACCGGTCGGGGACTTAAAAATTGTTCCGTCTGGGGCGGTTCCCCGCTGGTGGGAGATACCTCGTTTGGAAAAACACCACTAGTCGAAGGTAGGCCGACGCCGGATCCCCCCATCCAGCGGGGGACTATAACCGCCACATCCCGATGAAAAATCGTGCACTACACTTACGGGACCTCAGTAGTCGTGGCGCCCGCAATCACTAACAATCAATCAATCATAGATAGCATAGAGCTCAGCGAGGCGTTTCATTTGGTCGCACGCACTTGCTCGAGCGCTCCAAATGCGAGCGTCCTCCGCTCGCTCGGTGGGTGACTGCGGGTCAGAGCAAATAGCCCTGTTCGCTTTGCGTCGGAGCTTGAGGAAGGAATAATGCCATTTAATACACGATAGCTTTGCTGAACTACGTAAGTAATAAACTTGAGACCCCTTTCCGATTAATATTCCATTTATTATAGGTAAATACAGTGCTTGATTTATAACATTTCAGGTCGCGGAACGCGCCTCAAATTAATTATTATTGTAGTAGAAATAGTTATATACGTAATTTATTTTAAATTAATTGTTATTGTAGTAGAAATAGTTATATACGTAGTTTATTACGTAATATACCGGGAGCGGTAGCTCAGTGCATCAACTGATCTCACTGCAGCGCCGGGAGGTCCTATGTTCGTGTCCTGACGGCAGCAGGATTTACGACAATAGCTTTTCAGCTAGGTCGAATCCAGTTGCTGTCTGGAGGAGAATTGTATCGGCCGGCTGCTCTGATTGGTAGTTTTACGTGGTTTATACGATCAACACCAGGCGAATGCCGGTGCAGTACCCTAAGAAACGGGACACGGACCGCGCGCGATCTTCCCTTCCTCTTCCTTGTGCTATCCTCTCCCTTTACACACACACTTACACTAACGTGCACTACACTACCACATATTCTGGGAGACCAGTCGGAAACTTAGAGCTTGTTCCGGCTGGGGTGGTGCCCCGCTGGTGGGAGAGTCCTGGTTAGGGGGAAACCCCACTAGCCGAGAGTAGGTCGGCGCCGAATATCGTCACTCAGTGGTGGAAGATCACCGCCATGTTTCAAGAATAAACATGCACTACAACTACGGGAATAATGGTCCTGAAACACGAAAAATCAGTCAATTTTACGTAATTTAATCATTCAATTAATCAATTTACAAATCATACTTCATAACAATTAGTAACACTGACTCTATGTGAATGTAATGATAATAATAGGAAATAAGAAATAAGTGTTAATGATGATACTGTTAAATGGAAAATTATTTAATATTCAGTTTATGAAAGTTGGTCGAACGAAAACTCGAAGTTCCCAAGTGTTTCTCCTTTGCTTCTTGTTCCTTCCCTGATTTGTTCCCGAGGTATCGAAAGCAGTTTCGTCGCTTTTCACCAGAAATCAAACCCTGGCTAAAAATGCCATGTATTGGCGAACTGAAGGAGTACAGTAATTAATTAAATAATGTAACACAGATTTCATAAATATAGAATGTTCTCACTATTTTCGTCAGCCTAGGCGAAATGTCCATTCCCCCTTTTCTTACGACATTTGAACTTCTTTTTTGCACGTAGCCACTTCGCGACGTCTTTATTTTTTGTTTGTATTCTTGAAATCGTAGCTCTACTAACGGAGTCGCATATGCTGAGTGTCTGATGATCAGTTTTCTCGGTCGAGCGCTTTTCGCTCGATACGTGGATGTGAGGAAAAACGTCTCTCAGTGCCCTGCTATCTAGCGGATTTTGTGTTAACTGCCGTGGTGTTCGAGCGAAATTGTCTAGTGCACAACTCTGGTGTACAGCAGTTATTGTAACAGCAATGCAAATGAAGTGAAAGTGGTATATCAATTGTCGCGAATGGATCTTCACAGATCACTGCATAAAGTTATTTCCAGGTAACCGTAATTGTGGGAATAAATGTTTAGAGTATTTTAAATAGCTTTGAAATCATTTATCAAGTAATCTAATCCAGATTCCATTGTCATTTTTTATTCAATTTCAATATTGAAAATAAGTAGCCTTCTTATTGCAAGCCAAAGCATTCGAAATTTCTGTGAAGTTACACTTTTCTATTATAATTGGGTTGTGTTTTTGCATTTCGCGTTTTTAATGTACTGCGTTTTGAAAGCATTGGAATTTTACAACGATAAAAGATTTTTCTGTGTTCCAGCAAATAATTGCTGGAATATCGGAGCTTAAATTTCGAAATATATTAAGACTAACTTATTTTTGCACTTCGTATCTGATTGAACATATACTAGACATCTTAGTAATTTTTGCACAGAAATATTTTATAAGTTCAGTTTCTTCGGGGCGTGATATTGTTTCGAGAAAAACATTCTCGTTGGGAAACTAAACATACCCTTCAAAATTTACAGCAATTCTGCCAAGATTGCAGAAGATTATAGCCATTCTTAAACTGTTGGTCTTGTTCCTGTGAATAGATGATTAACTTTGAAGCTGCACAACGCTAATTACTGGAGTTGTTGCAAAATTAAAATCTTATACACGAACTGGAGGTACACGTAAAAATGACGGAACAAAAGCAAACACGCATACTAATAATTCATTATAACGAATATTAAATCACAATTTAATTTCTTTATTAATAAATTAAAAGATTTTTCATTTCAAAATTATCTTAATGACCAGTAATAAATTCTCAAATCACGGTTTTCTAAAGGACCGAGAAACGATTTTAGTGTTTACCTGAAGGGACACTCAGGTAAAATTTTGGCCTATTTGCGATTGTTATCACTTTTTTTTTTTTAATTTTTATTTTGTATAGGATTGACTTACAAAGTTCAGTTCACAAGAAACTCTTCATTTGTATGGTTGGCTTATATCTAATTCTTATATACTAACTCTAAACTACAATTGACGAGGGGACTCACCGAGCACCTCTAAAAATTACTGAGGTTCGAAAAAATGTTGAGAAAAGAATGAACTGGATATCGGTTTTTTATTCTAGTTGGGTTTTCATTATATTTTCCTAAATTTATATGTCTTTCATGATTGATGAGTGTTAGATTAGAATAAAAGTTATTGGCAAGAAAGGCTATGTGATGTGCGATGGGTTTTAGGTTAAGTTCGTGGTGTAATTGCTTATTGGAAATGAACCAGGGGGCATGGGTGATAGTTCTTAGGTATTTGTTCTGAATAACCTGAATTTTGTTGATATTATACTTGGCAGCATTTGTCCAAATTGGACAAGCGTACAGGAGAAGAGGTCTAATGATGGTTTTGTATAAGGTGATACCGTTATTTAGTGAAAGTTTACTGTTATTTATAAGTGATTTTAGCTGTATTATTTTGGCTTTGGCTTGTTGGACTTTTGTATCAATATGTATTTTCCAGTTGAGTGTAGTATCCATGTGAAGACCCAGGTATTTAACTGCATTGTTGTGAGGAGTCCAAGGGATTGTATTGTTGTTCAATTTAAATGGCATGGGGAAGGAATAAGGTCTGAAAGTGAAGACTTTAGCTGTAGATTTCGCGGGGTTGATTTTAATCTTCCATTTCGTTGCCCAGTTTTCTATTTTATTTAAATGAGATTGGATTTCGTTAGCTATGTAATTAATTGAGGAGTGGGACATGTAGATTACGGTATCATCTGCAAACTGGGCTATGTTTGTTAATCTTGATGTAGGCATATCGGCTGTGTACAAGTTATAGAGTAGGGGAGAGAGAGGTGATCCTTGAGGTAAACCGGCAGAGATAGGGCGGGGGTTCGAATTTTGATTTTCTATTGAAACTGAGAAAGTTCTATTTGTGAGAAAGCTTTTAATTATTTTGAAAAGGTATATAGGGGTGCCTATAGATAAAATTTTATAAATTAAGCCTTCATGCCATACCCTGTCGAAAGCTTTAGCGATGTCCATGAAAACTGCTATTGAATATTGTTTTTTTTGAAAGGAGGAGTGGAGATTTTCTGAAATACGCAGCAGTTGGTGTGCTGTGGATAGTTTATTAGTGAATCCGAATTGGTAGAAAGGTATGAGGTGAATTTTTTTAATATAGTTGTTTAATCTTGTTAGAATTAATTTCTCGAATATTTTTGCTAAAGTAGGGAGGAGGCTTATGGGTCTGTAGTTATCGGGGATGCTATGATTCTTATTAGGTTTGGGAATCGGGAGGATGATAGAATGTTTCCAGGTAGTAGGGTAGTAGCCAGTTCTTAAAGATGAATTATATATGTTTACAATGAAAGCTATGGCAGGATTGGGTAGGTTTTTGAGAATTATATTATTTATTTTATCGTGGCCGGGAGCTTTTTTATTGGGAAGGGATTTGATAACTTTTAGAGTTTCATGTGGAGAGATATACTTAATTTTTTGTGGTACGTTGAAATTCGGGGAATTCGCAAAGAGTTGGATGTGGGTGTGATCTGGGAGAGGAGGTGTGATGTTTGGTGTGAAAGTTGATGCGAAGTGGTCGGCTAATACTTCCGTTTTATCGGCGGTAGCGTATTTTTTTCCATTTGGAGTAGCTAGTGGTGGGATTTTGGTTTTTTTTCCGAGTATACTTTTAGTGAAATTCCAGAGAGAGTTATTTCGTGTATTTAATGAATGAATGATATTATTGTATTTACTTTGTTTATAGTGTTCTAGAGCTTTTTTACTGATTTTGGTTAGTGTATTTAGTTCTTTTTTAAGTGAGGGAATTCTAAGTGCCATCCATAACCTTCTAGTTTTATTTTTAGTTTCTATGATTTTGATAATGCTTTTCGGTAGTTTATTTGATATGTGTTTTCGAAGGGTGTTCGGACGTTCAGGATTAAGTTGGCTAATTGTGTTGATTATTATATTATTTAGTTGCGTTATTGCTTGGTCTATTTCCGGTGGAGAGTTTAGTATTTTAAAATTGGGAATTTGGTTTTGCATTATGTTTTTGAATTTGGACCAATTTAAGTTGTAAGTATTTAATGCCGGAATGGGCGAATGGGGTGGGGGGATTTGATCTGTAGAAATTAAGACTGGAAGGTGATCGGAGTCTAGTTCAAAATGCGGAGTTGAGTGAAAATTGCTATTAATGTTTGTTAATCCTATGTCTAGTATATCAGGAAGCTTGATTGGATCATAAGGATAATAGGTTGGTTCTGGAGGTGCGAACAAACTAATTCTGTTTGTTACGATATAGTTTAGAAGTTGGGCACCTGCTGCGTTGGTGACTCTGCACCCCCATTGCACATGTTTAGCATTTAGATCTCCTAAAAGTATGTAAGATGAATAACGCGAAAGTAAGATGTTCAGACCTGCAAAATTTGTTCTTATGTTGGGGGGTTTATAAGCGGCAATGATAGTAAGTTTTGGGTTGCTGTAGGTAAGTGAAACTGCTATTGTTTCAATGCCATTGATGGGTGTTGAGTTTTCTTCGAAGTAGGCAATAGTGTTTTTAATGAGTATGATAACTCCGCCGCCTGAGGCGTTAGCCCTATCCTTCCTTACTGTATTATAGCCTGGTAGTTTAAAAGTGGCTGGAGGTTTTAAATGGGTCTCAGTGATACATGCAATGTCGACATTGTGTGTTTGGAGAAAGAAATGGAGTTCGTTTTTTTTATTGCTGATGCCACATGCGTTCCAGTTCATTAGGATTAATTTATGATTTGAGTTATTTTGAGCCATTGGAGAAACTAAAATTAGAAGTAATTGCTTGTTGTATGTTTTGAATAATAGTTGGGATGACTGAATTTATGATGTTGATTATATGGGTTATTATGTGATTGATAATATTATGAATGAATGGTGTGTTCAGAAGGTTATTTTGGGGGAGACTAGTATGTGGATTATGGTTTGGGACATATGGTGGGATATTATTTGGCGGACGATTAAATGCTGATTCATGGGTGAAATTTGGTATGTTGGCAGTTCTATGGAGTCTAGGGAAATGGCGGACGTTTTGAGGTGGGGGCGGCGGTGGGGGCGCCGGTGAGGGTGGAGTTGATTTGTTGGTTCTCGTATTTGACGAGGGGTTTGAGGGCAATTTTGCAGGCCATCGCAGTTTCTGCATTTCGGAGGTTGGTTCAGACTGCGGCAGTTTACTGAGTAATGATTCTCGGCACAATGAATACAGGCGATTTGTTTGTAACAATTATTTTTAGAATGTCCAAAGTCTAGACAACGAAGGCACTGAATTATTCCAATTGTTTTCCGTCTTCTTTCAACTTTAACTTTTAAATTGCAGATTTGGCTGGTACGGAGGATTAAGTCAATCGATTGTTCACCGGAAAACTCTGCTGCTACCACTGGGATGGGCTGGTTATCTTTATGTAGTCTGGTGATACTATTTAGGGAAGAGTATTGTTCCTTCAGGTCGTTATATATTTCCTCTTGGGTGATGGAGGGGTGAATGTTTTTGAAAACCACCGAGAACTTTTTATTGGTTGGGTCCTTGTATGTGTGAAATTGTTTTTCGGTTTTAATGAAATACTGAATTGCTTTTCTGTAGTCTTCTATTTTTTGGAAGTTAACTTTGGCTTTGTTATTGTTGAATGTTACGGTGAATTGCACAGAGATTTGGGCCTTAATTTCCTGATTTAGTTCCATAATGTTTGTAATATTGCTGATGTGGATACCCATCCACAGTGGGATTCTAACATTTTCCGGTACAGGGGGGTCGGTAGCGTTCGTAACATCATCAGGAAGGTCAGCTAGACTGCTGAATCTATTCTCTGTAGGAATAGCATAGCTGGTATTAGTGTTGGTCAGAACTTTTTTGGATTGATTGGGGTTTTGGATGGGGTCACTGTTTCCGCGTTTGCCACTTGTCACTTGGGGGTTTGGAACGGAGTTTACACTAATATTGTCACTGCACCTTGACGATGAGGTTGCACCTTCTGCTGGCACAAAATGACTGACCTGTATTGGCTGGCTATAATTTTGGATATGTGGCTGCATACTTGTTGCTTGCGGTGCTGTGTAATGATACATCTGCACTTGTTGAGTTGGCGTTGGTTGATACGCTGGAGCGTATAGAGCTGTGAAATCGCGGCCGTCGCCTTCCGCGACCTCCATTTGGCCGACGGTTGGATAAACCAATGCTAATGCATCGGCGATGCACTGGCTGAGGCCAGCGTTGTAGAAAGTTGATGTAGCGTTAATCACTGTTTAGATCACTGCACTTGGTTTAATTTGCGCACTGTGTAGACTAAACATTTGGCTAATACACCTTACACTATGAATGGTTACTACTACCGAGAGCAGCTGCGCTCAGAGGTCCGCACAGGTCGACTGCTCGGAGCGGAATGCGCGATTGTTATCACTGTTTGTTAAATCCGATGGCAGGATCGAATTAAGTTCCTCTGGTTTTTGTTATTCCCGTTCAGATAAAGTACGTTCTCCAAATCCAACAAAGTATATATTGAAGATTAGGTCCACTGTGTTCGCACCAATTGCTCCAATCACTCGTGGACATTTTCTAATGTCACGGACAGTCCGTCATCTCTTCAGGGTTGTCCTCCCCTGCCAGACGGTTTTTATTATATATTTTATCCTTTCCTCATTTAATTATTTTTGTAACATAATGTAATACTATGGCATATGTTCCTGATAAATATATCTGTGTATTGGATTATACTTACTCATTGATAGAGAATTGTCTTGTACCCGGCAGTGGCTACCCAATTCTTTTTCGGTAGCTTTCTCCTGCTCACAACCGTTTTTCATCTCTAGCGCCCATCGCCAACTTTAATCCTTCTGCCTCCGCAGATCTGGAGTTCCGATGCGTACGATTGACTGGGCATGCGCGCGGCGCCGACTCCCTGCACCAGCGATTGTAAGAGCGATTGCCACCCAATTCCATTAAAACAGCGAGACCGAATTGCCCACCGCGAAAATTAGCTAACTGTGCCGCCCTAAAAGAGCACCTCTTTGCATTACTACCCGGCCGGTTTTTAATGTTTAATTGTTCAAAGCACATCTTTAAATTATTAGCAAAACTTTGCGAAAAAAATGTTATGTCTTTCTACTGGTGTTCAAACTTAACGCTAAAATCTCAGAAGTACAGGAAATTACTATGATATAGACTCCCTATATTTGATCCTCACACATTCTGGTACCAATGGACATCACTTGTCAATGGCTCCAAACCAAAAAAATGTAACTACGTCTTCCCAATCATCACCCCGATATATTCGAAGCTCATGAACCGTTGGTGCTTGAATCGAATTAATGCTTGGGAGCCCGATTGCATATATAATATGTTGACCACATATTATACTGATTGGCCAATCTGATAGCAGTGATTGCCCATTCAATTATTTCTAACAGAAACAACTACTATAACGATATTTTTAATTAATTATTATAATACCCATGAAAACACAATTTGTAATGTGCAGAGTAAATAAATAAAATAAATCTTAAATATATTTTCAAGATATTTTGTAAGTGTTGTTGGGAAAATTACAATATCCTCGTTTTTCAAATCTGAGCAAATTTGACTTAATTCAAATGTGTCTTCTGGCCACCTACGAATAGAATCACAGGGAGTGTGATGGCATTTTTTAAATAGAATTGGCTGGAATACGTTTCAAAGATATTCGTAGAATACCTCAAATGTATCCATCCGTTTGTAGAATGATTTATTTAGCCATCCAAGTTATTTTCCTCAATGTACGATCGTATCATATCGTATAACTTCTTCAATTCGCATTCTGATAACTTCTTCGCAGACACACGAACAAGCGACTGTATCTGCTTCAGTCCATGTAGTGATTATGGAATGTTTTCTTAAAAAGCCTTGACCCAGCCTTCTCCTAGGTGGTTGTTGTTGAAGGGATTTGGCGTTGGTTTCACAGCTAAAAATTGTTGAACTCTGTAGATCTTCCTTCGTCCTTACAAAACCTTTCCACCTAACTAGAAAGGATTCTTCTTCTTTAGATAAAACAGTATCAGGACATAAAGCTGTTTTGGGATCCAGATTATTTAAACGACACTGCAACCTTGTTCTGGAAACACCAAATAATTTTGTAGCAGAACGCACGGATGCCCCGTTATCTTAATACATTTGATGGCATTTGCCATAGCTCCTGCATCATACACATGCTTTGGCTTCTTTGGCATTATAAGATCAATTATTTCTGGCCCACGCAGAATTTACCTGTGTTCAATAATATTAAACGAAGATTAAAAACAATGTGTCAACAATTATTAGCAGAGTGACTAATAACACAATTCACACACTATCGAAGATACAGTCATTGGCCACCCCCCTACGCCACTAAATACGCAAAGTCAGGCTTCTCATTTTTAGCTGATGTCATAGTCACTCAATAAGATTTGTGCTTTCTCACATATAATTGTGTTTTACTAATTAACAAACAGCACTTTTGGATATCAGGCTTCTAAAGAAAATCTTAAGAAATTTTCACGTACAATGAAGACACACCGCACTGACAACAAGCATCCGCCATATTGGCAACAGTTGCACTCCTGCGGTCCAAGTGAATATTACAAAATACTCACATAGCGTTCCTTCGCGCCATTTACAAGAAAAAAATATTAGAAACAGTGTTAGAATAAGCGGTAATTTCAATTATAGTTGGAGTGGCCAATCACTTGGAAGTAGACAATCGCTGTACAGTTTACCCTACATGCAAAAGAGAGGGCATGGGAAGCCGTGATCTTATAGAAGGGCGCAAGGAACCACTCTCTGAAAAGATTTTAAAGCAAACGCACATAAGCGGTTGGTGAGGTGCGGACGGATTTTCAGCATAGGATGAGTATTATGTAAGTGATAGTGAGGCGAGAATTTATGATTAATTTTAGAGCTTGGTATTGTTTAAATTGTAGTGTTAGATTGTAATTGTAAATTTTAATGTAGCTGGAATTTCGAATTAAAATAGACTCCGTATTTCGAGGGGATGTATATTAGCGTAGCTCCGTAGATGGAAGGATTTTTCAATAAGTCGCTGAATATAGTCAGTCGCGGGTATATGTTTCTTACGAAACACAGATAGGGAAAGTCGCGACAGCGTATTACTTTTGTGGAAAATATTAAGTCCTATTAACAGAAAATCGTTGAGGACATTCTGGAACATACTTAATTTAGGAAGGACGTGAAAATTGGGATACCAAGGATTCCATGGACAATATCCTCCAGGTCAGCCGAGAAGCTATCTGTCAAGATCTTGTAATAAGCTTACAAACTATATGCAAACCCCTACGGTGTTTTAATGTTTTACATTGAAAAAGTAATTCTCATGAGATGAATAGAATTGTAATACATAGGTTATAAGAATAAACATTAAACTTTTGTTGTCGGAAAAGGCTAATAATTTATATTAGTTGCAATCAATCTAATAATTTGTTTCAATCAATAGAACTTCCAGAAATAGTTATTCTGAATAGAATTACACGTCCACATGCAAGAGATAAGGAGTAATGTTGTATGTCGAACCCATGATTAAATTAGAAGTAAATTTAATAAATTAGTGTTAACATTGAGAGAACGTGTGAGCATTGCAGGGCAACGATAAAATAACAATACTAACAATAGCAGTGCAAGTAATCTCCTTCGTATTATTAGACGTTTGTTGTAAATAGTATCCAGATTTTGCAATAGTAAAATATTCGAAGAAAGATGATTTCACTAGTATAGTATATATAGTAAAATTATCTCTTTTCTTCTAATATTTTACTTTATAATCCAATATATACTGTCTATAGAGTATTTCTGTACTGTTTATATATAAAATTTGTGTTTATTGGCTCTATTGGCGGTTACAGTACTTCAGTGTCCTTTCTTGCGCACAAACGAGCGAAATTTCCGCACAGGTTTAATTAGTTTTGTTGAAAAAATATGTGCGCTTGGTTAGCGACAACGTGGCAATCTCAAATGCTTTTTCGCTCAGTGGCGCGGCGCGGCACGGCGCGAGGCGGAGCGTGGGTGAACGCGAGCGCAGATATTTACAGTGGCGAGGGCGAATGGGGCGGCGATCCCCGGGGCGAAGGCGTTGCTCCGCGCTGGAATCCACCACTTCCTCTCAGTCTGCTTGCAATTACTCGCCGCCGCCGGCGCCTCCGCACCAAGAATTCGATTTGGTCGAGTGCGGCATGAAGCGCTCTGATTCGGTTACGCCGCCCCGTCCCGCCCGGCCCGCTCCTCCCCGCCTCACCCCATCATGCGCCGCCCCGCCTCGCCCCGCCTCTCCCCGCCTCACCCCGCCTCACCCCGCCTCGCCCTGCCTATCCCCGCCTCGCCCCGCCCCGCCCCGCCTCCCCGCCTCGCTGCCCCGCCTCGCCCCGCCTCGCCTCGCCCGCCCCGCCTCGCCCCCCGCCTCGCCCCGCCTCGCCCCGCCTCGCCTCGCCCTGCCTCGCCCTCGCCCCGCTTCGCCCCGCCTCTCCCCGCCTCGCCCCGCCTCGCATCGCCCCGCCTCGCCTCGCATCGCCCACCCCGCTCCGCCATGTCCCCCATATCCGTCCCGCCCTGCTTCGCCTCGCTCCATCACGGCCCGTGCCGCCCTGCCTAACCCCTTCCCACCATCCACTTGGCCCGGTCAGGTCCCGCCCAGCTGTGCCCTGCCTCGTTTCGCTTTGCCCCGCCCTGCCTCGTCGTCTCCCCCCATCTTCGTCCCACCCTGCCCCGCTACGTTCCGTCACGGCCCGCCCCGCTCTACCGCGCCCCGCCTTGCGTCGGCCCGCCATTCCCCGCCGCGCTCCACCAAGCCCCGCTCCACCCAGCCCTGCTTGCCCTAGCCACACCACACCACGCCTGATGCTACCCCCCACCCTACCCACCGCTGCATGCCCTCGCAGCCGCCAGCGTGCCTCAAACTTCACCCCAGGCCACACCTCGCCACCGGCCCTGCCCGCACTCCACTCCTTCAACACCCGGTCCATCCACCCGGCAAGTATGCGTCTGCCCTGTTCCCACCTCATACCTTCTGGCGTCCTACACGCCCCCAACCTCACAGCAGCGACTCTTCGGCTTTACCACTTGTCATTCTCTACGCCCTTCCCTTTCTGCCTCCTCCCCTTGCCACATTTCGAGATATAATTCCTCCACCCTCTGACTTCATACCTCACTTCTTTTCACTTCACAGGTGCTCAGCCCTCCTACACCCTAAACCCAGCTCTGCCCCCACGTATAGCTCCCCTCCCCTTCCAATCATGCTCCCCGGCCTACGCAATATCCGCTCCCCCCCCATATCCTTCAACTCTCTACTCTTCTCCGTGCCTTCCCCGCTTCACGCAATCCGCCTTTCTCTGACCTGCCCACCGCACTCGATCTCGATCTCCACAGTCTCGCTTCGTATGTTTGCCTTATTTCATTCCCTCCACCCATTCTGCGGAGTCCCACCCCTCCCTTCCACTGCCGTTGCTGCACATTCGCGTTCCTGTACTTTTAGCTGCATCACTTCCCCAGCACTTGGTCGAAGAAACGGGCGAATGCTTTTTGAGAGAGCCTTGTCTGGAATTGCAGCTTTTTGCTCTCAGCTCGTTAGTTACATTATGAAATATACATGAATGGACAAGGTATATTCCCTTTCTTCTTCGTGTTGTAATACTTTTGAACTCTACAATATTAACGCTATTTGACTCGTACACTTTGGTATATTTGCATTTCTAAAGATGATATTGAGTTCAGAAGTTAATATACAATAACTGTCTTAAGGCAATGCATTTAACAAATTTATAATTATGTTTAGTCTACACTTTCATTAGAAGATTATTTAATGTCTTATATATATTCGTCTCGGCATTGACAAAAGAATATGAAAAAGCTGAATTCAAGAAATTATGTGCGATTGATTGATTCATTGTTAGTGATTCGAGGCGCGTCAATTGCCAAGATTATTAGTCCCGTAAGTGCAGTGTATTTTTTTTTCCTCGGCAGTTAGCGGTGATCTTCCCTCGCTGAATGGTGAGATCACGTGCCTACCTACCATTGGCAAGCTGAGTTTTCCCTAGCCAGGTATCTCCCACCGAAGGGGCACCGCCCCAGCCCGGACAAGCTCTCAGCTCCCGACCAATCGGTAGTAGTGTAGTAGGTAGTAGTGTACCAATCGGTAGTAGGGTGGTAGTGTAGGGCATGATTGTGTCGGTGAAATGGTTCACAGACATTTGTGGTCAAGATCATTCCGTGAGCCGTACATGGCATAACTAGAGGTGCTACAAAATGGCACAGATCTTTAATTTTGTACTTGTAGAAACAGAAAAAAAAATCTAACATTTTCGATTTTCTAAAATTCAGAGTTAACCGTGAAAATTATTATTTTTTATTTAATAGGTAATTATTACATACAAATTAGAAAACTTGATGCTAAGTGGCTAGGCCGAAGGCTTTTAAGCGACTTCAATACCTACATTTTACCGCGTTCTAACCTTTCGTATTCTGGTATTCACCCCAAATGGTCTCCGTGAAAATCGAAAAACCGTGAAAATCGAACCTATGCCACCTTTATAAGTTTTTTACTCCATTCCTACCAGATATTCAAAGAAAAACTTTGGAGCCGTTTTTAAGAAAATTTTGAAAATGTTCGGGGGCACTTCATGTAAAGTACCCCAAAATTTTGAAGTAAGTTTTTCAAAATTTCAAAGCGTCAATTAAAAACTGATGGACAGGGGTTTCTTCAATTAAGAAAAGATCGTACGTGTGGTGTATGTGCTAGTAGTGTTCACAGACGGACGGACGGAAGTTTTGAAAAAAAAAATACTATTTCGGTATTAGGGGACCCCAAAACGTGTATTGCCGTTGAAAACACGAAATCGATTTTCTTCAGCATTACATAACTATCTCTATACTACCTATATAACTCCGTATACACGTATGTATACGGGGAAGGTAAAGGTCTCTCATCAAGTGAATGTGGTTTATTCATTTTTCTTACTGTCTTGAGCTTCATAATTGCCACCACACTGCCGCTTGCTGAAAATCTAGAGTAAACCTAATACGAAACAGCAATCCCTCAACGCCAGCCTCATGGTAAATGAACTAACTGCACATTCTCATTCTCGTTTCACAAAGTTCTTTTTTTCGCATTTCCGTTGCCCACCTATTGGCAGTGCTTTATGGAAGGACGGAGACTGCGGTATTTTACACGGGCAAAAATTCATACCTTGTCCCACGTGCAGTTCCAAACAGAAAATCCCCCGTATTTACCCTCAGGCAATTTCCATGCTTCACTCCCCAATTCAGGCGTCTCTTTGCTCTGCCTTCCCTCTCCGTCGGCCCTCGGGAGCATTGAATTCCTCGCTGCCGACCCCGCCCCCTCGCGGGCCGATGAATTATCGAGATACCACCATTGAACAATACCAGACCGTCCGCGTTCGTGAATGTCCTTCCCTACCCTTTAAGCGGCCTCCACAATTGACGTCGCTCCATCACCCTGGAGCATCATGACCGAAACTGCCAATCTGCATTCTGTCTCAAACCTGCTCCATCATTCTGGCATTCTTTTCTTGCCATGCGTGCCAAACTCCTGGTGGAGATTATCTAAATTAGTTTCCATTATCTCATTGTAGTGTTTTCTTGTTCGTTTCAAATCCTTATTCTCTCGTTTTCCATTTAATTTCAACTTATCGCGCCAGTCCACTGCCTTCAAAACCGCATTTTTCTACAAGTATGTATTTGTATGGAAATGTATTTATTAGACTATTTATTACAAATATAAAAGTTATGCAGCTAGACCATATGTAATTTTTTGCTCTAGAAAATCTACATCCTACGATATTCTAAATTTTTTAATCAACCCAGATGATCTCTTTGTCTCATCAAAGACACAGAAAAGAGGCCGTATGCTAAGGTTGAGAGGAAAATGTCCGAAGGAAAAAACCCTGCCAGGGTAACAATAATCGTACATACGAATCTACCAAAATCTTAGTTATTGGCAGGAGTAGACGTCGCGCGCTTCTACTACATTCTTAGTACCTGAAACGAAGCAACCTCACACGAAATCATCCACCACCTTGCCTCTGCTCTTATTTCCCATACATCCAATCCCGTTTACTCCATAATATGTTAATTTATTAATTTACTTACTCGTACATATATATTTTCTAACCGGACTGGGTTCCGCACTGCTTAATACTAAACAATTCTATTTTCCCAGACGCTAATTTTCATCTCCTAACATCTGAACTTTTCCTACCGACTCGAAGCAATTACTGATGTTACTGCAATGGATCCAACCGGCAGGTTCTTGGGTTCAAGTTCCGATGGTGGCTAATTTTCTATGCAAGCTACATCGCTAGCTCGAATGTAGCTGCTGTCTGGAGGAGAATTCTACTGACTACCTGCTCTGACCGATAATTTTCCGTAGTTCCCCTGATTAACATCAGACGAATTCCGTAGCAGTACCCTAAGAGTTTATGGACCGCGCGCAATCATTTCTTCCTCATCCATGTCCACTTCACACCCCCTTATATATACACACACACACACTTACGCACTACAATATCACGCATGCTGGGAGACCGGTCGGGTACTTATATGTTTGTTTCGGCTGGGGTGGGGTGGTGCCCCGCTGGCATACATACCTGGAACGGGAAACTCCACAAGCCGATACAATTTAAGTCGACGCCATTTCATAGGGGGAGGATCAACGCCACCTCCCGAGATATATTATGCACTACACTTACGGGAACAATTAACATAAAAACTGGAAACCAAATAATCAGTCTGAACCGTTCCTAAAAGTTTTACCAAAATGCTTTCATGAAGTGAAATCTATTATCTCTTAATATGTCCTAGGTAAGAGTTTCGTTTCTATGTCTGCAATACTAGTTTCCCATTTTCCTCTCAATGTTTCGACGGCTCAGCAATTTTAGTACCCGTGGTATATTGGAAATTATATTAAATTTCCTTTTATGTAAAAACTTTTGTGGTAAGTGATATAAGCTTTCAAAAAGTGACATTTTCATTATTTTGTTGCGTATTCTGCTCGCCGTTGCGGTTAGTGTTTTACAAGTAAACCGTAAATATTGATGAAAATCGTGATAATAAAGCACAAACACATTCCAGTAATTCATAATAAAATGACCAATACGCTTTTCATTAACTACTGAGATAGTGAAATAGTCGTTAGAACCATTAAGTCTAATTTCTGTTAAACGTTACTCGCTTTAAAATACCTATGTATCATCAGACAAATAGTGGAATTAATCACATGTGTTGCCACCTGGCAGTTTAAACGAAACGGAAATACAAAACAAAGATAATTTAATTGCCACGATATTATCTTAAAATCCTTTCACTTTACGTACGCAACATATAAAAAACATAAACAAGTTAAATGCCAAGTAAAATATTTTCTGTTGCATTACTGTTTCTGTTCAATTAGAGGCAATACCTTACATTTAAAAGAAAAATATATTTATTTGAACAAAGGTATACATGTATTTTTAACATTTGTACCGTTTACATTTGTACCGACGGGTTCTTATGAAATAATTGTCGCTACTTACTCCGCAACCAATTACTCAATCTACCATCCATACGGAGTGGCAAGGAATGTGAAATTAATTCTGAAATGTCTACTCTAGGATTGCATGTAATGGCAAATCAGATTTCTTTCAAACTATGAATTATAATTTATTACGAATGCAAAAGTTACCAAGTTATCATTGATTTTTACAAGTTATCGTTAGGTCATGACCATTTTTCGCGTTATTGCACATTAGATCTTTTTATCCTTTCTTGCCTCTTTGCGCGCACGTCGCTCGATGTCGCCACGTAGAGTAGACCGATCTTCTTGTTGAAGTCCACGATGATCAGCAAGCAAGTCGAAACTTCCTCCAACCACTTCACAAGCATTGCCTATACTATTTGTCTTGCGCCTCAGTCGGGCACCTATTTCAAACTGATAACTTTTTCCAAGTCGGAATAATATCCCTCTAATATTATTTTCTATCACCTAACCTGGCTATTCACAATTCACTAGTAAAGTCTTATAACTCCACCCCGAAAATATTCTAATTTCACTTTCCAGTTCTCTCATGAAAATATTCCAATCCGAGTTTGCAATGGTACAACACGTAAATTTTACAAGTTCCAGTTGCACACCTAATTCGGAAATATTCTAGATTCAAGTTCAATTTTCAATCTCACGAAATATCACAAGTTCCGATTTGATAATTAACCTCAAGAAATTTTCTAAGTTCCACAAATATGACTCGAACTTATGACCAATATGACTCGAAACACTTACTTACAACAACACTGACTTATAACAAATATGACTCGAAAATATGACTAAAACGCGCAAGCGATCCGCTCAACACCACGACTCGAGACGGAATGCCCTAATTCCCAATCAATGCCCTAATCCCTCAAATTTTCTAAGTTCCACAAATATGACTCGAACTTATGACCAATATGACTCGAAACACTTACTTACAACAACACTGACTTATAACAAATATGACTCGAAAATATGACTAAAACGCGCAAGCGATCCGCTCAACACCACGACTCGAGACGGAATGCCCTAATTCCCAATCTGGTCAACCCTTCAATGCTCGCTGTGTTTTTCTCTCTATTGTTTTGACACACCTCACGATACATCCGCAAACGTCACCCTTATTATTCTATTTTAGAACCAATCAACCTCGTGATCACTACGGTGCACCCTGCACCTGCTTCTAAACGAACTCGTTTCGCGTTGCTACGGTGCCTCCTGTGTGTTTACCTCCCAGCTCTCACAGTTACTAAGGTGCCCCCGCAGCTGTCTCAGGACGCTCTCACGTTGCTATGGTCTCGGCATCTGCACCAAAGAAACCCACGTCTTTTGCAATATCTACAATATTTCGACCTTCATTTGCCTAAATAAATGTCCGTCATTTTTGGTACGTCACAAGGGTGAATCAGCAAAAAAAAGGCTCTTATCCCTCATCATGCCCTTCGTCAAGGAATAATCCTTCTGGCCGTGACAACATGGAAAACGATAATTTGATTAACTATATTTCCCACTGCATTCTAAAGACGTGTACAGATAATGAAGTTACATTTATGTCCAGAGCAAACAAGGGGCCATCTCAGCATTGGCTCAAAAGATCAGGGAAACTGGACGAAAAACCTGATCGAGATGGGTCATAGGGTTGGACTTTCTGTTGCAGAGAGGCACTTGGTACACTTGGCACTTGATGAGTTCAGCTAAAAATAGCCACACAAACAATAAACGTCTCACGGGACCAGAGAGTTTTCCAGACGGCGGAGGGGAGGTCACCTGGAGCCAGAGTATCGCGAAGTGAGGCAGCCTCGCTGGCCAAGCGCCGTAGAGCTGCGCAGTGGCGTAGGTAGGGGGGGGGCAGGGGGTGATCCCAATTTAGAGGTGACACCACTTATAAAATTATATAGTTGGATTTATATAATTTTAGTGCGAAAAATGTTTTTACAAAAATCATGCATTTGTTAATTCGTTAAATTTTATTTTATTATTTATTTAAAAATTATATTTCAATTATTCTGAGTAATATACAGTTTTTAATATATTATAAATAAATTTCATGTGCAAATACCATGTATTTTCTCCTGGTCTCCTCGGCCTCGTCGGCCTCGTTCCGCGTCACACGTCAACGCTCAGCAGTAACGTAGCTGGGTTCCCATGATTGGGAATTGCATTTAAGTGAAGCGCCGTCTTGTGCTGCAGCGCCTTCTAGTAGTTACAAAAAACGAACAGCATAAACATCTCAGTGAAAACAGAGAGTAGAGTGCCAATTGTCAAGGAGATCGGTCACACGGCCGCCTCTCTATGCTTACTCGGTGATCCTACCGCTGCTGGCCTCTGGCGGAATATATTAGGAACCTGTCTTTTAGCAACAGGTGAAAAATAATAATCATGGTGCATCTACCAGCATATTATTTAAATTATTTATTTTCCATATTTGTGTTGTCTTAATCTTTAGCAAACTTTGAAACGACACTATGTCATATCCAATGATGTATAAGATTTAGATCGCTCACTGACCCGCCATATTTGAAGCCGAGATTGCGCGTGGCAGCCATGACAGTTGTTGGCAAAAGGCTTTTATAAAAAGGTTATGCTGTATTATCAATGATCTAGATTTTCTTTTATATTCTAGCTCGTATATTATGCACCCACAAGAGAGACTAAAACTGCATATTTCTGCTTTCTAAACACATCGAAAACTATTGATATTTAAGAAACTTAATGAAAAATAATAATTCTTTGCTTAATTATTGTCTGACTGTAAGAGAACCCACACGCCAAAGAAAAATCGTGCTAGAATCTATGAGAAAAGACAAAATATATATTTCATACAATTCATAAAAAACAAACCTTTAATTTGAATTTTTTTAATTACTGACCTCTTAAAAGTAATTAATTTAGTCTGGGTTTGACGCATATGTTTCCCGTCTATGATTGCACAACATGTGATTATACGAAAAATGTTAATAAATATAAAAAATATTGATACTAAAATATGTACAATACAGTATTCTAAGATGTATCAACCAGTGGTATCCACAGGGGACTTTTACCTAAAGCAGGAACGTTCAAAATGTTAAGAACATAACATCTCTCTCGGGGTTGGTGTCCAATCCTTCCTCCTCATCGACACAATCCACTTTTTGAGAAAATCCTCGATTTTTAGAGGAATGCTAAAAAAGCAAGGTTAACTATAAAATTATGTCGTTTTTGTACCGTATTCTAACAAAAACTCAAGTAGTATTTCAAAGTCGAATCTTTGGTACACAGCTATGAAAGTAATTTCATATCATTTTTTTAATCTGTTAGTGCAGTTGTATTCAGCACATGAAACGGGCATGCTAATGAATGCTCTCACGCAAAATGCACAACAGAAAAACTCCAAATTTTGGCGGAAACAATACCTATATCACGATAGCACACGCACAAGAGTATGTTTTGCCAACAACTGTCATGGCGACTGCCGGGGAAGCTGCCTTTTTTTTTTAATTCGTTGCGACGTTGTTAATGCAACGCGTCTCTTAACCTTTGTTGGGCGTTGAGCGCTTTCTTCTGGAGTAATCCTCCGTTACTGAGCATACTATATTCATACACCGTTACTGAGAATAATCTCAAGTCAAGTCTCGTCACGTCGCAGTCAGTGCCTTTTATCCCTTCGGCCAGGGGCTCGACGACGTTAGATCCCGGGGTTCCTGGCCGGTCACCCAACCAAGAACCCGCGAGTCTCGAATTCGCTTAACCTTCATGACTTCACGGAGCGTAGTAAACGATTTCGGCTAGCGCCACCGGCTTCACTTTGCCCTATCGATAGAGTATATACGTGAGTCATCTATATCTTATACATCATTGGTCATATCCTGAAAAGGAGCCTCTAAATATTTAGAATCTATTCATACACTCCTTTTAGTGGAATCGATGTCGATTACATGTCGTTGAATTCACTTTTATTAGTATAGATGACTCAATTCAGCGGATAATTCAAAGTATTTAAATAAAAAAATAAAATGAAGATGAACGTTCTTTATTATTTTGCGGAATTGTCATTCAGGGGTATTGCACCATATGAAAATGAAATGCGTGCTTATTATACATGTAATGCTTTTTATAAACCCCCTACAAAAGGAAGTTCCTTTTAGAGTAAGCAAAGCGGGCAATTTTTAGCACTAGCGCTAAAGTGAAATAATATTCATTATAATCCGATAAAACTGATAATGTAACAACGAAAACAAAATACATTCTTCTGATCGCATGAGCTACTACTGAACTTCACACAACGTGGATTTGATTTGTATGTTTGAATTAAAATATAATGAAAGACAAAAAAGACTGACTAAAAAATATTGCATGACAGACGTGGTAAAAGAGATTTTATTTTGTTCGTAGGACTGCTCCATTCGGCTTATCGGCATCGTGTTGCAACATTTTCTACACGAATAACAAAATGCAACATTTTCTACACGAAAAACAAAATGCAATATTTACCACTCGTATCATAAATAACTAATTTTAACACTCTATAATAAAGGCAGATTCTGCGCATTTTTTTACAGTTCGTCATGTAGGCCATTTCTATATCAATTAAAGAAGACGGTTGCCAAGACAACTGCCCTATTACCATGAAAAAAGTACTTCATTCGTGGAAATTGAACGATGTATCCCTTAGTAACTCTCTATAACCTACTGCTATTCCCTGAAATATCAAACAACTTATTGCAATATAAAATTACGAACTTTTCCATACAAGGGGTTTTTTAATATAATTTTCATACAATTGTAGAAAAAATATTCATACTTTGTGAGGGTGTTTTCTTTCATGGTTTCGGTTGATTTTTTGGGCTCGACTTACCGTCTCGACAAAAATTCCAATTTCAACGGTGAAACGTCGTCCATGTTCATCTATCTCCTTCTTTTGAACTATTTCACTAAAATGAACGATCGTATAAAGAACCGTTCACAAAAAAATACGACTTTCCTCATCCCTAGATATCTTAAATCATGTTCCACCGGGATTGTTGGATCTCTTAAAATCTTTGTCATCAACAATTATTGTGGTTTAAGACGTAGATGAAACTACATCATTTATTTTATGGATGCTAAAGCGAAATATTAATCATATACTTTCCTATTGATTCACATGACAGTCTTCCTACAGCAACAGCATTATAGGAAACCTCGCTTGTGCTAAGTGCTACATATATTAAAACAATTTTTAATGTCTTCAATTGCCGAAGATGTTCATTGGATTGTTGTAGAGCAAATGGCACGATTTGACAATACTGCTGGCAATAATAATAATAATAATAATAATAATAATAATAATAATAATAATAATAGTGAATGTAAAATTAAGTCTTAATACGCTACGTATATACTTGTATGTAAAGAACTTCTTGAATAATTTGGCAATCATGACAAATATCAACATCAATTTCTGTAATTGATGTTTAAATGTTATTGGTGATAACAAAAAAACACGAGTTTCTTGTTGTTTACGATCCACTTAAGTAATTTTAAGACTTTTAGGTCAGCCATTTTGGAAGCAGATCTACAATTACCAGGCGTTCTCATCCACTTCTTGATCCAAACCCCGCGGTCGCAGACCCACATGGTACTTCCTGCCACCTCTCGCAGCCTATAATCCTCTGCGAGAAACAGAGTATTAGGTTGCTGGACCAGTTTTCCTCATGGCAACCCCGGCCAACAAATTCTTCAATACTTTTACATCTTCCAACTGAAAATAATGGTATTTCTTTTGTTATGCCTGCAATTTCAGTTCTTCATTTTTTGCTCCAACATCTAACATCATTCTTCGCCGAGTCACGTGATACGTTTTGGTATCTGTTTACTTGAAATAATCTCAAATTCGTTCCTAGTTACTGCACATGTTAAACTTATCCATCCCTTCCTCCATTTACCTATTCAGTACATTTTTAAATTTAAATACTGTAAATTACAAGATTCTCTACAACTGTATGGCAGTATCATATTTTATCTGCTTATAAGTCCCTTAAATCTCTAAATCGAATGATTTTTGGGGTTGTTGGTTGTTAACATATTTGAAAACATGTTATAAATGTATCAATGGCTTAGATTTCCATAATGATTAAATTCTATCATGTGCAAAATTAGCTTAACGCTAAGCACAGCATAACAGTCACACCAGTGCGTGAGTGGTAGGAGTATTACGAAATGTAGAATTTAGAGCGGAACGATTCCCTGCGCTGCATAATGAGGCCACTTTACATCAGAATAGCGTAACAGTTGCGCTGTGTTTATCTGGGTATCTAAGTCGTGGCGCTCACGACTGCTGTATTTTCACAGCAGGAAGTACACAAAATTATCTCTAAAATGTACTGCAATATTTATTGTCTTTACAAGGATGTTTGTTATTTAAAAGTACATTGCAGAAAACACCTATTTTCCTGCAAAATGAATAAATTTCAAACGTTTGGAAACATAAACTAAGAGTACTACGTGTGTGGAAAAACATGCGTATTTATATGCAAATTGCAATGAATGAAAAATTAGGTCATTTTAAAAACAAAAAAAATTACTGTGAACTTGTAAGGATTATCTAGAATGTAAGCATATCTTCTTAATATATTAGTTCTAGGTGGACACCTAAGAACATTCCGAACTTCGTAAATCATTGTTCTAAAAGACAAAATAGACCCATTGGTTCCTAGTTTTGAACGGCCAGCTTATGAACTGTGCCATTTACCATTATATGCCCGGTATTGTACGCGAGTAAATATTCTAATAACGAGTAAGTAACATAAATTTTATAGTGTAAGGATCTAGGTTGCTTCGTTTCCGAGTCATGAGCTATTGTAATGTGTGTTAATGTCGTGTTCCTTCTGCCATAATCTGACAAACTTGTATTTTTACTTTCTCGTTAATGTATGTATATACGGAATAATATAAGTAATATAGAGAAAGTTATGTATTTCTGCGGAAAATCGATTTCGAGATTTCAACGGAATACACGTTTTGGGGTCCCCTGATACGGACTTTTTTTTTTTTTTTTTCAAAACCTCCATCCGTCCGTCCGTGATCACTACTAACGCGAAAACAATGCTTACGATCTTTTTGAAATTGGAGAAACCGCTGTCCATCTGACTTTAGTTGAAGATTTTAAATTTTGAAAAACATTCTTTAAAAGTTGGGGGTACTTTACATGAACCCCCCGAACATTTTCAAACTTTCCTCCAAAACTGCTCCAAATTTTTTCTGTAAATTTATTGTAAAAATAAGAGTAAAATACACTTATAAAAGTGCAATAGGTCTGATTTTCACGGTTAGTTCTGAATTTTCGAAGAAATTGCAAAACTTCGATTTTTTCGGTGTTTTTCGACAACTATTAAATTAATTATAGAGATGTTTCCGTCAAATTAAATTTGTTGTCCTCAAATAGTTCTATCATTAAGGTCTTATGTAGATTTTTTGAGAATTTTAGTAGTTTTCGTGTGTCAGAACATACAATTTTTGTAATTTTAAAATATGAAAAAGAAACAAGATATCATAAATGGGTAAAAAATTTTCTTCACATTTTTGGTAGGGCTAAGGCCAAATGAACCCTATACGATGACATAATCTCCATTTAGCTCTATTCCTTCGTGTGTGTGTGTTTTAAATTACAAAAATGTATTTTTGACTTGTCTCTCACGTCGGTGATTTGTAAACTAGAGTCGATTTCTTTATGTTATTATATTTATGAGTATATTTGCTTTAAATAATGTCAGATAAAGTTTTTCAAAAAGTCAACAGTTTTCTGTGAAAAAATAGCTCAAAATTCCGCATTTTCAGAAACACTCCAACGTAATTTTCTCAAAATGGTTCTAAATTTTTTCTTCAATTTTCTGCAATGGATAGTGCTAAACTGTTTAATATGACGTGAAGTTCATTTTTGGGTATTCTTTTGTTTTTTTAAAAATTACAGAAATGTATTTTTTTTAAAAATCTCTCACGCCGTTAATATGCACATTTCATCGATTTGAATACATTATTACATTGGCGCGTTCAAATGACTTCAAATGAGGTTTTTCTAAAACTCAATACATTTCTGTGAAATAGAGCTTCAAATTTTGCATTTACAGTAATGCTTAATCGCCATTTTATTAAAAACGGCTTATCATTTTTCAATGAAAACGAGGCTTTACCTATTATATTACCTTTAATATTCTTGAAGTAATACGAGTATTTCGGTTCTACTATTAGGAAAGCAAAATGAGAAAATGTCAAAAAAATTTACTTTAGGTGACGATAGATGGCAGTTGGCCAGAGAATGGAGCAATACTTTAAAGCCAGACCACACCAAGGAAATTAGAAAAAAAATGCTACGAGAAAGTCTGTGCCATTCTAAAGAACCTCTAGTTTTGTCTTTGAACTATTTATTGCAGAATTTTCTATTCAGTATTAGCACAACCACGGGCTTTTATGTTAATGATTTATTATAAATAGTGAAAACCATCATCTATCCTTAACGTATACTGAAGAAATCATTTTCAATTATAACAGACATTTTATAAAAATGCCTATTCGGCATATATACAGCCTTTCAGATTCTAATATTAAGAATATTTTACTTCAGAACTACTTTTCAAATGTTACTGAACATTTAGCGTCAGAGTTTGACGTGATTTAAAAAAAAATATATTGTGACATTTCGGTTCATCGGCCAATCGAAATTGGGCTATAAAAAGTGTCGTTTGTTGATCACAGCGTGATTCGAACACAGGCCATCAGAGGGCAGGGTTGAAGCTGGCGGACTGGCGAGCTGCACACTCGAACGGAACGCTGAGAGTTATACGTAGTGGTCTATGCACGTGTTCTTTTCCGAGTGCAGCTGCCGTTGTGAGTAGACGTAATTTTGGAACAGTGACGTCGCCATGATCGGACGCGCGGACTGTAAGTGTATTGTTTTTTTTTAATAGTTGCGTCCTTTTTGCAATCCGTGTCTTAGCCCTTCTTGGAACATTGAGCACATATAGGGCGTCCCACCAACAATGGACCCCACCCATAACTTATAATATTGTATTGTTGGAAATATTTTTAGTTTTCAAGAAATTTAATCATTTTAAATTTTTCAATGGAATTATGTATTTTTCTCGCCGCTAATTGATGGATCATAAAAAGAGTAATACATTGATGTATCTTATTTAATATTTTGATTGTAATTTGAGTGTAAAACTATAGTTTCTGACGTGTGATTTTAAATTAAATGGACAGTATTTCCTGTAGCAACCCTTGCCGTTGGGGAAGGTAGTCTTCGCGGCGCCGGGGCCGCCGGGGCTGTTACGGCGCACGGTGGTTTGAAAGGCGAAAAAAGCGGACAAAAATCAATTTTTCAAAATCGTCCAATTTTCTTCATTTTAGCATACATGAAAAGAAAAATGTCCAATGCTTTATATCTTATACTATATTTAGTTATTTTCTTGTCCATTGTTGTGTATAACGCGCGTGAAAACGGGGGATTTATAAGAGTCTGGACGGCCATAAATTCATCCCATTTTGGAATCCTCATTTCTCGGTTACTATTAAACTTATTAAAATAATTTTTTTCTTGTTACTCTTCAATACTTTGTAACTACATTTCTTGTAAAAACAAAATTTATCACTTTCACATAAGTTGTAAATAAATTCTTGAAATCCAGTCTGTTAGAAGCACCATTCTATTTGCGTTCCTTGACTTACAAAAAAATGTACGTCTATGTATGTCATGAAACTTGCAGTAATATTTCCAGAAATACCAGGAAACACGTTCATGTAGGTTTCATCTGCAACTACTTGCAACTCTGGAAACGAGAAGAAAGAGAACGTTCTTCCGCGCGGCCGGCCGTGCTGCCGCGGCAGCGCGCTGTGACGAGAAACAGGCGCCGGAGAGCGAGGGTTGCTTTGACACATTTGTAACCTATGGCCAAACTCCGACATTAGGGGCAAGGGACCCTTGCAGTGGTTGTAATGTGCTCGCTAGCTTTTAGTGTGAACGAAAGATCTCCCGGGCTGTAGTCTGGTCGAGTTCTTCAGTAGTGTTACATGTGCAGTGTGGTGCAGTGTGGGAAGTGAAAAATGAATTTCACAGTAATTCGCAGAGAGCTCCATCAAAAAATTAGAGAAAAGAAAAATGATTGTCGCGCAAAACAAGAACAATTTGTGGTAGCACATCTCATGAACAAATTTGACTTAAACGTGTCTGCAGATGTCAAGAAAACACTGTATCAGAGCGTAAGATCTTTTTTTCTTCCTTATTTCGAACGTTCGAGAAAGTGTCACCGTAGGGAAGATTTTTTCGAAAAGAAGAATGCAGGTTGGTTAACGAAAACATGCCAATATCTATTCCAGTCATACCTGGTTGTTCACGTGCAGAAAGTAGAGGTCGACCATCAAAAGACTTTGAAGATCTGTCAGACAGAAGTAAAAAAAGAAAAGTCAAACCTCTGAGGGATTCTGCTAGGACATCAGAGCTTGCATATGCGACCTCTATGAAATTAAGGGCAGAATGAGATGATCCGTCAGCTAAATTATTGAAATAAGCAACAACAACAACACCAACTAGAGGAAAAAGAATAAGAGAAGCTTGGAAGCGAAGGGGCATACAATCAACGAGAATGTCAGTGGAAAAAGCCCTGTCGTTCATGATCAATGCGAAGTTATCGAAACATCAATACATGACAATGAGAAGATTAGCTTTGCAACATAATCATGACCTGTACCCGAGTTATTATACCATTCTAAATGCTAAAAAGTATACTTATCCTCAAAACATCTCTATTAAAGAAACTGAATGTGAAGTGAAATTACAGGATTTGCTTGATCATACTGCCGTCAGAATTTTAAAACCCGACAATGATACAAATAATTGTGTGACTACCTACATATTACATTACAAGTGGGGTTTTGATGGCAGCTTCGGACACTCCCAGTATAAACAAACTTGGACTGAAGCTGAATGCAGTGATGAGCACTTATTTATGTCATCAGTCGTCAATAGTGAAACTGGAATTATTGAATGGAAAAACCCCAGAACATCATCTACCCGTTACTGCAGACCTATTCGCTTGCGGTGGATTCACGAAACTTCAGAAATATCTGGGGGAGAAAGGGATTACATGAATAATCAGATTGAAAATTTGCAGAATTTAAGTCTCAATAACATACAAGTAAAACACTCCCAAATATTATCAATGATTGATGGAAAAATTTGTAATGCTCTAGTAGAAACGTCAAGCATGAAATGTTACATTTGTGGCGCAAAAATATCAGAAATGAACAATGTTTCTAAAGTGACAAACAATATCGTTGAAGTTTCACTCTTAGAATTTGGCATTTCCGTACTACACGCCCACATACGATTTTTTGAATGTTTCCTGCATATTTCATATCGGTTAGATTGTAAAAAATGGAAAGTGAGTGTGAAAGATGGCAGTTGAGATTTATTGGAAAGGAAGAAGAGACACGTTCAAGAATTGTTTAAAAGTAGATTAGGCCTCCAAGTAGATATACCAAAGCCTGGATACGGATCTTCAAACGATGGAAACACTGCCCGGAGGTTTTTTGAAAATCCTCGGGTAGCTTCAAAAATAACTGGAATACTGTGAGCTAATTTCTCGCTTTGGAATAATTTTGAAAACAATTTCATCTGGTCATGAAATTAATGTTCCGGAGTTCAATTTCTACGCCAAAGAAACAGCACATTTATTTGTAAGATTATATCCGTGGTATTATATGCCTCCAACAGTTCATAAAATTTTAATACATGGTGCTTCCATAATAAACGCTGCAATTTTATCAATTGGAGAACTTTCAGAAGTAATAGAATCCAGGAACAAAGACATCAGGAAGTTCAGAGAACACCACACCAGAAAAACTTCGAGAGTTTCTACAAATTGTGACCTATTCCAGCGATTGTTATTGAGCTCTGACCCTTTGATTTCCACTATTGGTGGCCTTCCAAAGAAAAATCGAAAACAACTTCTTCAAGAAGCCCGTGATTTATTACTGTTTCCCGCAGACGAAACTGAAGAACAAGAGGAAGACGACTCTGAAGAATCCGATACTACCAACACTGAAGATGCATAATAATTTCGCAGTAAGTAGTGTGATCCACTTTAATAACAAATGAACTTCAAATGAACATTAAAAGTAGAGTTCTAGATTAAAATAATTTCATTTTATTGAGAAAAACTATTTTTGTCCGCTTTTTTGCCAATCCGTACCATAGTGCGGCGGTGCCATGAAGTGAAGGCCACCTTCTCCGAAGGGACAGTTCCAAGGGCTGCTACAGGAAATAGTGTACATTTAATTTAAAATCACACGTCAGAAACTATAGTTTTACACTCAAAATATTATCAAAACCTTAACATATGTAATATTGCATTCCTCTCCTTATGATATATCTATTGCAAGTGAGAAAAAGGACGGTTTCATTTAAAAAATCAAACATGTTTACATTTCTCAAAACCTAAAAATATTTCAAACAATATCTCAACACCACATTACTTGTCCCATAATTAAGCATCGTAGAGCGAAAACTTTAGTTCGATATCGTGAACCGTTTAGAAGATATGGGGATGGCTTGCAATTGGTGGGACTTCCTGTATATGTATTACATTTCTTGAGTAATCCTTCATTAGGTTTTTGCGCTTTTTTCACGTCGCTGCCCATCAATGACTTTTATCCCTTCAGCCAGGGCCTCATGCCAATCAGACAGCATTTACCGCAGTGAACGTTCACGTATAATTAACAATAGGAATGTTCAAATAAAATATACATTTTATCATTTGTAAATCAATGCCTTTAGTGTGCTAAGCTGTGTGCATCACGAACACTCCTTTTTTCGAAAAAATGGAAGTTTAACAATACACATGTTAGTGTTGACCAACAAAACGCTTTCTGATACGATCTGAACTATGATTTCAAATTATGATTTCGAGAATTTGAAGAAATAATTTTACGAACCAGGCTCATTGAAATCAAAACTGTACAAAATATTTGGAGGAAGAAGACGAGTAACAACCTCGCCTTCCAGAGAGAAGACAAGTGCGACTGCGCACGGAAAAGAGGGGAGGGCCATTCGTATTGCACCTCAAGCCACACGCCATGCGGTCGCAGGGCTTCCTTCCCGCGGACTCACGGAGTCTGGTCTGCACCCTCTCCACTAGAGTGGAGGGGGTGCTGGTCTGGTGCGGGGCGACTCCCAAGGTCACGCGAGGGGTCGGTCGCCCAAATGTTGCGGTTTTCATTTGACTCTTCTTAACACAACCGGCTTAAGTGACCTAGAGGAGCAATTAATGCCACTGCAGGGCCTCTGACCGGAAGGTCCGAGGGTTTGAGTCCAGACGATGGCAGCATTTTCGGCACTAGCTGAATAACTGGGTCGAATTCAGCCACAGTTTGTAGGAGAATTCTAGCGACAGGCTGCTGCTTTGAACCGTAGTTTTCCGGGGTTTCACCGACCAGGGTTATGCTAATGCTTAACGAACAACCCACGTTTCGGCCGCTATCTTACCTTCCTCTTCCTTGTTCTTTCCTCTCTTCTTAGTGTTACACTTGCGTGCACTACACTACCGCATATGCCGGGACACCACTCGGGAGGGGCGATGCCCCGCTGGTGGAAGATATAATCCACGCACGTTTCCTCGTGCCCTCGCTACACTAGTTGCGAGAGGAGTGGGGAGTTTGGTTATTTTCACAAAAGGAACTTTATATCAAAATTGTGGTGCGTTTTTCGATGCAAAATAGTTTTTATTACAAGGGAGCGAACATTTCTAGTTATCAGAGTTTGCCTACAACGCTCGTTGCTATCATTTATTCTTAATTCATCTAATGTTGGCAAAGGAGTGGGGGTAGGTATTCCGGGCCTCAAGAAAATGTGCGCGTATAATACCTGGTTGAGGAAATAGATGGGTAAGAGGGAGCCGGATCTCGCCAACCACCGGGGGAAGATCACCGCCACCTCCCTCGATAAAAACATGCACTCCTCTACCTTTAGCGATACACTTGCGTGCACTAGTGCTGTGCATGTTAGGGTAAGTGTGTGTGTGTGTAAGGAGTGAGGATAGCACAAGGAAGGAGGAGTGAGGAAGCGGTCCGTGGCGCGCCGCGGTCCGTGGCCCCTTTGCTAGGGTACTGCTCCGGCATTCGTCTGGTGTTGATCGGAGAAACCACGGATAACTACCGACCAGAGCAGCCGGCCGTTAGTATTCTCTTCCAGACAGCGACCGAATTCGACCTAGCTGAAAAGCTAGTGTCGAAAATCCTGCCGCCATTGGGACTCGAACCTAGGACCTCCCGGTCAGAGGCGCTGCAGTAACATCAGTTGATGCACTGTCCCACCGCTCCCGGTCTTTGTTTCGACGTGAGACAGATAAGGGACATGGCGCGTGCAGTGGACTCAAGAACTGCACTCCTCAATGAAACAGCCAATTATACATTTTCCATCAATTTTCGTTTTAAACGAAAGTGACTGGGACCAAGGAATGGCTTATCCATTTTGCCACTGGACGTCAGGAAGTAACGATTGTCGTACACTGTGGTAAATGGAAATGGGTAGGTGTTCTTTCCAGAAAAGAGGATATAAGGAAGCTTGAAAAGACCTTAATTGCATTCTATAGAATGCAATTAATTTACTTTCTTGAGGTAGTTCGAAATCTTCAAAGGAAGATTAAAGTTTCAATTTAAACACGCCAAAGTACATACAACCGCAATAAAAACGGATATACGAAGCGAAGAACTTCTTATTCTTCTTCTTCTCCTTCTTTTCCTTCTCCTTCAGGTATTTAGGCACTGCCTGTTACGCCTCCGTTCCCGTCTGGTCACCCCAATATGGTGAGTCCGGCTATGGTTCTGAAGAAATTTTGTAATTGATTTTGAATTTTGTAATTGATAAGAACTTCGTCTCGCATTTATCGAGAAACTGATTCGAATTGTGTTTCTTTATAGCTTTTTGTTTTTCGTTTCGTTCTGTTATTCATTCTACGTCTGGATGGGAAGCGTATACGATTATTCATTTAGTATCGTCGGGGCGCACTTGTACATTTTCCGTGAGGTGACACATTTACTCTTGTTATTAAGGCAGAATTTAAAATAAAATAAAAGTTTTGTATGAAAATATAAGGTTTTATTTCTCCCCAGAAGCTGTGTCGGAAGGACAAAGAGGCGTTGCGGCACCACTGATATAGTGCAATTTACTTAGATAATAATGAAATGAATTTGTGTTGATATTAAAGCTCTATCTTTCTTTGCAATTTAGCCTCGTCAATAATACTCAATGTAATTATCTCTTTTACTTATAATGTGAATGTATCTTAATATCATAGAAACAGTTTCTGGCATTTTCGTTTGTTGGACATTTTTGTCAGCGATCATTTCTGTTTGGACGTTTTGTAGTGGACATTATGCATTATACATTTCTGTAGGTGGATCTCTCTGTAACTGGACTTTCTGATGTGAACATATTTACCTCAAACCATGAAAACATACTATTATTGATTTACTAGCAAAATACCCGGCGTTCAACGGCCTTTCTTCGTATCAAATCGTGTGAAAGAAGAACAAGATCAATTTTATATAAATCATGATGCTAAACGTTATTTTAAATATAACTGTTTCAAATTATAATAAAATACTGTAAAGCCATTAACAAAGCGTGCGCATGCACGGAAAACATTATGCCACACTGCGCCCGCGGTTTTGATTCTGACTGAGGTCGAACGTGCGTTGAGTCAACGAAAACAGTTCCCCCGGCACAGGTTGGTGGCATCGGATGCGTCTGGTGAGGCGCCGATGGCGGAAACGGCGTTCCCCCGCAACAACCGGTGGGAGCTGTAAACGTGTAGCGGCCCGGAAGGAGGCCACCACGCGACCGCGCGTCGCCCATTCACACGCCACCGTCCCATTCACGCCCGTCGTGCCTTGCGGGTTTCGCTAGTGCTGCACTCTCGTAGCGAACACAAATGACGTTAAAGCTTTAGGAAACGGGCTGGAGATGGTGCGTGGAACTTGCGTTCAGTGATGTTTGCGTATTTGGCCGCTAGAGGGCATTCACAGTCAGCAATCGTTACGCTGGAATGACCGTAACACTTCAATCATTTAGAAACCCTTGTCAATGACCTAGCAACATTTCTTGGCGACAAGAGGTCTTGAATTGGCTCCCAAATAGTGCCAATTAGTTTTATTTAATAAGATTAATATAAACATTAACAAATACCATCTGAATAATGGTAAAACAACTATTAAACCATCTAACCATGTTACATTCTTAGACATGCATCTTGACAAGAGACCTAATTGGCAAACCCATATCAATAATCTCACGAATAAATGTGATCTTCCGTTGATAATTTTGAATTGCCTCAGAGGAACTTTTGTGGGGGCAGATCGAAAATGTTAATTCTTTTGTATAAATCTATTATCAGATCTAGATTAGAATACTGCGCATTTCTAATTTCTCCGTATTTTAAATCTTGTTTAAATTCCCTACAGAAAATTCAAAATAGATCTTTGAGAATAGCTATGAGATATAGAAATAGCACTCCCATAAATTTTATTCTGGCGGAATCTAAAATACCTTTCCTAGACATTAGATTCACATTTCTTGGTTATAAATATATATTGAAATGTCTTAATTACAAAAACAATCTTGTATTGGAAAAATTACTGGTTATAATTAATCTTGCAGAACATTTACTTATGGAAACAACTTTGAAAAATCCCTTTTAATAAAATGTTATGAAAACTCGTGGTTGCATAGTGATTTAATTTTGTACATACGTTCTTTAAAGCCAATATTTATCTATCTTCTGGTAGAACCGTTTTAGAATCCACTAATCCATAAAATAAATTTAAGGAATTATTTAATCATGGAAAAGATATCCATATTTTTACAGATGTCTCCAAAATAATAGAAAATGATGTTTCGAACGTCGAGTTTGCTATCTCTAGTGATAATGAATTATATAACAAATCATTTAAAATTCCTGATCTTGCTTCTATTTTTTCAGCTGAGTCTCTAGCAATTATTTATACTCTTGATTTAATAAATGAAAATGATCTTAACTTCAAAATCTTTACTGATTCGCAAAGCGTTCTGAAGTCTTTGGATGGTTATAGTGGTTTTGGAAGAGAATCCCCTCTTATTACTCAATTGAAAGCCAAAATTATTACGTATAAAAATGTGGGCAAAAATACTACATTTATTTGGATTCCTTCACATAAAGGTTTGATAGGGAAAGAATGGGCTGACATAAAGGCAAAAGAGGCTGCAAGAATTGGCAACCTTCTAAATATTAATATTCCTTCATCTGAATTAATTTATGATTAAATAAATCTATATGTAATGAAGAAAATACATTGAAGTTAATATCTCTGGGAAAAATTAAAGGAAAACATTCTTTTGATTATTTTTTAGTAATTATAAGAAACCTTGGTTTTACCGGTTTAATATTCCACGAAAAGCTGTTATTACTATGCATCGCACTAGAAGCAACCATATGTCTCATAACAGCAGTTTCTATAGACATCAAATTGTTAGCAGTGAAATTTTTGAATGTGATGAAGGGCCTGAATCTATTGAGCATGTCTTTTGGCAATGCAATTTTTATAAACAAGAAGGGAAATAAACGTTATCCATGTTGCGCAAATTTATTAAATATGGTCCTTTTCCTATTTATTCATTGTTATCGGGTTCAGACAAATATATTTTCTCAATTATTGTAAATTTCATTTTAAAAATTAACACAAAAAATTAATTTTATATCAGTTACTTATATTTTTATGCAAATCCTTTGTGTTCGTTTCTTCTTAGCTTTGTCTTATTCATTATGTAATTTATTGTTTTCTTTATTTGCACAATTGCAATGTTTTTTTTAATTTTAATTTTTCAATGTTTCAGCGTTTGGGCTCTCTAAACATATTATTTAATGACAATAAAAAAATACTATACTATGCGCTGGTATGAGGACTGGATGTGACTGCGTGATCTACACCTGGTTTCCTCAGATTGCAAATTGGCTCGTGAAATAATGATTTTTTTTCTTTTTTGCCAGAGTAACTTTACACATTACCTAGTTTAGATCCCGATGGCCTTTATTGCAATCTTAATTTAGGAATGTGTCTGCACGTGAATGATTTAGTATCTTGTTTAATGTGACCCGCCCTCTAATCTCAATGAAATCCCACGACTGTGTCATTATACGATTGTCAATGAAAACATTTTTTCTTTTATTATCTCAGTGAGTCTATTAACACACCGTAATTCGATTATACATTAGCGCTGATTTTGTGTCATGAGGATTTTCTTTTAAGAATTAACTAGAAAAGTGTGTGTTTGAAATAGTAGCAAATGTCAGCAGAGACATGTTACTTCGAAAAGGGAATAAAAATACATCCACACAAAATTTATTTTAAACAAGCATCTATAAGCCACATTTGCTTTTGAGTTACTACTTGTGAAAATACTTTTGTTTATTCTTTTTTGATATTATGTTTTAATTTAATATGAGCATTGTATCAGAGTTCTGTCGTAAATATATGGTCAATCCACAAAGCTATATTACATAAAAATATTTATCTCGTCCTTACATATGAATCAGTGAACTAGTAAACCTACAAAATGGGCCAACTTTCTCGTAATATTTATAACCGTTACGAAAAGTAATACTTATATTGCCACATATACAATTCATTTTTCAGTAATCCCTTAAAAAAATTATCAAAAAGCTCGAAACACGACACAGAACTATGTCTGCATAAGACCAACGATAAGAAAATTGTACCTCTTCAGCATCTATGACAAAGAATCACTCTTAAAAGCTTTGAATCGACATATTTGAAAAACGATCAACAAAATATTTACCTTATTAACTATACTCTTAACTCAATTTCTCATTAAATGCTGCATCTCTTGCACTCATAAACATTGTATTGAGGGTCCCTGATGCGGAAAAAGTGGATATATCTTGTACCAGTATGTAGTATATACTTTCTCTAACACATTGTGTAGACACATTTCACCACATTGTGAATCCTTGATACTGAAAAATTAGTTTACGGCAAAACTTACGTCCGTCAGTGAACAACACTAGTGCTCAAAATGTTGTAGATTTTACCAAAAATGAATATTTCCCAGTCGATCTGGCCTGTTTCGAAACTATGCGATTTTGAAAAACATTTTTTTAAATTGTGGAGATATTGTAAATGAAATCCCTAGGTCATTTTTAAAAAATTCTCAAAAATGATCCCAAATTTTGTCTTTTCATTTCTTGTCACATCACAATACAGTAAAATACAGTTATACAAGTGGCATATATCCAATTTTTAACTGTTATCTCAGCATTTAAAAAAGTTGTGATAATATGAAAGTTTTTGACCAGTTCCTACAATATTACAATATTGAAGAATGCGATTTTTTGAAGTGAAATTTGTTCTCCACATGCATTTAAAAAATATTTTTCTTGTCATTTGGTTTCCTGACCAATATAAAAAGTATTAAATACAAGAGTTTCTCAAAACGTGCTTCAACTTTTTCCTTTATATATTTTGTTGAGATATTACTAAATGCACTATATAAGATGGTATAAACGCCATTTACCTATATTATTTTGCTTTTTAAAGAATTAAACATTTGTAATATAACTGACTTCTCTCTCAGGTCGTTGGTATTTACACTGTAGCCACCTATACATTATGGGAATTGTGAGGAAAATTGAGTCAAGTAATTTGTTATGAAGTGTCTTAAAAACAACAAGTTATGGGTTAAAATAAGCTTCAAATGTGCATTTCAAGAGCGATTCGCTCACACGACACTTTCAACAAAATCTGTTTCCAATTTGCCAATGAAAATATGCATGGAGTACCAGATTTTACCCTTGTATAATATTCCCAAAGTTATATTTCAATTCTACCGTTAGTTATCCGAAAAAAAACTGAAGAAACGTGAAAAATATCCTTTTTAGGCGCCAATGGACGGCGCCTGAGGAGAGGGTGGGGCAAAACCTAATAGATAGATAGCCCAGGCTGAAAAGATAAGTCTAATATATAACTAACTTGAACAAGAAAGTCCGTGCGAGTCTGTCGCACCACTAGATTCCTTTTCGTTGTTGTACAGGGAGTAGAAAACATAAGTTTATTCACGTTCTGTTTAGTTTTGGAATCCCTAATTTATAGCGCCTAATATCTTAATCGAAATTATCTATACAAAGCACTATTGTACCTTATTTACGATGATACATGTGCGCTAAAACTTTTGAGAAGGCTGCAAAAAGAATGAAGAAAACTTTCCCAAGTAGTCCAAGAAAGAAAACAACCATAATCCACAAACAATTTGTAGATATTATATCCCGGAAGCAATTAATAAAAAGCTCGATAATAGTAGTAATAATGATAATGATAATAATATCAATAATAGAAAATTTCTAAAACTTACATTTTTTCAAAATGTGACTTTAAGATTCACTTGCATTCCCCAAAAACCACTTAAGACTAAATGGTGATGATACAGAACGGCTCAGATTTTCTCGTACTAGATAGATTACTATTTTCTTTGGCATCTGACCCAATACCAGTAATCAACAGCACCTTCGCGCACCCCAAACATTACATACAGCTATCTCGGCCATGTACCTTTACGTACTTACTCATGTTAGTCCTTGACCCAACCTCGGAATTGTTCTCGGTGTGGAATCCACTTCCTCAATTAAACACAGAGATTACACACTGTTGCCTCTAACACCAAGAGATTATGGGAAGATTATGGTTTAGGTGTAATAAACGAGAAACACGGAATGCTCCCACTCATCAAACACAAATGAAAACTATCTTAAGTGGATTTCGAACCCACAGCCTTAGTGTCCATGTATTTCGTCTGACCTGACGAATCGACGAACGGATAGATGGAGAGGCAAACGGACGAATGTCGTGACGGACGAATGTCGTGACGGACGAATGTCGTGACGGACGAATGTCGAGACGGACGAATGTCGTGACGGACGAATGTCGTGACGGACGAATGTCGTGACGGACGAATGTCGTGACGGACGAATGTCGTGACGGACGAATGTCGTGACGGACGAATGTCGTGACGGACGAATGTCGTGACGGACGAATGTCGAGAAGGACGAATGTCGAGAAGGACGAATGTCGAGAAGGACGAATGTCGAGAAGGACGAATGTCGAGAAGGACGAATGTCGAGAAGGACGAATGTCGAGAAGGACGAAAGGATGATTTGCAACCCGGTTATTAACCACTGTAAAAAATATTTTATATCTAATTGTTAGAAAATTACTATCAAATTGTTCCAAAAATTCTAAGAATTAACCTGAATGAAAAATGAATATAATAATAATAATTATTATTACTAATAGTAATAATAGTTATTATAATTATAATTATAATAATAGTAATAATAATAATAAGAAGAAGAAGAAAACAAAACATTGCACTATTGTATTTATTGATTTCTTTTTCTTTTTATATGCAATCTAAATATAATCTTCCTAATTTTGTGATGGCTTAGCTGTTGTCGATGTTGTGTAAGTCGGCATTGTGAGTTTGATAGATTAGAAATACTATTTTTTTGAAATATTTAGCAATTTTATGTACCTTGTAGTACTCCTGATTTCTATGCCGTATGTGCAGATGGGGTTTTTGAGATAGTCGTTTTTACTTTTTGTCAATAACCGTACGTCAAATAGGGGTAATATACATTTCGTAATTCGTATTTTTATTGCTTTTTTTGCACAATTTGCCCATATATACATTCCTTAATGTGGCTGAACCAAGTTGCCATCTTACGCAAACGAATTTGCAATGCAATTACTGTAATACTTGCAATCATTCTGTATCAGTTTTCGTCATTGTTTCTTGTGGGGAAGTAAATGAAATTACATTTACGTGTACATTAAGCAAAACCTACGTCAAGCTGTGAAGAGAAATCACAATTGCATATCGGGACTGCGTCAGTGATTTGAGTCATGGACGTCAAGGCAGTTAGGAGCCGGCTTTCTAGAGTCAGGCTGACAAGAACGACATAGAGAATGATGTTGCAAATACATTCGCAATTATTCAATTGAAATACTTTATAAAATGGCTATGCCCTTTTGTATAGAAGAACAGGAATGTAAAAAGCGAGTGAAATGAAATAAATTCATTTTCGTTAATGCCGACTACGAATAATTTATAAAAACATTTTCGGTATGTAGATAGCTCAAAAATGATCTCATATTGCCAATAAGCATATTCTACATAGCGATCGGCTTAGATGAAGGTCGTTGAACTTTTACATTTTTACAAAAGAAAAAAGAATTGGTTTAAAAGCACATACCTCAAAAACGATGGCCCATTTTTCAATTCAGTTTTGAAATCTTATAGACTTTTACAAAATGCCCTTGTACGTATACATCATTCGGACGACAAATGCGCTCTCGAGACGTATTTTCACAAACTTGTAATTTTTAAACTTGTCAAAAATACGGTGAACATTTACTGGCTGTATCTCCTGTACTATTCGCTCTAAAACGCCGAGATTTGCACAACTGAATACGTGTACTTTGCAGTTATTTTCTTATTTTGACCAGGTATTTTGTACAGAGGCAACCTGAAACAAAGAGCGACAAATTAGATAGCATTTAGGTGAAAAATAGCGTGTTTTAGGAATGTTTTCGCGAATTTCTGGAAAACGAAACCTCTGATGGAATAATACTCTTCTCCTTTGTAATTGCCGTTAATTTTTCAGTTAGGACGCTAGATTTCAGAAGAAGCGGGATCCTGTCGAAATTTGCTCAATTCAACAGGTCGGGGTGTCATTGAACTTTTACGTTTTTACCAAGAAAAAAGAATTGGTTTTAAATACACATATCTCCCAAACTATGGCCAATTTTTCCATTGTAAAGGAATATCCTGTTTCAAAATTTTATAAACTTCCAGAAAATGCCCTCATTTACCTCATTCGGACGATAACTGCGCCTTCCAGAGGTCTTTTCTCAAACTAGTAATTTTCGAACATGTCAAGAATACGACCCTATTTGGCTGGCAGTTTCTCCTAAACTATTCGCTCTAGAACGCTGAGATTTGCACGACTGATTATGTGTATTTTGCTCTAATTTTTTATTTTGGAACGGCATTTTGTTCACAGGCAACCCTAAAAAAGGCGACTATTTAGATAGCATTTTTGTCGAAAATGACGTGTTTTAGGAATGTTTTCGCGAACGTCTGGAAACAATTTGCTTTAGAACGTTGAGATTTGCTCGAATGATAATGAGTATTTTGCTATAATTCTTTTTATTTTTGGGCAGTTGTTTTGTACAGTCAACCTGAAAAAAGCGCAACTATTTAGATATCATTTTTGTAAAAAAAATTGCGTGTTTTAGGAATATTTTCGCGGATTTCTCGAAACAGAAACCTCTGATGGAAAAATGCTCTCCGCCATTTTAACCGCCATTTAATTCCGAGTTAGGACGCTAGTTTTCAGAAGAATCGAGCTTCTGTTGAAATTTGCAAAATTCAACAGGTGGAGGGACATGGTACTTTTACGTTTTTAACAAGAAAAAAGATTAAATTTATATGCACATATCACCCTAAACAACGGCAAGTTTCTCAATTCTAAAGGCAAAATCCTGTTTAATTTTATAAACTTTCTTAAAATATCTTCATTTATCTAATTTGGGCGATAAATTTGCCCTCCAGGGCGATTGTCTCAAACTAATAATTTTTCATGTGTCAAGAATAAGGCCTTCTTCTATTTAGATTGCATTGTTGTCAAATATAGCGTGTTTACGGAATGATATCGCGAATTTCTGGAAAACGAAGCCTCAGATGGAAAGTGCTCTTCATCACTGTAATCACCATTAAATTTCGAGTTAGGACGCTAGTTTTCAGAACAATCCGTCTCCTGTCGAAATTAGCAAAATTCAACAGGTTCTGTTGAATTTTTCGTTGAACTTATACGTTTTTCACAAGAAAAAATGGTTGGTTTTAAATGCTCATATCTCAAAAACCATGGGGAGTTTTTCAATTCTGGAGGCCAAATCCGGTTTTAAAATTTTATAAACCTTCAGAAAATACCATCATTTGCCTCATTCGGACGATAAGTGCGCCGTCCAGACGCATTTTCTCAAACAAGTAATTTTTCAACATGTCAAAAATACGGTCATTCTTGACTGGCGGTATCTCCTAAACTATTTGCTTTAGAACGCTGAGATTTGTACGGCTGATTTTAAGTACTTTGCTCTAATTTTTGTATGTTGGGCTAGTATTTTGTACACCGGCACCTGGAAAGAACAGCAGCTATTTAGATTGCGTTTTTGTTGAAAATGGCGTGTTTTGGCAAGATTTCGCCAGTTTCTTGAAAACGAAACCTTTGATCGAAAAATGGTCTTCACATATTAATTGGCATTAAAGTTCGAGTTGGGACTTTAGTTTCCGGAAGAATCGGACACCTTCCGAAATTTGCAAAATGCCAAAGGGGGGTAGTTGGATTTTTAATTTTTGTACAAGATATAGCCAATTGGTTTTAAAAGCACATAATATGATATACCAAAATTACGAACCATTTTTGTTTATGAAAATGTCATTTATATGAAGTAGAATGTAGGGATGTCAATAGGCGATCGCGCGGGAAGGGGTGTTTGCTATGTGACACGTAAACAGCCGTCGTTAAAGGTGATTTTCGCTAGATGAAGAGGATGTGCAAGTGACCGGGCGGATGCGGAAATAGTGTTATTTTTGTTAGACAAATGAGGATGATATAGAGTTCTAATGTTTTGAGTTTTATGGAGAATAGTGACACTCTGTAGCAACGCGGTAATGTGCGGGTCGGCTCGTGACTTTTTACCAGGTCGAGGAAAGACTGTTGATAGACAACCATTTCTGATGCAATAGCTTGTATTATAATTAAGTCTATCGTTTCTTATATTACGATAAAACGTTCTTGTGGGAAGAGACGAAGGAATTCTCCAAAGTAATAGTCAGTACGTGCATAGGCATCCACCCGTGATGCGAGTAAGCAAAGTAACGGGTAATAATAGTATCGCTGGGGGAATTTGAACTTGATCGCGAACATTAGGCGGAGGACTTTATGAAAAAGGAAGATTCCGCTGCGACGATGGAAAAGATTCTCCGGGGCGCCATCGAATGGAGAAGTGAAGAGCGTGCGAATATCCGCGAATATAACAAGGTTGTTTAATAATTCTGGGGTGTGGTGCATGAACCTGATAACCCACATAGAGGAAGAGTGGAGAAAAAGGGAGAAAACTTTAGGGGTGTATAAGTACACAATATTTACAAACAACAATTATCTTTTTATTCATAGAGGTAGTACATATAATACCTTACAATTCTACAAAATTTCGGAAATTTTGAAAGTCATTGTCATATTAATATTGCAATAAAAGTAAAATATCTGGTTCCGAATTTTTCGACCTTTCCGTGCATGAACCTGACAAACCACAAGTATACCATTTATCAATGAACTACTCATATGTATCATAATAAAATGAACTCACAGATGAATTGTCATTGTCACTTGAGTCATCAGGTACTGGTAAGCTGACTTTTCCTTTTCCCCTGGTTTTCTTTGGGGTCTGAACTGGGCTTGGGGTTCCCCTAAGCCCAGCATAAAACTCTCTGTGTTCTTCTCGTATATATTCTGGCATAACTTTCTCAAATCTTTCAACTTTGCATTTGTAATAGGAAGCCTGGTTTTGTGTAAAAGTGGCAAAATAATCTTATTTGGCACTTTACCTCTTCGAAAAATATTCACCAATGAATAGTCTTCCATATCATTGTTGTGTATATAGACTATACCATAGCTTCCTAGCAAATTAGTACATAACAAAATTCGTGATGCTTTCTGTATCTTTACAGGTCTACTATTTTCTCCTTTCTTTCTAAATATTAAGTGTTTCTTCATATTATCAATGGAAACAAAGTCTTCCCGCTACATTCTCGTTACAATAAAAGGATTAACCTTTTACAATGCTCTACTAATTTGCAGCAACCTTATGGTGAATATACAGTAGGTGTTCTCTTCTTTTTCTTAATTTGCGGTATGTCACCTAACTTGCATGTGCCGAGACTAGGATGTCCAAAATGAAGATTATAATCAATTTGAAAAATATGTGTAAATGTGTAATATGAAACTGGTTCCACAGCTAGTGAAGCACATGTTTCTACATAAAGCTCATGTAGCTTTTTTTCTGGAAGTTCTGGTGAGGGATATTTCTGGTGCGGATTATCTTTTCTTGTGTAATGGCTTCTGAACTTAGGTAGCCGCTCTATGAAGTCGCGAGCAACTTCTTTTCTGTCGTCTGGTATTTTATTAGTTCAGTTTTGGTGTCGACCTCGACCGTCTTCCTGCGGTGAACCATTCTCTGTCAGGAAATCGACCTGTGTAATCAATTTTTGCAGTTTTTACACCTAAGAAACTAGCCAGGGCCGTTTTACAAATCTGTATATTTTGTCCATCCTCAACTACTTTATATTCTACTGTACAATCTATTTTTTTCTTTGGACTAGAAGAATATCTTCTCTTTGGTTTGTTGATGTTAATGAACGAAGAAAGAAACATTCTTTGTTCCGTACAGCTTAAAAGGCTATAATATTTGGAAAATAATACCTTTCTGTCATTTGATTTAACATTTAGAAAACATTTTTTGCGACAGTTGAACATTTTTCCTTCAGTTGCATCTGTAATCTCTTTCCCTCTATAATCAATGTAACTTTTACTTTCGCGCCCATTTCTTGCTCGTACATTACGTTTCCACGTTGATGGATCACGCTTACGTTTTCTTCTTCTCCAATTCTCTAATAAATACAAAATATTGTTACTAAATATCAAACACTGCCGAGAGCCAATTCAAAATGCCATTCTCCATAACAAATGTTATATGAGCCCTTTACGTTTCCCATATTAGTGCACATAACCTAATTCTCGTTAGTTAAGGTACAATCGCAAAGTTAAAGGAACTGGTAAAATACGTTATGAGTGGTTATGAATGTTGCTCTCCGTTGATACTTTCTCAGCTGACTGTACTAATCGCGCACTTTTTCTTTATACTCCAAAGCGGGGAGTGCGGAGAAAGACGGGTTCTGTCTACGTCACGGTAGTGCAGTGCTGTCAACTTCAACGACAGAAAACTCAGGGTAATAGCGCGTCTTGGACTACATAACAATGAGAAACAAAACAAGGCTTTTTATAATTCTGAAGAAATAATAAATAGTTATAGAAACTGTTGAGTAACAAAGAGCACCGTACGCAAAGGTCGTTAGAAAGAGAGAGAGTGAGAACTGAGAAGCCCGCATTGTAAAGGACGAAGGTGGGCAGCACTGCAAACTAACCCGTGACGTTTCGAGTGGAGCTCATATTTTCTACAGGACTGCGCTGTGCCGGGCCACCACCTCCTAGAGTTATAAAGCCTGCTCACTAGTACGTGACGTCACTAAGATGGCGGCGTAGGTAGTCATGAGGCATGGGTGGCCTGGGCGCAGGCATGTTGTTTTCAGTTGAATTCGTTTGGTGTTGTCCGTGTGTTCGGTGCAGTTCATACTTGTATTATACTGCTGGTTTGATATGCCGTTTAGATATGTAGTTCCGAGGTGTCGAGGAAACTGCGATGAAGCCTGAAAAGTACATGTTTTTGGTTTTCAAAAGATCCTGCTTTGCGGAAGAAATGGACGACTGCTATTCGCAGAGAAGATTTTGTTCCTTCCAAATCCTCGAAGGTAAAGCTGTGGTTCATATGCATATGTAGAACCTACATTTATTATATTTATTATTTATTAAAAGCATAAATTGTATGTAAGTTGCTAAGGGTTTTGACATAATTTAGTAATATTCCTAATGTTCTATCACGAAACCAAGTTGTTTGCAATTAGATCTTGCAATTATTCCTTGTATTATGATGCTGAACTTGCAACTATTTTCTGTATACTGTTAAGTGAATAGTGATAGTAAAAACTTAAACTATCAGTTAAATAATCTTAGAATAGTAGCACTTGAGTTATAGCATTCAATTGTAAGTAATGCGTAAAAAATTCATAACCTCACAAACAATCTTAGAGATTTTCCGTAACTTGTATGAACTAAAACAAAACAATAATTTATGTCAAAGGAATTACCTTAGGGAAGTACGAAAGCATAAGTCTCAGTGGTGCATGAATTAATTTCAAATTAATTTGTTTTGTTCTTTGGTAAAATTGGTTTGAAAGTGAAACTTAAATTTTATGCACATATTTGTTATTATAGACTAACCACTGTACAATTTTTTTGTTTATCTCTCATGCAACCTTAATAATAATAATAATAATAATAATAATAATAATAATAATAATAATAATAATAATAATAATAATAAATTATACATATTATAATATATTATTTTTTCTTCTTTCAGGTATGCCACCTTCATTTCCATCAAAATGACATTATTTGAGAGAAGGTGTATAATGAACAAGGAGAGAAACTGTCATCGAGACTGAATATACCGAAGTGAAGAAGTGATGCTGTACCATCTGTGTTCCCTAACTGTCCAGCTCACCTTACCAAGAAGTGTTCCAGACGGGAAGGCCCTTATGAAAAGCGAGAAAGATTGGAAATGGAAATTTGTGTGTTGTGTATTATATTGTAAATAATTAGGTGTTGTGTATTATATTGTAAATAATTAGGTGTTGTGTATTATATTGTAAATAATTAGGTGTTGTGTATTATATTGTAAATAATTAGGTTTAATGCATTGTATTGTAAAGAAATATGTTTAATAAAAACCATGGGCTCAGAACAAAGTTTTTAATCATGCATTGATATACTATTGTATTAAAATAGGGAAGAAAATTTAGTTTCCTGGAATATGCACTGAAGAAAATGTAAGATGAGAATAGGTGAATGCTCCCAACGACTCCTTGTAATAAGGAATGCTTCCAAAGTCACCAATGAATGAAATGTTTGCTGTCCCACTATCTTAAAATATCTGAGAGAGAATTAGTTCATGATGCTTGTGTTAATGTCATTCAGTAAATGATTTAGTCAAACATTTACGCTGTAAAGCTGTATTTTTTGTTGAGTTTTGTCAAAAGAAAATGATAGATTATCAAACAAATTGCAGAAGATTGAATATTTTCCAGTAAATTCATCAGTTGTATTCCCAATAAATAGGTTATAATATACTGTATTGAAAACCAATGTTTATTAAAAAGTGTACTTAAAAGAACTTTTATCATGAATTGATAATTTTTAATACAAAAGTGAAAACGGGTTTCCTGGTGTGGAAAATGTGGAAAAGGTAAGCGAGGAGTGACCGACGCTCTCCATGACTACCTACGGTGACGTCACGAAACAGTGAGCAGGCTTTATTACTCTAGGAGATGGTGGCCGGGCTGAGCTAGAACTAGGGAGCTGGAGGATCAAGAAAACGTGCGCACATCGTACATTAGTCGCTTCCAGCAAATATCCGTCTGATGTTTCAGTATCTGACCTCCTGTTCTCTCTGTCTTCAGTTACTTTTTCTGTACTGTTCTCATTTCGGCTCTGAATTGAAAATAATGAAAAGATGCTGTCATTGTCACTACCTGTAGAGAAGATACATCTTTTAGTCTAGGAAAATTGGTAAACACGGTCTTATTTGACCTTCATTTCCAGCTGAAATTATTAAATGACACGAAATATAGAACGCAAAGGCAATAGTTAATAATAATTGAAATTATATAGTGGCATCTTACCTGTTTCAGAATTCAAAAACTCTGAAAAATCAAGCTTTCTGGCCGCTGAAACACGCTTACTTACTTCACCAGCCAACTTGATGGGGTTATCAGGTTCATGCATCGAATGAAGCTCAGTTTCTAAACCGCACAATCAGTGCTTCGCTCTTTTGTGAAGAAATGAGCACACGTATCGAGGTGGTGATTTAACGGTAGAGACTAGATGGCAGGACGAGTCTTACTCTACTCGTAACTCAATTTCGAAAAAAATGTGGGTTATCAGGTTCATGCACCACACCCTGGAATTATTACAAGACAGAAAGCTGGTCATGACCAAAGATAAATTCATTTTGATTAACGATGTAACAATTATTGTTTAACTTTTAACAGAATCATAATATTTCACATTATAATAAATTCCAATTTATTACTTTAAAAGAGAGCTGATTATCATTATTCGTTACGTGTAATCCTGTAGTAGATATTTTCATAAGATTTTCAGATTCCTCGCCACTCCGTATGGATGGCAGATTGAGTAATTGGTTGCAGAGTAAGTAGGAACAATTATGAACTTCGAATCCAATTAACTGAGCTAGTACGACATAGTTTTGGATGAGAAATATGAAAATTACGTAGGAAACATCAGGGTTACAGTCGTAATTATTTCCTGGCGCTCAAATCAATAACTAAATTAATCGGAAAATAATTACGAGTGTAATTCAAACGAAACTAGTTAGGAATCTAACGTAATTAATAATTCGTAAAATATGAATTTTGCTGATAGAAAAAGGGCTTGTTTCAATATCTCCTAAACTATGGCCAATTTTCCGATTCTTGAGGCAAAATCCTGTTTGAAAATTTTTAAACTTTCAGAAAATATCTTCATGTACCCCATTCGGACTATGTCTGTGCTCTCTAGATGCATTTTCTCGAACTAGTGATTTTTCAACATTTAAAAATTCGGTCATCTTTGATAAGCTGCATCTCTTAAACTATTAGTTCTAGAACGCTGCGGTTTGCACGACTGATTGTGTGTACTTTGCTCTTATTTTTTGTTTTGGACCAGTATTTTGAACCCAGGCAACCTGAAAAGAAGGGCGAATATTTAAATAAAATTTTTGTCGAAAATGACGTGTTTTGGAAATGTTTTTGCTAATTTCTGGAAAACGAAACCTCTGGTGGAAAATGCTCTTTACCACCTTTGTAATCGCCATTAAATTTCGAGTTAGGACTGAAGTTTTAAGAAGAATTGGGCTCCTGTTGAAGTTTCCAAAGTGCAACTTTACATCACTTGATGTCGCTGCAGTTAGTCACTGCGGTGCACAGTGTGTAATTTTGATCATGTAGGAGGAAAAAATTAATAACTCTCTTTCAAATTAATTTCTCGTAGATTTTGAAGATGTTGTGTAAATACTTTACGAGTAAACAAATTTGCTTGTATAACTTAAATTTTTACGAAATATTTTTTATAATATTTAGAAAATTTGAATTATTGTATTAGCCCTCATGACGATAGTAAAACGTTACATTTGTTTAATATTATTGGACATAATATTTGAATTTTACAAAGCATACTATGTAAGAAAAATAAAATGAAAATATACATGAATAAAACGCCAAAAATGAAAAAATAAAAATAAAAAATACAGTGAGAGGAATTTACAACAAATTAGTTTGAACACAACTTAGTTTAAATCACAACTCGCGTATTCTTGTAATGATGATTCTTTGAAGTATGCCGTCTCCTTTACCTTATTCCTTGATTCTAATAACACCAAAAGTTCAGGTTTCACTTTTTCGAGTGCAGTTGTAGGTTTGGCGCGTAAGCCACAAATGATCGGATCTGAGCTAATAAGCAGCCTACGGAGCAAATACATATCTGTATCTACTCTTGAAGTTTTTCTAGTACTTTGTTTTCGTCACTTTTTTTTCTTCTCTTCTCTCTTGTCATGTTCGAATTTCTGAACGATAAGAAATATGTAAAATGCACTCAAAAATTGGTCGGCAAAAGCTAGTCGAAGAAGGGGCTGACTTTTCCCAAACAATATTTTTAATCTCATCAGCAATATTGTAAATTTGTATAGGTACCATTTAAAAACTAAACTAACTTTCGTCAGTATATTGTTCTTTAGAAAATATTTGTTTATATCTGTTTTAATTAGACCCATCACATTCCTACTTAATGATTATTTCAAAATAGGTAGTTTGAAGCAAGTGTAAAATTTCTGTCATTATTTGAATTTTAAATGTCCATGCCACAGTGTGATCAAATGTTTGGAGGGGAATTTCAGCTGATCTTTCTGTAAGTCTAATTTCTGCTGGTTAGTATAACTGTTCAGCTTCCTTCACTTTGTGATACGGGGTACAGAAATTACGACGAGTTGAAACATTGGCAAATCAAAGCAATCATGGCACCATCAAAGCATGTGCCTGATCTACTGGCAATGATAGAGATTTTTGAAGAATGGATCGTCGGGATTTCTTATTTGTAGTTCTCCTATTGGAAGAGGCTTCATAGAGCTCCTTAAATATAGTTGCCGAATCTCTTTTGTCATGCTTCCTTAGTTTCATTTCAATGGGTATGGATAATTCTTCTGATCTAATGCTTCTTCTAATCCCACAGTATCTGAAGGACTTATTAGGTCTTCCAGCTCTATTAATTTTGACATTTATTTGTGATGGACCTGGAACTGCCTCTAATATGTAATCAGGAAAGGTAAGAGTTTCTTGCAGCCAGAAAGAATTATATTACAGAAACGGCTCTTTATTTCTCACGGATTTTTCCCATCTGGTTTCACTTTTTTGACAAATATACCTAACGTAAGACTTAATGTCGTCCAAAAATGCTTTTTGAGGTTCTATAATTCCTAATTAACGTAAGAAAACATTTAACACGGCTTCGAATCTCTCGTCAATCGATTTTTTTACCCATCTATAAAATAACAACCAGCGGGGAACTTGAAGAGTCTTTCTGTAAAAACCTATATTATTATTTAGATAAGCAGGTATAAGCAGCTAGTGTTTTCACGATGAAGAACCAAAAAGTACTAGTTTTAAAATGCATGTGGCCCCAAGGTGTGTATAACACACAAAAACTCTACTTGAATTTAGAGAATGTGTAATTCATTTAATATAAATCACTGACCTTTTCCACTAATGTTTTTAGGCACAACAAAAATCAATACTTAAATATTGTCCACATAAAAATAATCGTAAAACCATTTAAATCACTTCTAGTAAACCCACAAATCACAGAATGAGACATGGTGTATCCCGACCAAGAGAACTTCACGGACTCAAAAGGGTCATTCAGAGCTGAACACTGCCCGGCGGCGAATGACGTTTTTGAACATGCATCATGTAGTCCATGTGACCTTCAATAGAAAGTTAACTACGCTTTTACATAGTTGACACATATTACTACGCAGAAATATAATAATTTTACTATTTCAGTTCAATCGAAAATTTAATTTTTCCAGCTAGTTGGCCAAAATTACACACTGTGCGGAGGCGGGATTTTCTCCAATCAGGTCTTCATTTTCTGCAATCTGTCAGCTAGATGGAATTCAGTCGCTGACCGGAGGAGAATTCTGTCGGCCGACTGTTCTGATCGGTAGTTTTCCGTGGTTTCTCCGATCAACACTAGGCGACTGCTGGAACAGTACCTCAACAAACGAACCACGTAACTCGCGCGCTCTATCCTTCCTCTTGTCCTAACACTACCTCACATGCGCGGGAACTCGTCCGGCTGTGTGATTGATTGATTTTTTCGTGTTTCCGAGCGCGTCAACTACTTCGGTCATTAGTCCCGTTAGTGTAGTGCATGTTTTTCCCCGGGAGATGGCGGTGATCTTCCCCCGCTGGATGGCGAGATCCGGCGCCGACCTATCGTCGGCTAGTGGGGTTTCCCCCTAACCTGGACTCTCCCACCAGCGGGGCACCGCCCCAGCCGGGACAAGCTCTAAGCTCCCGACCGGTCTCCCGAAATATGTGGTAGTGTAGTGCATGTTAGTGTAAGTGTATGTGTAAGGGGAGAGGATAGGACAAGGAATGGGAAGGACAGATCGCGCGCGTTCCGTGGCCCGTTTGGTAGGGTACTGCTCCGACATTCGCCTGGTGTTGATCGGAGAAACCACGGAAAACTACCGATCAGAACAGCCGGCCGCTAGAATTCTCCTCCAGACAGCGACTGAATTCGACCTAGCTGAAAAGCTAGTGTCGATAATCCTGCTGCCGTGGGGAGTGTAACCTAGGACCTCCCGGTCAGAGGCGCTGCAGTGACATCAGTTGATGCACTGAGCTACCGCTCCCGGTATGTTACTTGAGTGAGCTAGCTGCACCAAAGAGTTCTTTTGGCCGCAGGATGTCACTGATGTGCGACGAGCACCCACTCGTTCAAGTGCCCGTTGCTTGAATTCATTCAAGCGTCAGATACTCGGTCGAGTGAGCTGCATTCGAAACCTGCTCGGAATGCTACTTAGTGTACAATGACGGAGAGTAAAGAGAAAAATATGATAGAAAATAAACTTCACAGCAGTGAATACAAGCTAAAGAAAAAAGATGTGAGAAGTGAACTTTGGAAACAGATTTTATTAGTTATTATTTAATGTTATTTTTTGGATATTATTTTTATTAAGCAAGACAAGAGTCATCAGACAAACTTATTGACACCCGAGCAATTGTGTGATTTTTATTGATCCACAAAGCCAAAAAGTGTATGAATCCTTAAGTATCAAATATTGTACAATGTTCTTTGCATGCATCTACTTTCTATTATTTTTTAGACCAAGAGTCTTTGGATTTTTATACATTTTAGTATTTGCTCAGGCAGTGAGCGTGACACGAAAAGTCAAATGGTCATTGTTCTATGATAAGCGGACACTTTGTACCTTTTCCTTCCGTGAGTTTTTAACCCACGCCCTGTGAAGCGACGCTCATCTTTCGATTAGTGACGTGTAGGTTATCTTGTTTCCGGTGCGTCTGCGAAACTGCGTCCTACGTGCGCGTTACATCTTGCTCCGGGAGCGGAAGCTCAGTGCATCAACTGATGTCACTGCAGCGCCTCTGACCGGGAGGTCCTAGGTTCCCACTCCCCACGGCGGCAGGATTTTCGACACTAGCTTATCAGCTAGGTCGCATTCAGTCGCTGTCTGGAGGAGAATTCTAGCGGCCGGCTACTCTGATCGGTAGTTTTCCGTGGTTTCTCCGATCAATACCAGGCGAATGCCGGAGCAGTACCCTATCAAACGGGCCACGGACCGCGAGCGATCTGTCCTTCCTCTTCCATGCCCTATCCTCTCCCCTTACATAGACACACTAACATGCACTACACCAATACACTACCACACATTCCGGGAGACAGGTCGGGAGCTTAGAGCTTGTCCCGGCTGGGGCGGTGCCCCGTTGGTGGGAGAGTCCTGGTTAAGGGGAAACCCCACTAGCCGACGGTAGGTCGGCGCCGGATCTCGCCATCAAGCGGGGGAAGATCACTGCCATCTCCCGAGAAAAAACATGCACTACACTAACGGGACTAATGACCAAAGCAGTTGACGTGCCCGGAAACACGAAAAAATCAATCAATCAATCAGTCACATCTTGCACGCCGCACTTTTGTAATTCCATTCTAGAGTTGTTTTGAAGAATGGTAAAATATTTGCTGAGTGAATTTAACACATACTTAGGTTTTTGCTTTGTATTATATTATTATTGTTTATTTCTATTTAGTATAATAGTTATTAGTTTTTTATTACATTATTAACATTATCGAAATAATTTCTAGAATAAAAAGTAATGTTACACCATATTTAATTTTCGTAGATTAAGTACTATTTAGAAGTATGTCATTGTCATGTTTACTGATAATTTTCGAAGGTCTTGCGAACATCTGGATTAAAATATTAATAAATATTACCCACATATTAAAATATTCAAAAATTCTTAAATTTCAATGAAACTTCTTTGTATTACCCCTATGTGAAGATAAATTTTAATAATATCGAAATAAATGAAATAGCTATTTCTATTCCGTTTCTCAGACATAACTTTTGCTATCTCATTCTTGGAAAATTCAATTATACACCGCACCACTCTTGTATCTTTCTACCAACATCTATTTGTGACCGCAGTGTTCTTTTGATACGTTCGAAGATATAGGAGTTCAGTTTTTAACTTTAGTATTGGTTTCGAAAAATATAGTATGTAAACTACATTTGTATATTATTGTAATATGCCCTCTAGGTGCACTTTGCTCCATAACCTCTATCGCTCAAAATGAAACACGTCCGATGGAAGTTTTATCGTCGATGTCTCAAAGCGTTACGAGAACGGCTTTCTGCCCCGCGGATAACGCTTACTCGAGTATGCGGGATTCCAATATCGTGTACTCGAGGACGGGATGCTTGAGCGAGTACGAGCAAGTATAATCGGGAAGATGTAATGCTCTAGTCTGTACCCCACTGGTGGATGCCTGGTTGTGAAAAATAAACTTTGCAAGGTGGCAATCAACCCCGCAAGATATTTAAAAGGAGAAGATCCACTTCCTGCGCGAAAAACACATAATATATTTACGGGACTAAGAACCTTAGCTGTTGACGGGACCGGAATCACTAAGCAGTGAATCTATGTAACGGAGTTACACAAGTGATTGTGCCCCTGTTTGTTAGGCAACTGCGTATGCACAGGTGTCATGCAGGCCACCATCATGAGGATTTTTCAACATCAAAGCTGTAAAGAGAACGATTTTGATGTCCTTCCTATTTGGCTCCCAGTCAAAAACGCTTTTACACAAGCGAGGTACCAAAAAGAGAAAAATACGAACGAAGGTCACTTTATATTGACTGGATCGCAGCTTCCCTTTATTGATAAAAAGCTACGAAATTTGCGTTGTTTGAAATGTACGGTTATAATGGAAATACTACGGAAACATTAATGGGATGAGGAAGTTCAGATTATTATTTGGAAATTGTAATTCACACATTTTGATTCATATATTGGTTTCATATAAGATTGATAGTTGATTTGCTGTTACAGGCCAAATCAATATTCATGTATGTATGTGTAAAGATCATGGTAAATATAAAACATGTTGCATTTCCAAGAATATACATTATTTTCTGTCGTAACTTTCAATTTGAACAGATATTTGAAACATTTGTCTGACTTTCAAGGGCAAATATAAATGTAACTCAATAATATTACCACCGTAAGTTCATTGGCAAAAGCGTTTATTTTCGTCTCTTAAATTCGCCATATACGTTTGTAACATGCCCTTAAGTGGGAACTGCGTTGTCTCGTATTGTAATGTGAAATCGTATTATGAGGAATTCCACTGTAACGGGCACGTTCCACCAGCTTAACGTGCTTACATTCAAAGGTTTTCTGTTTCCTTGGAATGAAATTATTTTAACTTAAAACAGTATCTTTTGGCCCTTTTTTATAAAAGTAGAAAAATGGAATATTTTTCAAAAAGTAAATTCCAATCTCTTAAAAAATGGTTGCAACAGATTATTCGAAAACTAAGTCTAAATGGAGGTGGCTATAAACCAAATACAATATCTGAGAAGTGGCACGCCTTCAGTTCACAAAAATGGCGACTAAGTAAAGAAGTGTATAAATATTGCACTCATTGAAATATTTTCCGTCTTTATTATCGAAGTAATAATTAACAGAAATTTAATATAATGGGTGTTGCCTAAATATGACGAGCATAACATACTTGAGTTCTCACCCTTGTTTTGCTTTTCTGTATTTGTTAATAATTATAGTTATATATTTACAGTTGTTTGCAGAAAAATAATGTAGTTAACTTTATTAGCTATATATTTTATAAATATCCTTTCATTAATAAATGCCTTTCTTTTCACAGCAATACAATTTTCCATGCTACTTGTCTATCCAAGTACTTCACTAGTCATATCACTTGACTATCCCTAACTCCATCTCTTGATTGAGGAAGAGATTATTTATTAATAATACACGTGTATTTTTGGGGAGTGGATTTCTCGTGAGTTAATTTGTTTTTGATTACTTTTATACGTCAACGTTTTGGCCACTTATCAATGCTGAAATATTTCTGGAGTACGCTTTAAGGAGTTAATCAGGTTTACATGCGATTTTATTTCCACAATGTGTAACTTGAGAAAAATACCCATAATGATTTGATTTGGAACATCCATTAGCACTTTTAATCTGCACCATTTTAATTTAATATGTCCCAAAATCATACAAACGGCATGCAAAATATTGAAATCTTTGACTAGCTGCGAAAACAGAAATTGGGTCTGAGAGTTTCAACTTCACATTATCACGGATTGAGCGAATTAGTGATATCGCAGACGCCTGAAAAGTAGGCCAAGCCTCTGACTGAGTCGTTGCGCTATCGGGAATAAACGTTTCACGAACTGCGCTAAATCTGTGTCCACAGAATGAGTCTTGTCATTTAATTTTGCGCGTGCGTCCCACGCTTGCAATGGCGCACACAGTGCAATCGTTTAGGCATGCGACTTTTCTCGGAATGAGACTCGTGCAACAGCGCACTCGATCAGAAGATGCGATTTACGACGTCTTGACCGTGCGTTTCTTCCAAAGAACAAATTGTGTGTACTCTTGAAATAATGAGGCTGTATTTCTAGCCCCATTGAAGCTTTATTTAATTTTATGTCTTCGCTACGCAGTAGAAAGGAAGTTATGCAATGCTGCGCGAAGAAACGGTGAATATTCGGCAGAAAAACTCTTAATACCGGGTTCTGATAACTAAAAGGTGAATGAATCCAGTTTCCAAATTTAGAAAAATCCTCTAAGACGTGGTGTAGCCAGAATTCATGTTTTGTGGGACCTTGATACCAAAAAATTGAATGACGCCAAAACGTATGTCTGTCTGTCTTCCGTCTGTGAACAACGGTAGCGGTGAAACCGTTCAGCCGACTTTCTCCAAAATTGATATTCCACGATCGATCTGGCTGATGTCGTGGCCCCTTGAATTTGAAATTTAAATTTAAATTTTGGAGGATACTTTACATGAAGCCCCCTGAGATAATTTCCATATGTTCAAAAAAATGGGTCCATCGTTTTTTATTAAATTTTGTTGTTGCATAGGGTGAAGAACGTTTAAGAGAATGAATGGTGCAGATCTCTCGTTCGTTGAAAAATCCTAATTTTTCGAAAATTGTAAAAACTCAAACTTTTTTCGGACTGTTCCTACAACTAAAATATTCAAGATAGAGATTTTTTCTCTTAATGAAGTATGCTCCTTAAAGATAGATTTTGAAGCAAAGCCACTTGTAGTATTTCGATAATTTGAATATTTTCCGCGTCATTTTGCATGAAAATACGGGCGAGAAAGTACGTGCTGTTTTAGCACCATTGGTTTTTTTCTTCAGAAGATGTCTTAAAGAATATGTTGAAGTCCTGTGGACAAAAGTGCTACAGTGTTTACTATAACAACTCTCTCTGTCACGCGCGGGTGCTACATTAGAGACCTTGCGTTCTTGATAGCGTTGCAAAGACGAACTGCAGACGTTGGCGCTGTCCAGAAAAGCGTGTGAGTTGCATATGCTTAATTATTGGGATAAAACGTTTCAAAAGATCATGTAATGAGATCCTGATGAAGAAACGTTTTCTGGTCCAATTTATTTATTCAGTAGTTTTGTTAATTGAAAATTATAATTCAAGGTATATATACCATGTGTAATACATACCATTCGTGTAAACGCGCTCGAACACACCCACATACTCTAAGGCATTGGTGTTTATGTTTACAATGCGCATAACTCACAGAACTATCCGAGACTCACATTTACACAATCTTCGTTGCTTCCGATATGAACGGATGTGTCTTATTTCTAGCAGAGAAAAGGAAGGCCTGTATTTCAATCTGCGATGGCCTATTTCCTTTACTTTTTTAAAACTGCGCCACAGAAATCTGCCCAAACTACATCCTTACAGTTGTCTATTAGTCTTTATTAGCTCTGATAATGTAACACAATAATCGAATAATAAATAATGGGTTATTAATCGTTTTGGTATATTTATATAGGCCGAAGATCCAACAATTATCTAGTTTTCTTGATAATAATGAAGGAAGAACAACAATTTGTTCTCGTCTAAATGTGTTTGTGGCATAATATCTTTGTAGTTAGGTTCATCGAACGCCGAAAATAGCCGTACGTCGTTAACAACATTGTCTTCGCGGAAGATAATGTATGTTTTTACTGCGGTTGACGCATTTTGTGCCTACACGCTTTCTGCCGCGTGGGGCTGTGCGTGATAATTCCTTGCCAGTGCCGCGCCTCGGGGCCCCGTTGTTGTCCGTATCTTCTCTCAACTCTCCTTTACCAGATAAGATATGAAAATATGCTCATTCAAAAGTTAAAGAATTATTTTTGCAGCATAACTGATCATGTACCAGATATTATATTAAGATTGATAAAGTATAACAAATGTGTAGGTTCTTTTAAAAGCTTAAATCATTAGTAAAACTGCGGATTGTATCTTCTTAAAGTATTTACACTCTGTCGACCACTGAATCGTTCTATTAGATTTTTTTCTCCGGCTATACTGGGTGACTCAGAATCAATACTACAAGTTAAGTTTCTAGATCACGTTTGGACAAAAAAGGATTCTGTATTGTTACGAATTTAAAATAGAAGTTGGTACGAGTGAATCATCTCGTAAAGAAACGAACTATTGAGTATTATGGGTTGCTATACAGGTATGTTTGTTTAGAGAGACGCTGGCTAGAAATTGAAAGAGATGGCCGCATGACGATGTTTTGATATTTAAAGTAAAACTCTTGTTAATATACCCAATTCGTAGCGTCTTCAAGTGATTAGAAGATTGGCTAAACCTTGGGGAAGATATTAGTTATAATTATTCGGTGGTTCAGGAATACAGAACAAAATATTCGCAGAAGCGGAGCCGGTGACAGATTGATTAGCCATCCAGAACATACGAACAATACACTTATTTTTATTTGACAATCCACTAGAGGGAGGAGGACGGTCAACAACGTACGATAAGTGGAAAGCAGCTGCAGCTACAATTATTGAAAATACCGATTGTCACAGGCGCCTATGGGAGCAAACACTGTTGCGGGACGAAGTTAATAGATATGTAACACTTATGCTCATCAAATCGAATGTTTGATGAGTTGCCTAACAATTATAGGTAAATCATACAAGTGTAACTTATTCACATGAAATTTCCTAACACGCTCACAAGGAGAAAGTCATCATCTACAGCACCCTTGATACTGTAGAAATTTGTAACATTTATTCTAATGTTACATGCTCTTATTTTAGTCTGAAGGTATTGAAATTAGTAAAACATTTCGAATTTGATATTTTGGTGATAAAATTTATTTTGAATGCTACAAACCCGAAGAAATAATGTATGAAATGTCATCTCATTGACGTGGTGGAGTTTCGCATTTTAATTTAGTGTACTTCACACATTATTCCGTAAATTCAGAGAAAAAGGAAAAAATCGACTTCAAGAAGATAGAGTCCGAGATTTTGAGTGAAATCGTCTAAGATGAAATCATAATAAATGTTTACTAAATATGTGATTTCATTTTTATTCTCTTTAAAACAATGCTTGCACAGAGGTGTGTCCTTCCCTTGAGTGACAGTGGTCTGCAGGAGAAAGAGAGAATGACAGAGGAATAGAGGAGAACCAGAGAGAGAATTGCATTGTAAGGAAATGATATGTACTCAAAGTAGAACGAGTCATTTTCTTACAAGATCGTTCGGTTTCCTGAAATATTGTAAGTGACAGTACTAGTCCCTCCCCCCAGATTAACATTTTTTTAAATTTGAGCTTCATCTGTTATTTCATCCAAAGTCGCTCTCCAAACCTTCGATTTTGGGCCCTGAAGCATCTCGCGGCTGTGGCGTTGATATCCAGTTGGGTTCTTTTTCTTCTGGTGGAGTTGGGGGAGCAGCTGGATCCAATGGTGGCGGCGCCTTTGCGAGTCCAGCCTTCCAATCGGGCGCGAGGTCAGTGCGCCCTAAAAAGAGCAACGCAAATCCAACACCGACTGGCTTACAACGTCGCGAAAAGTGTTTCACAATTGAATCTCAGATCTCGTAAGTTGCATCTATAAAATTCTAAATATATGATGTATCATCCTATTTAAGTTTAATGAAAAGCGGTTGGTACTAGTAACGACATACTTTTTTACTTTAAGTTTGCAAATGATACTCTTTTCCTTTTTCTGTTTTTATTCATCGTTACGTAATTCTTACGTAGTTCGGGTGAATGCTCATTACGCAAGGATAGTGGCGGTAAGCAAGTCAATGTGAAGGACTGACGGCCAATGAGTAATGCATTCGCTTTTTCTATTATTTCTCAAATGGTTTTGGTGGGAATTATCATAATAGTCTTTGATTTAAGTTCTTTGTTATGTGGTTTTCTCATTAATATCAATATTATTTTTCTGAAAAATCAAAATATTGTGATATACCAAAATGACGAACCATTTCTATTATGGAAATGTCATTTTATATGACACAGAATATAGGAATGTCAGTAGACTATCGCGAGGGGGTCGCTATGTGACAAATAAACAACGGGCGTTAAGGATCATTTTTCGTTAGGTTGAAATGACAGAGCAGAGGCGGAATAAGCATTGTTTTGGGAGACAAAAGAAAAAGATATAAATTTCGGATGCTTCCGAGTTTTTAGAACATTCATTCGCTCAAGCAACACGGTGATGAGCGAGTCGGCTCTTGATATATTTTACTAGATCAGGAAAGGCTGTAATTGACAGTTGTTTAAATTAACTATCGTTTTTTTATATTAGGATAGAGCGTTCTAGGAGGAAGTAAAATTCGTGCCTAGGCGCCCACCCGAGACGCAAATGAGGTAAGTCACGGATTATAATAGTATCGCCGTGAGAATTTTGAACCAGATCACGGACATTACGTGAGGACTTTATCCAGAAGCAAGATTCTGCTGCGTCGACGGAGAAGGTTCTACGGAGCGCCATCGAACGAAGAAGTGAAGAGCGCGCGAAGACCCAAGAATGAATAACAAGGTTTTATAACTATTGTAATATAGAGAAAACTGGTCATGACCAAAGAATGATTCATATTTGATTATCATTATAATAAATTCTAAATTGTTAAGTTGAAAGAAAGCTGATTATCATTGTTCGTTACGTGCAATCCAGCATTTTAATATTTTCAGATTCCTCGCCACTCCGTATGGATGGCAGATTGAGTAATTGGATGCAGAGTAAATAGCAACAACTTCGAACCCCAATTAACTGAGCTAGCACAACATAATTTTGGAAGGAGAGATATTTAAATTACGTAGCAATCATTAGGTTTCAAGTGTAACTTTTTTCTAGCACCCAAATTGCATTTATCAGTAATAATTATGTTTCAAAATGTCCCTCCAAGTGGGGCTTGTTTTTAAATAGAAAGACGGTGCTTATTTCAAATTGGCACCAGTCAACATCGAGAATGTTTCAAAATACATTACATTTTTAAACAAATTAAAGTGAAAGTACTTTATTTTAAAGCCTTTAACAAGAGTTATTAGAAATATTTTACCAAGAGTTAATTTAAAAACTTTGGATATCGATTATTAAATATGATGTGAATAAAACCTCCCCCAAAAATATGCGAAGCAAGCAGAGATCCAATCTTTTCCCAGAATATTTTTTCTATAAAAATTAAAATTCAAAGATATTTTTCACAGTTTCTTATCTTGACGCTTTATCATATAATTCATATTATCTTTCGAGACCCCCAAAAATTCCTAGGAGACTGGTGGAGAAAAGGGTTGGAGTTTTTGTATACTCCATAATCTAAGGCACCAATAAATGTCTCTAAGAACTGCTTAACACTTCGAGAACGGCTACCGAAATATTTTAAGGCATACTTAAGCGATTTTCTGCTGTCTGTAGTCAACGTGCCACTGCTACGTATTTGTGTTTATTCTTCATTGGGCTGAAGTTCAAATCAGCCTCCATAAGCAAGTTTTACATTGTTCCAAGCTCTACAATATGTAAATTCTGAAGAAGAGTTACACGATGCCGAGGAGTTATCTAGAATTTTGAGAGAAATTCAACATCAGGAGATTTTGGGTCTGCCTCCTACGGATAAGTTTGAGACGGCTTTATCAAATTTGGAGGAATTTTTGGAAATGCCTGGCTTTGATGATCTTCCGGACACCCCTTAAATTGAGTCGCCTCTTGCCCATTCTGAAACCCATGAACAAGACAAAGAATTTCGCGCGGCTTGAGTTCGTCGTCAGCTAAAATCCCAAAGGCAAAACAAAGCATTGAAAGGACAAAAATAAAAATATTGAAAATAAAACCTACGGGTAGGTACGTGTTTCTTGCCACAACTAAAATTGTGCGATATTTTAACTGACTTCTTTTTATACATATCATATTGGATGAAATATATGTTCCATTGTTATCTTTAACCGGATTTAGCAAGTAAAATTTACGTCACAAATTCCAATCACGCACTTGGTAACATAGCCAAATCAGACTCTTTCAAAAATGTTCTAGAAATTCTAAACAAGCTGTCAGTTTAGAAAACATTAATTTCTCTTCTTCTTGTCTTGTAAATGACTGGTTAGAGGTAATAAGACCACGATGAATAAAGTTCAAAAAGTCTATTTAACAAATATTACACCAAACTAGAGCCGGGGGAATTTTGTCATCTTCAATGGTAGAAAACAAGAAAATGGGAAATTGTCCCGAAACTAGTTATAATATGTGTTAAAAACTTTATTGAATGATTATAAACGAATGATTACCTCACATCATTCGTTTATAATATGAATTATGAAAGGTCTCGGACCTGGAGAGACGACTCGGTATATCAACTGATGTCATTGGTTCGAGTCCCGACAGTGGCAAGGTTTTCGACACAGGCTTGTCAGCTAGGTCGAATTCAGTCGCTGTCTGGAGGAGAGGCCTAGAGGACGGATGTTCTCATCGGTAGTTTTCCGTGGTTTCTCCGATCAACACCTGGCGAATGCAGTGCCCTAACAAACGGGCCGCGGACCGCTCGCGACCTTTCCTTCCTCTCCCTTGACCTATCCTCACCCCCTTACACACACGTGCACTAACATGCACTACACATGCCGGGAGACCGGTCGGGAGCTTGGAGCTTGTCCCGTCTGAGGCAGTGCCCCGCTAGTGGGAGATATCTGGTTGGGGAAACTTCGCTAGCCGATGGAACGTCAGCCCTGGATGTCGCCATCCAACGGGAGAAGATCACCGCCACCTCCCGATGAAAGAGCATGGACTACACTTACGGGACTAATGGCCTCGTTTAGGTGATGTGCCCGGAATCACTAACAACCAACCAACGAACAAGATCTCGGTCGAAAGCACGAAGATTTTTTTTGGGAGTGGGTTAGGTCGCATCAACATCTAGGTCATTAGCGACTAATGTTGGAGTTAACGGAGTGGTATCTATGAAGATGAAACGGCATGGCGATGATAAGGGGTCAAAGGACGAACACAAATACAAACATACCCAAGGTGGAACTCGAACCCGCGACCCTTCGGTCCGAGATCGCAACGACACTACTGCCTTAGCGTGTCTTGCCTAGATGAGAGTCAAAGAGAGTATCAGTTGGCTCTCCTTGGGCTCCGGGTCGCGAGAGGAGGCACGCGGCTCAGCACGCGGTGGCTCACGTGGCCCCTCACGCGTCGTGCGGCGAACCTCAACGCAGCGCTGCCATCCCACTGCCGGGCTATCGCCCTTTCCCCTCCCGCGCCGCGCCTCCCCCCGGGTGACCTTAGCTCAGAGCTGGGGCAACTACCGCAGACGGCGGGGAATGTGACCGAGAGGACGTAGGGTTTGATTTAAGAATCTGTATAATGCCATCCACATAACTAGGGGGCGGATTTTGATGACATAAAGTATTGCCAAAGTGATCAATAAAATGCTCTTAAAATACTTGAAAAGTGCCCTAAAACCAATGAAATAATCTTATCAAAACTAGTTCGGATGAACAACTCAAGCTGTTGGATGCGTTACTGATGTAATCGAGGTCCTTTCCATTCGTTCGAGTGAACTCAACTTGCAAACGTTTGTTTTGGACTGTTCTTTACCAGGAAATCTGTCTTTCATTTTACCGAAATCGACTGAACCGGTAATGGCGCTGATATACATCGCAAAAATTACACACCCACAACGGCTGTCAGAACCATTTTTGAGCGAACAAATACTGAGGCTACTGAGCAAATTTTCGGAAAAAGGTAAAAAATGACTTATCAGTCGAAATCGACCAAAAATGCAAAATAATGGTCTATAAAAATGGGTCATTTCCTTTTCTCATAACATAAAATAAATTTCTATACTAAACGGAATTGTTCTAAAGTGAAAAGAAAAAAATGACATTTCATTAAAATCCGCTCCCTATACATAACAAACCTATAAAATATCTACGTCTTTTCTTAGGCACCCGCCTTAGTTGGAAAAAAACACATCGACAATAAAGTTATACTAGCAAAAATTAAATTACACCAACCAATAATAAATAGATCAGCTAAATTACCCTATAATACTGTCTTACTGGTATTCAAAATTATCATACGACCACTATTATTATTTGCATGCCCAGTTTGGATCAGCACAGCCAAATTATACACCAAAAACTCCAAAAAATCCAAAATCAGTTCCTGTGCACCGTCACCAATGTTCCATGGTACGTCTCCAATGCACAACTCCATAAAGAATTCCATTGGTAATGAAATTCACTTCCTCTAGACTTTTATTATTCTGCAGTTTGTCCATCTATATTGCCGAAAAATAATATCAAATTTGAAATTAGAGACCTCGAATACAAGAACACTCAAAGTTTTGTCACAATTTAAGGCGTTTTAGTCCGCCATATTGGATCCGTCATTTTGGTTTTCGACAAAAGAATATCAAATTTGAAATCACTGACCTCCAAAACTTAAATAGACTCATTTTGAAAACCATTTGAACCCGTTTGATAATTTAGGCCAAGAAATCGGCATTTGGCATCAGTGTGCGGCGGCAGGAACTTCGACACTAGCATGTCAGCTAGATCGAATCCAGCTCCCCTCAGTAACTGCGTTTGTCCAAAGAGAGATCTCTGGACCGTGTGTGACCCTGCCTTCCGCGCGGGTTAAGTGCGACGTGAGGCGATGGAGATCTTTCGGCCGTCGTGGTTCCTCGCTCTGCGATAAAGCCGCGTCGCGGTTCTTCGCGTGTCAGGGTTCGCCGATCGTGCAGACACACGAGGCTATACAAAGTCTGCAAAGTGCCTTCTCGGAATAATAATATTTTTTATTATTCGCAACAACCTTACTCCACTAACTGTAACTACATTGTTCGTTGCGTTTTCATTAAACGTTTTATACACCAATAAGCATAAACGATCCAAATATTTGTAGTAACACATTTTGTCAGTGAGTCACATATTTTGTGAGTTTATACGATGTGTGTTTCACCAGCAATGTTGGCTCATAGCATCAACTGAAGCCCCTGCAGTGCCTCTCACTGGGATGTCTTGGGGAGTCCTGACGGTAGCAGGGTTTTCGATAGTAGGCCCGGTGGGTCGAATTCAGCAGTTTCAAGGAGAATTCTAGCGGCCGGCTGCTCTGATCGGTAGTTTTCCGTGTATTCTCTGACCAACACCAGGATAATGCCGGAGCAGTACCCTAACAATCGGGCCACGGACCGCGCGCGATCTTTTCTACCTCTTCCTTGTCCTATTCTCACCCCGTATTTACTCTCTCTCTCTCTCTCTCTCTCTCTCTCTCTCTCTCTCTCTCTCTTCCTCTCTCTGTGTCTGTCTGTCTCTCTCTGTCTGTCTCTCTCTCTCTCTCTCTCTCTCACACACACACACACACACACACATACATGCTCTACACTATCATTCCTGTAAGAAGACCAGTCGGGAGTTTAGAGCTTGCCCTACGGGTGGGAAATACTTGGTTGGGGAAAGCCCGCAAACCTATCTGTAGCTCGGCGCCGGATATCGCTTCCAGCAAGGGGAATATCACCGCCGCATCCGATGACAATGACCTTAGCTGTTGACGCACCCAAAATCACTAATCAATCAATCTAATATTCGTGCTCTAATTTGATGAGTCAAGTAAAAAAAGGCACGTGAAATGGAATGTATATAAAATACAAACCATATATCTTATTAGTTAGCTAATAATAAGTTGTGCTATAATTCAAAACGAGTGTGTCCATTCATTTTATGAAATCTTAGAAAATCTCTTGTTAAATATTGTGCCGCCTTACCCCAAAGAGTCTGAAACGTTCAACTTCTTTTTTGCAGGAAGTTATTCTTCTTTTCGTTTGCTGACCATGGCGTTCTGAATTACTTACAGAAGAGAATGAGTTTTTTGGATGAGTGAGTAAAATTGCATAACTTATTTCAATGAATGTTATATTAGTTGTACCTCCAGAGACATTGGAACCGTGGGTATTTTCCGTCACATTAAGTATTTATTTGAAGATCTGCTCGATATGATCTTGCATTATTACATGTGCCAAAGGTTTAGTGTCTTACCAGCGCTGTGTAAGGGTCAAGGGGACTACTGTCACCCGTCACCATCCATAACCGAACTTTCGAAATACTAGTTACAATAGTCGGAAAGTCATGAGCTACCCCAACTTGCAGCGTACGGACGGTCTAGTCATGCAGTGCTCAATTATTCATGAAACTAGAAAACTTAGTCTCTTCTGGCGCATGTAATATCTTGTGAAGCAATGTGCTAACCAAATTGATGAATAAAGAGACAGAAAATATGTTAGGGAACCCAGAAAGATGGGTTGTAAAATCAACGTATTAGCTACGCATGTTTCAAATTATGCTGTTCCGACCCCCTTACGAAATTCGCAGTGACATGTTTTTGTACAGCCTCTTACGATGATTGTCTGAAATTTGGATCTCTTTTGTCAAACAGACTGGGTCTCTTCTAAATTCTGGATTAATCAACGTTTTTCTGGCACTCCATCACCCTTCGTAATGGTGAAGTGAGATTTTGGGTCCTCAAGAGCAAAAGGAGATAAGCTTTGCTGTGCGAATTTAATGTTGCTTCATGAAGCTCCGCAATTTTCTGAGCGTCCATTCATGGCATTGTCATAAAACACTGATAAAGTCTCTCTACGCTCAGGCTTGCATGTAACAATATGGAGATTTTCTCTGACGTCTTTCGTCAGTGAATATTTGCTCCACATCTGGGAATGTCGGTAGGGTGAAAAGGAGTGCGACGAGTAAGCCTTGTCAAAAAGCGCCCAATTATACGAATTCGATTGAAGTGCAATATTCAAAAGTGTCTTTTCAAGGCATGCATGCCAGACAGATGTAGGAAGGTAATGGGGCAAAAGAAATCAGTGTTGAATGCATGCCTATCATACACACTTGATCGGCATTCCGGTGTTCACCGTTGCACACGAACGTCAAATGTTTCCAGATATTCAGAAGCTGTTTAACATGAACGATACGTACCATGACAGAATCATTTGTTCGGATAATACAGAACAAAATACTTTTAATGTGTATTTCACAATCATGTAGGTAAGGACTAAATTAACGTTCTTGACGAATGGCAACCAGTTTTATCTAAATTCAAGATTTTAAAAATAAATTTGTCATAATTGTATATGTGTGACATTACACGTTAATAAAATATTTATCTTGTTAATGACTGAAAACACTTTGGTAACGTTACAAACTTGCAATAACAGTTAAGAGTTTTTCCCCATCTGTAAACACATTTAAAATATCTTTGTTGATTCACCTAAGTTTCGAGTTTAAAATTGGGACTACCGTTTCAGAAGACTGCGGATCCAACATAAAAGCGTTGATACTCTTTGAGAGCGTAAGATGAATAGAATGTTTTGTGAAATATTTGAGAAGAGGTCCTCAGTACCAGCTCCACCCACAACAAAGTCGCAAAGGAGATCCGGTTCGCTGCGCAGAGCTTCGTACAAAGAGCCATTGAGATCAACTGGTAGAGGGAAACAGCCGTTCAACAAAATTTCGCCATTCTATAGGTCGAGCCTCTCCATTCAGCCTATAGAACGAATATTTTCAGCAGAATCCCTTCATTTCGTCTTTGCTGAATAAGATTGTCTGCGTTTCAATGAAACATATTTAATTATAGTCCGTAGGCTTATAAACAGAGGCATTCTTTACCGATAATAAAGTATAAATTGCATTTCTCTTTCCTTGCGATGAATAGAAATGAATTTGAAAACGCCAGATTAAATTATCTTTTTTTTTCTCATTTAATAAGCTTATTAACATCCGAAGTGAATTTTCTCAAAAATTGCTTATTATCTAAATTTCTTGACTTAATGTAGGAGATCTATTGTGTATGAAATGGTAGTGCTTCTCTAGAAAAATAAGAGAATAACCATGGTAAGTTCGTCGATTCGTTAGGTAATAGCTCTAATTTATCTTTGTTTTCTTCACGTAAATTTAAAGAAAATAAAAGTTATATGTAATAATTATAAACATTGATTACACAAAATCGTGATTAATTTTATTTAATGCTCTTATTTAGCACGAAGATAGTGAATACGAAAATTCAGCAATATAATAATAAATACCTTTTTCTCTTTCAAGCTTTTTTCAGCTTCAAGTGGTGCCGATTTCGGCTATCCGCGCCAGATACCCACTATGTCCATCATCGAGACACACATTAGCCTTTACACTAGACACACACCTGAGGCCTCCTCCGTCTGTGGCCAGCAGACTCACAAGGCCTTCCGCAACAACACACATACATGAAAGACAAGGGACAAAGAACCATGCTCACGACGGGACTAGAACCCGCGACCCTTCAGACCGAGGCGCTGAGTAGGCACACGCTCTAGCCACCTGGGCCATTCAGGTCGGTAGGATAATTAATGCCATTCTCAATCGTAGCTTTAAGTGATGTAAAATTTCTAGAGTTAACTGACGAATTTCATAATGTTTTGAGATTAATGGGGAATGCCTTTACCTTCAATGCTTCAAGTGGGAGACATTTGACGAAACTGAAACTCCCAACTATAATACTGCACTGTCACTCCAGCCATCGCTTCTTTTACTGAGTGAGTGTGTGCGATCCCATCCAGGTTTCTCCAACTTGTGTGGCATCGCCCCAGCCGGGTCTAGCTCCAATCTCCCGACTGGTCTCCCGATGTGTCTGGCACTGTAGTACATGTAAATGTAAGTATATGTGCGGAAAGGGGGAGGATAGGAAGGGAGAGGAAAGGAATGGTCGCGCGCAGTCCGTGACTCGTTTGTTGGGGTACTGCTGCATACGTCGAGGAATGGTCGGGGAATCCAAGGAAGGCTACCGATCACAGCAGGAAATCACTAGAATTCTCCTCCAGACATGAGTTGAATTCAACCTAGCTATCTAGCCAGTGTCGAAAATTCAACCACCAGTGTTGGGAGACAATCCCTAAGACATCCCGGCTAGGGTTGCTGCAGACCGTGGCAATGATGGTAAACTCAGCCAGTACAGAGCTTCTTCGCCACTTATACCAGCACGTGTATTATTCTAAGTGGAGACCTCTGGACAATCAGGGTCGACCAGTAATCAAAGAGTAATTGGCCGGCGGGACGTCAATCCCGTGCGTGACGGCGCGTCTGCGTCAACGGTGCGTCTGCGCGGCGCGGCGCGTCCAACGTCCAAGGCCGCACCTGTGCAGATCCGCGTGGCGGCGCCAGCTGCTTTGCCCTTTGACCTCGCGCCCTCTGGCGGTTTGCCCGTGCAGCCGCTGCCCCTTCGCCCGCCCCCACCCCTACCGCCCACGCACATGCGCTTCGCAGAAGTTACAAGGGAGTCCCAGCCACTGCAGCTGGAACGGTGGGTTGAGAAATCTGTAAGATCCGCGGTCGGGCGGGACATCGATACATCGAAGTTTCGATACATCGCTAAAGGGTTTTCGATGTGGACGAAAAAACATTTAAAATATCCATGTTTAAAACATCGACGTTTAAAACATCGTTGTTTAAAATATCGGTGTTTAAAACGTTGGTGTTTTAATTATAGACTAATAAACGTTAATAACTTATCCATTTTTAATTACAGTACGTAAAAGGGATATATTTTATTGTTTGGTTACCAGTATGTTAATAAAAATTATCGAATGTAAAGAATAAATTTAACAATAAATAGCATCGTGTTTTGCTCCTTTCCCCTCTAGTCACTTCCATTCATACACCATCGAAATAAAACCACCTAAAATTTCCTCAGATTGCATTGGCGAAATGTGCAGCATGTTAAAGAGAATGACGCAAAACAACGAGATTGCTGTGGATTGCTGCTACTCTACAGCGTGCCTAAACACCTTTATTTTTTTAAAAATTCAAAAATTAAAATTAAAAAACATCGATGGATACAAAATACAAAACAACATACGATGGCAGCAAAATATGGATGTGAAGAAAACATCGAAAGCAAAGTATCGATGTTAGTATATCGATGTTTCTGATGGGAAACATCGATGTTTTAAAAATATCCATGTTTTTTTGCCTTCCCTGGGCGGGAGTGCTCCAGTAGACCAGTCAAATGGTGCTCCAAAAGGACAAATAGGGGCAATATTGGTTTTGTGGTGAGTTGTCGTTGGCTTTTAAAATATCGTTTTGTGGCTTCCATACAGTAGAAAATGATTATATTGGCTAAGCCATCTAAAGCTGCTAATCAAATAAATAATGTTGGCAATGACAACTATGATTATTTTAAATAGGGGCAAGTTTTGGTGTAGTTTTGAAAATTGGTTCCAATGAGTTTTGGGTAGCTGAACGCAAATATCAGGTTTGCCAAAAAGAAAACACGTTTTTAAGCAAAAAATGTAAGAAAATAATTTCTGTTATTTTCAAAATAACTCTTTAACCGTTCATTTTTCGCAAATAATACCCCTAAAAGAAATTACCTACATTTCATGTCCTCAAGCTTCTTCCCCTCCAGTTAGCGGTTTCGCTGTAATAACACTGCGAAATTTAGTGATAAAAGCAAAACACATGAAAAAACGGGAATCATCCCTTTTAGCTCAATATACCTTAAAAACTAGCCATATCTCGTAAATATTAACGTGATATTAAATAAAAGAGGATACATTTGCCTACATTTTATGTGTTTAAGTTTTTTTAGTAAGTTCAACACTATCGCCGTTTGTGTACAAAATATGCCTAGTTGATACTGTGAAAATGGCACTCTATCTCCCTCACTCACTCACTAACACGTATATGTAATTTACATCCAATACAATTGAGTTCGAAAACGTACGGCGCCTTATGAATCATTTGCTTTCGTTTGCGCTTTAATTGGGAAAAGAGAAGTACGTAATTAATATTGCGAAAAAGAAAATTAATATTTTGGAAGACGATGAACTGTATCTTCACAGACGCGTAGGTTTTCAAGGTCCTGGGTTTCATAGACATTTGCTACATAAAATGGCATTACTGTATATTACAGAGTGGCTTTTGAGTTTTTTTGAAAAAAAAATTAAAAGTCGAGATTTCTTACACTTTAGTGCTTAAAAATGGGTTTCCAGGCAAAATTCTAGTTGGCACACCTGAGTACTCTCTTCAAAGTATTCAAAATAGTAACAAAAAACTCAGTTTCCAAGATCAATACGTCATCAGTGACAGTTTTTGTCTCATAGGGTTTTGACTCGAGAGTCTATCCGTGATACTTATGTTGAATATGTGACAATGTCAATGGTATTTTTAGTGGCTACCCTGAAGTGCTTCGTGAATAAAATGTCTATAAAACGTGTGTACATAGTATTTCAGGACACAATGAAGCATATGACGTCCAAGAAAATTTTCTTGCTAATACGAATAATGAAAAACGGTTAATAGCAACGTTGATTACAAAGTCTTTATCAGCAGGAGTGACATGCAAACAAGCGAAGGAAGACTGAGTCACTCCGATAATGATCAGCTTTGTCCTTAGTTCCAACAAATAGGACCATTAATGATGTTAGTGAGGATGAGTTGTCCTGTTGGTAATATTGAGAGCTCTCTCCAAGCACGCAAATGTTGAAATTCGAGAAGTACGAACCTTTTTTGGCCCACATTTTTACGTTTGCTGATGTAAGTGAAACAATTACCGATAACTGTGTTTTCGTACAAACAATGAATGGTTGCGAAAGCACCGAGGTCCAACATTGGTCCAGCTCGGAAAAAGGAAGTTCCGATTTACCAAGAAAACTAATATCTTTAACTATAAAATGATTCAAACCCTTCAACGCAACTGATGAGATGATTTCTAATGTTGGTGAACTTTTTCTGGTTTCACTGTTTGGCTTCAGTGACAAGAACGTGCCCTTACTCAATCAGTTGAGATATGTCTGCTAAATCAGCCTTCGATTACAAGGCAAACAAATGTACACTATCACCTACTGCAGCACAGCAACACGTTTTAAGTGTTTAGTATCCGCTTCCGCAACAGCTAGATATAGAAAAAAATCAGAAGTATGAAGATAGAAAATAATGAAAAATGGCTGTGGTAAATGTAACAACAAATTGTTAGAACGACTTGCTCCACCAGTTTTATTGAAGTTCGTTTCCTGCAAATGCAAAAAAAGTTACCGCAAACAGGTAGGAATTAATGATGTGACATGTCTCAATTGCGAAAAGTGTTCCAACAATATGACAATCGTTTCTAAAAATTACCTGAAAAGCGAGTTGCAGGTTGAAACAAGACAACTTGAACCTGATGATCCAATAGAAGAGGACTTGGATATTCTTGAAGATATTAGATAATGCCAATCATTAGAAACGATATAATAAACCGTTAATTGAAGTGAAAAAGCATGATGACATTAAATGTAGATAATCTTCTTTTTAATATACCACTATTATTTACGAAAGTGGATGGAAGATGTTTTAAAATTACTAAAAAATATTATTTTTACATTGTTTTTGCTTAAAAGACGAGCAAAAATATTATCTGCAAATCTATTATTTATGTTCAGCGTAGTAGAAAACACATAGGGACTAAATTTCAAACCTACACCAAACCTCTCCCTTATTTTCTACTATTTTACTGGAGTAAATGGAGTTGAATGGAAACTTGGCGGAAGGGGCGACGATGGGGTATTTATTTATTTATTTATTTATTTATTTATTTATTTATTTATTTATTTATTTATTTATTTATTTATTTATTTATTTATTTATTTATTTATTTATTTATTTATTTATTTATTTATTTATTTATTTATTTATTTATTTATTTATTTATTTATTTATTTATTTATTTATTTATTTATTTATTTATTTATTTATTTATTTATTTATTTATTTATTTATTTATTTATTTATTTATTTATTTATTTATTTATTTATTTATTTATTTATTTATTTATTTATTTATTTATTTATTTATTTATTTATTTATTTATTTATTTATTTATTTATTTATTTATTGTATTTGTCAGATATATTCTTTACGAATGGTCAGGAACCTACCGGTTACGGCGTTATCATAATGTCAGGCTTGGGAAATTAATCTGTGTCTCGGTTGGAGCGTTTTAGCTGCCGCCTTTCCCGTTGTGACTCTGCCTAAGTAAGAGTTTCTGCAGAAATTGCGTGAATCCACTGAGCGCATACGCTATTCACCCACGTTTGAGCCTCTGCGCATGCGCTGTCTCCAACGTTATGGTTATGATAGCTGAACCCTACTCCATCAGAAATAGCGATTTACATGAGTTGCGTTGCACACAAAACTAGCTACATGATCATGATGGATGGTATTCGTTTCCAACTGAGGCGCCAACTGTGTGCTAATTCTCTATTTGCAACATGCAATATCATGTTCAAGTTATTAATCACAATAAATAATTATCAGTATATGCTAATTAGTGCATATATTTAATTAGGCAGTAATAATATAATTGTAAGCACAGAGCAGTGGTTGGTAGATCTAATCTTCAAATGCGAATAAATAGGATGTGAGGTTTTGAGAATTCACCATTAGCAGTGCTCTCTTGACACAGTTCGGAACTACTCCTATTCAGAAAGAAACGTGCGAAAACCTTTTTACACTTACTCGCTATAGGCCACATGGTAGCCACATAGCGTTTTAGACCACGCTCTGCAAAAACACCCCATTGTCCTGGGGCCGTCGGGTCATTCCCACAAGGCGTCGGACTTGAACGCGTTGGGGGTGAGGTAGGGCGGGGTGAGTGATGCTAGGCGAACTGAGGTGGAACGGGCAAGGTATTAGATGAGAACGGGCGAACCGGGACGAGTGGCTTGATGTGGTGTAGGGTTGCCAACCGTTCATTTGGGAGGACAGTCCAACAGTTCATTTGGGATTGACGTCAATTGTCCTCTCGACTTCCTTTGTATTTTAAATATCCTCTTTTTAGTACATTTTTGACATTTGGTGACATTTATTTTATAACATGGCTAACATCTGCTACGTTGTATCGTTCATTGTTTAATTTAGAATACAAAACAAGACATATACTTTTCCTGAATGTTGACACACGCATGCATGATAGTGCCTCTGTCTAGCGACTAAAATATGAGACGCTCAGATCATCTCCATCTGCATTCTGTGAACGAATCTTTCATTTGAATCGCAAATGGAGAGAAGAAAGAAAAAGAGCTGGTGTTAGTCTAAATTAAATGTTTATAAAAATAAACGTGGTGATGATGCGTGTTTTTTTTCTTATTGAGTGTCCTCCCTTTTACTTGAGCTTTGTTAGCAACCATAGTGTAGTTTGGAGGGGGGAAGTTAGGCATTGGAAATGGCGTGGCGGATACCGACAAGGCATCTCTCCCGCTGAGGCGCAGCGATGCGCAAGCGATACTCGGCGATGCGAGAGACAGTGCAGTGGTTGGAGTGTCTCAGAAAACACGTCTCATGTGCTACTCACTGAATGGTTTCAAAATGACATACTCGAGCCAACATAAAAAGGATTGGATTCGATGTCGTCTTATGTTATAAATCATCTCTTTTTTTCTATTTTAGGGCTTCTAGACGGTCCCAGTACTTCATGGCACTGCAATGGGGGTTTGTCTCGTACCCCGCGCTAGATATTAGGTTAATAAACTATACCTTATACTAATAGATTTGTCAGTTACTGGGATCTCTGAAAGTTAGAATTCGAGTATCCCTATGGGACATACGCGAAAGACAAAGGATAGACGTACGAAGACAAAGGCAGCGTTCGTAAACATTATTACAGCTTAATTTGTGGAAGTTTGCTTGCCTGTGAAGAATTCACTCCCTCTGGTTTGAGTTTCTTTGCCTCTTAGCGTAATAAAATTGATTGATGATTCCGGGCGCGTCAGCTGCTAAGGTCATTAATTCCGTAAGTATACTGCATGTTTTATGGTGAGGGATGGCGGTGATATTCCCCTGCTGTATGGTTAGATCCGGCACCGATTTAAATGGCTTGCGAGGATTTCCCCAACCAGTATCTCCCAACAGCGGGCCACCGCACCAGCCGAGACAAGCTCCAAGCTCCCGACTGGTCTCCCGCAGGTCTAGCTCTCCCACTGCTCTAGCAGAGTTTCTGATTAGGGTTTCCCCCTAAATTTAGTTGTTCTTTTTTGGGGGGTCTTAAGTGAATTTTTAGGAGGCAAATTTATTCGGGGAGTTTCGTTGGGGTTTTGAAATGTTAATTTTTAAAAAACTGTCTAGTGATTATCACAAGATCACAAAACCCAAAAAAGTTCCCCATGATGATTACGGGTTTATTTATTCAAATATAACGAAGTGTAGTAAAAACCGTTATAGACGTGTAAGATTATTTGAATGAATTCCCTCGTTTAAAATTGGGCAGTTATTTGACCGAACTAGTCACAAAAAAAGATTGGTAGAAGAAGCAAATACATTCGACGAAAATGAACTAATCACAGCAATATACAAGTTATGAAAACGATTTCGGTTGAAGAAAAGTTTTACAAAGTGTTATCATGATCTCTTTTTCAGTCATTACAATGAGTGAGACGAAGATACCTCTTAAGTTTCAAAATTCGTACAAAGTATGAAATCCCTGAAAACAAAACTTCTACAATGTGTGTATATATGCACATTATTATATAAATAGTTATACATATTTTTATGCATTAAAATATGGGTGTTTACTGTAAAATATAAATATCATCATCATACAATTAATAATATGTTTTGTATTTATTCAATTTTCATTCCTCCTCATAATTTTAAACATAATAAATATTTTTTTGAAATTGAAGTTTATTTACGCTTTAGTGGTTTTCGCAGTGCTTTCTAGTGGGAAATTATTAAAACCACCTGGCAATACTGCTCCCAGAATGTGTGGTAGTGTATTGCTAGTAAATGTAAGTAAGAGGGGAGATTAGGACAAGGAAGAAGAAAGATTGCGCGCGGCCTGTGGCCATTTGTTAGGGTACTGCTACAGCATTCGTTTTGTGTTGATCGACGAAATCATGGAAACTACCGATCTGGCATTGTAACGACAACAATTCAATCGTTCATTCCAGAAACCCATCAAACGCCATTATTTCAAATGGGCTTTAGCGGTGGAATATTGTTCCATGAGGATAGACACATCGCTTATTCCGTATTTACTTGAAAAATATTCATGTATTTAATATTAAAAAATATTTTGAAATCGGAGAAACTGGGACACTTTTTCCCAATTTTCTCGACCTGACAAATTTGGCGTTTGACGGGTTTCTGAAATAAACGATTCAATCGACATCCTATGCTCCCTAAGCCGGTCTTAGCTTGGGAAAGCCCCAAGGGCCCAGGGACTCGCTTCAGGCAAGGCGAACTTACCTTCTTCGCGCAGAGCTCTGAAATTTTATACTTAATAAGAATTCACTTATAGTTCTAAAGGTACCGTTGAAGACATATTTTAAATTTCGTTTTAATTAATATGTGAATTTGAATGATGTAATATTCCCTTCGCCCGTCAAAAAATGATTAATTTCTTTATCTTTATTCGTCAGGAAATGCCATTTCATGTGAGATTCATTTCCAGTAGGCAATTGTGATTAGATTTGTTGTTCCAATCTTGAGTCTTGCCAAAAACGATGATTACAGAAGAAAAAAACTTAACCCTTGCGTTCAATTCGTGCAGACGCTGAATTCGTTGATAGCTTCTTAATTAGCAATAATACCAGAAATTATGTGTTGTTGTAGCACCACTAGTTTGACGATGTGTTTTTTTAATAGAGGGTCAAAACTATTGAAATAGGCTTGGTAATGGCAAAAGTATTAATAGATTTTATTTAGTACTCTTCGTCAGTTCAATAAATGTATACAGTACAGAGATCAGTGTGAGATAAAGATCAAGTGACGGTTGGGAAAAGTCTACGATGTTGTTTCCACTTTTTCCCAGGAGAACAGTAGAACTGACAGTAAAGCAGAACATTAGAGTCACTGTCAAAAAAGCTTGCCATGACTCGTCATATAATTACGTTTGCAGGATTTGGCGACCCTCCAATAGTATAAACCGGTAGAAGATGCGCGTTCATTTTAATGATTCAATTACCCCAACCAGAAATCGACGGAAATCAGACTGGCTTACCTCTCATTCTGAATCTTGTAAACTGCTACCTGTTTACCTCTATTTGCTCCTTGGACAGAATTCCGCTGCAATTGCACTAACCCTTGGCGCAGGTATCACACAAGGATAGTCACTCTGAAAATCATAATTTTTAGTAATTAATTGCTTGTAATGGGTGACGGGTGTATAAGATACATTTATTCAAAGTCACTTTACAACTGCTCTTGTCATGGTCTGGTGAAAGGTCTGATTAATATTGATAAAAGCATGAAATCGTTACTTGTTTGTGAACGGCAAAAGGACCTTATCCTTACCTTAGACTGGAACTCCTTTACCTTAGACTGGAACTTATTGAGAATATTTCTTAGGAACAATATCCCAAAATTTCCATGTTTCTAACAATGGAACCAGGCCAAGAAGTGTGCATAAGTTTAAAATTTAAATAAGACTGTACCTCCAAATGATATTTTTTAGACTGATATCTCCTCTCTAACCTACGTAAATGATCTGGAATGCTTTCCTTTCAGACGAAAGGTTATCATTCGCTCCCGGTATATAACTTGGGTTGGATAAGGCAAATAGATGTACAGGACAATTAATGATTTTGTAAACTGTCCTATAGGAAGTGATTCAGTGTTAACATAAATACAGTGAGAACTCTTTCTAACGAAACGCAAGGGAGTGAAGTCTTCATTTCGTTTTATTAGTGTTTTTTTTATAAGGAGGCAGTGTATCCATGTTCATGGGTTGTTAGGTAAACCAACCAAACTCAAGTACTCACAATGTTGAAGGGATATTTTTGTCAAAGTGAAGTTCCTTATCAGAAACGAATCCGAGAAGGGCTCTGAGGGTCATGGTTCTACCAAAACCAAGAATTTTTCTCAATTTATTAAAAATAATCACCAAATTTGTATATCTCATTTCATCGAAGGCATTGTTCCCATTATGAACATACTATTCGAATTTTTTTAAATTTCAAATTAACACTTTAAAAAATATGATTTCAAAAAGTTTGATAAGTGATGCTCACCGAAATAGCTGCTGACAAAATACTTTCTTGATCCGCCCACATTCGTTGTAGACCGTTATTTTTCACAGAAAATCTCGTTTTGTTGATCCTGATTTCTTTCTTTATGTAGTAAATTACATTCTCGAATATGTAATGAGATCAAATCAACGTTCTGAGAGTCTATGATATTGAAAAATTTGTTTTCGGCAAAACGTCTGCCTGTCTATCCGCAAGTAACACTAGATGCCCAATTTTCACCAAAATTGATATTCTTTGACCAATCTGCCAGTTGTTGCTGCCCGTCGAATAAAAGCGGATGTTTTAACTTTTGGAAGTACTTCGCAAGATGTTCCAGAAATTTCGATTTTTTTTTCAAAAATTGGTACAAATTCTTGGTTTAAATTTTTTGCTCAAATACAGGACTGCTAATAAAAATTACACAGATTAGATTTTCATTACAATTTTTGAAAATTACAAAGATTAAACTTTTTTGGACCCTCCTCCAGAAGTACATTGAAGTTCCTTTTATAAATGAAATATGTTCTTTTAAATAAGATCAATGTAATGGACAGTTTTTTGAAAATATAAAAAGTGCGCGTTTTAGAGTAAAATAGCGACAACTTAAAACTGTGAAATAGTTTTTTTCTCAAAAACGGTTCCATATTTTCTACTTTAAACTGCTTGCTCAAATAGCGAAAAATGAAATTAATGCTGTTGAAAAAACGATACCATTAATACGAGAAAGGATATGCTGTTTTAGTGCTGCTGGTTTCGATAATCGAAAAATTTCCTTGATGCAGCGGCGCTCCTTGAGCGTTCAAAGCTGCCCATTAATCAAGCTCCGCCTTGACATCTTCCAGAGGCTTGTGGCAACGTGCGACCTCGCGCTGCAGCCATGGGTCGACTCGCGCGGTGGCGATGTGCGCTCGCTCCATTCCCCACAAACCTGCACATTCATCGAAATAAACCTTCAAATGCACAGATTCAATTTGTTTTTGAAAAGCATTCACCAATGAAACTTCTAAAAGTGAATCGCCACTTTAATCTGCACCAGCTCGTCTACTCGATATTCGTTGATTCCTAGGTTTCCGCGAGAAATAGTAGTGAAGAGTAAACAAAAAATTATCTGGTAGGTCTCTGTCAGAGGAAGAAAATCATATCCTGGGAAACTGAATATATATAATGTTAATATAGGGCCTTATCGCTTATTTCCTTTCACTAAATTTATGAATAATAATAATAATAATAATAATAATAATAATAATAATAATAATAATAATAATAATAATAATAATAATAATAATAATAATATCAAGTAATACAGTAGTCAGAAATTAATTTATGAATAAATAAATGGAAACAGTGAAGGATTTATTATACGTGATTTTCTTAGGAATGAGTTCCGAGATCTAAAATAACACCTGTCTGGAAGGAATCAGTATTTAATCCCTGAAGGATGGAGAGATGGGAAAATGGAGAGATGGGAAGATGGGGATGGGAATATGGGAATAGAGGAGGAGAGAGAAATACCGAGAATGTTTGGTGAGGAAAACATAATCTTCGTTAAAAAGCAAACGTTACCTTTAATGTTACCGTTAAAATATGTTAACTTAAGTATTCAACCCTAAATGCGCAGTATAAATGTACGTTTTGTAAAAAGTAATTTGGCTTCTACTAATTCAAATCAGCTTAAAAGAAAAAAGTTACCTCGACGAGTTGAATTTCAAGCCTAGTGAAGTCTGGGACTGATTCCAGTATACAACTGCTCTGGCGTATGTAACCTGTGATTAAGAGAAGCTCGCTTATCAGAATTTCGTAAATATGTTAATTACTGGAATATAATATCGGATGACACACCAGCAGCTCTATTTTACTGGTATGTTGTTACTTATGATAACATGAACCGCAAAACCAGTGAACAGCTGATTCCAGTTTCCAGTTCTGCTAGTTTTTATGTTGCTTTCACGACTGTTAGGTCACTCCTGTAACATCTTGAGGAGATGTAGAGTTATTAGTTTTAATTTAGATTAAACTCCTTAAAACTTTGAATTCCTCAAAAATATATCTTTATTTTGTTATAAAGCAAGAAATGTCTCGAATATTTTGTATTTGTGTATTTTTCAATAATTATTTACTTTGAAGGCACTATCTAACGCGACGAAGTGTGGATATCACAATCATTTCTGAATGCAGCAAAGTCACATAGAGAACTATTAAGACGACTGAAAGAGAACTCTCATTATTTCGTAACTGACACCAGCCACTAAAAGCACTGCAACACAGTCGAATGTAGTGGTTCTACAGAATGACACAGATTTTCTCGTACTAGTCATTTGATAATTTCTTTACTGTGGCCTAGCTTTTGGGTCTTTCTCCATCCTCTTGCCGGCTGCAATCTACCGTCGCCCCGTTGTTTCCAATTTTTCGTATTCCCGTTATTTACAATTACCATAAAGGTGGAATTATCAGCTAATTTTCACAGAAACCTATTGAGTTTTCGAGAAACTTGATCAGATATCATTTAAAATACGTGTACTCATAAATGCAATAATGTATACAAATAGCCGTTATTGTATACAGGTGAGTTACGTAACTTTAGCACTTCCTGCAGTTTTTGAACGGTTGAAGTTATTGCAATGCAATTTTCATTAAAGTGCATGAGAGAATAGGGCTAATTGATACATATATTCATTTCTACTTTATCACTTGTATTTTACGAGATATTGAGGTAATTTTTTGTTTTTTGTTGTTTTTTCTTATGGAACTACACATATTTTTCAGTCTATCGTGACGAGCGTAAAAAAGACGAATCCAATGATATACATATAGTCATACGTGAGATAAGCATTTCGTAATTTCGATTCTTTTGAGCTCAGTTTTCCTTGCTCCAAAAGCGCGTTAGCAAGGTGCTGCGTGACCTTCTGTGGAGGACTGTTACATTTCAAATATCCGTTAAACAAAAGGCGCAAAGAATCAAAATTACTCAAAAAATGCTTATTTAACATACGACAAGATTCGTCTTTTTACGCTCGTGATAATAGACTAAAAAACATGTATAGTTCCTTTTGAAAATACAGTTACCTGGATATCTCGTAAAATACAAGTGATAAAATAGAAATGAATAAATGTATGAATTTGCCCCATTCCCTCTTGCATTTCCGTGCAAATTGCATTGCAACAACTTTAACCGTTCAAAAACTGCAGCAGGTGCTAAAGTTGCGTGACTCATCCTAGATATTACATTAGAGATTTAACGACGCGAGAGAGATGCCAACAAAATTACTGTGATTTTTACTTTCTCGCTACCGAGTAAAGAGAACGTTATGTAGTGCTGCGTGAAAAAACTCGGAATTTTCGGCAGAAAAACACATATTACAAGGCCCTTGTAACAAAAATGTTGAATTTATCTAGTTGCTAAATTTAGAAAAACATTCCTCTATCATGTGGTGTAGCCAGGATCCATGTTTTGTGGGACCGTGAAAACGAAAAATCCAATGACAGCAAAACGTCCGCCTGTCTGACCGTCTGTAAACAACGCTAGTGGCTAAACCGTTCAACTGATTTTCTCCAAAATTGATATTCCTCAATCGATCTAGACTCCTTGAATTTCAATTGATCTTGTAATTTTGGAGAGTTCTTTACATGAAGCCTGTGGGACAGTTTCAAAAAAATAGCTCCATGGTTTTTGATTAAATTTTGTTGTTGTATATTGTGAAAGAGTTTTAAGAAAATGGTGAAGGTCATATTTTCGTTGAAACTCCCAATTTTTGAAAATGGAAAAATTTCACACGTTTTTGGCATCTTCTTATAACTACAATTATGAAGAAAGGGAATTTTCCCTTAATGAAATCTTTTCCATAAAAATTGGTAAGGTCACTTATAATTTTTCGAAAAATTGAGTATTTTTCGCGTAGTTTTGCGTAAAAGTACCGGCGAGAAAGTACGTGCTGTTTTAGCACTACTAGCTTAAGAAACAAAATAAGCAAAATGGCGTTTGTGTCATCTTATACAGTATATTTAGCACATCTTATATAGTATATTTAGCCAAAAGTTTAATTAAAATATTTGGAGCACTTTTTAAAAAAAATTGCTTTTGATGTTTTTTTAATATTGCACATATTTCAAAATTTTATATTTGGAGAAAATCACACTAATAATTCAGTCACTAATTTTGATCACACACGGACAGACGTTTTGAAAAGAAAAAAACTTTTTTGGTGTCAAGGGACCTCAAAACGAGCAATTCCTTTGAAATCTCGAAATCGATTTTCCACAGCATTACATAACTTCCTCTTTATGTTTATAATATTGAAACTCAATTGATGCATGAAAGTGTAACCCTTCGGGGCCCAAGCCATGCTTGGTCATAAGACTGGAAGTGTTAATATTGACAAGCGTTTTGGGTTAAGAAAGAAATTTCTGTCTTGAAAATTGAAGGTAAAGGACATGTTGAAAACTACGCTTGAACTTCGTCTCCAACTCGAAATTGCGCGAAATTAATATTTACAAAACAGTCTATTTAAAGTTCTTTAAAGATTTAACATTGGAGAATTGATTGCATAGAGAAATAATGCTCTAGTTTTTATATTGAAGATGTAGGACGATTCGAAAAAAAGAAAATGTTAATTTGGAAATTCCCGTGTTTTTAATGAATTTAGGGTATATTCGTTTCGGAAATGTTAATTTTGGTGAAAAACCTGTGTACGGTTTTCTCGCCAGATGTTTTCACACTCACACACTCACACACACACACACACACAAACATCCACGGACGTTTAAAAAAGAACACTATTCTATTAAAAGGAATTTCAAAACATGTTATTTTGTAAAAACCTGCACATATTTTGTTGTTGCAAAACGCATAACTTTCTCACTACTACATATAATAACTAGTGATGCTACAACTGCACGTTTTTTCTCGTAATAGTAACAGATGCGTAAAATAATAATACTGCAATTTCTGTCCATATTAACGCATCTCAGTCATTACTTGTAAAATTCATTATCAATCATTGTGCATTAAGCGCGAAAACTTTTTTCACTTAAAGATAATATATCAACACAAATGGGATCAGCCGAATACAGTACAGATTGTCGCCAAAAATGGGATCGTACAATTTTTTATGCCGTTCTTTGATACATAAGAAAAGAAAAAATTGAAGCCGTTTTTGTGAAACTACTGTGTATGTTTCTCGGAAAATAATCGCAAAACTACTCATAATATTGAAATGCTGTACATCCTTATTTCAATGACTATTTTTTTAACAACAGGTGTTATTAAGATTCAAATTATATATCTTTCATATTGCAGTTGGAGAAAACAGAAACATTTTGAACTTAAGCAACTTAGGAAATATCAAGGATTTCAGCAAGAATGAGACAAGTGCCATTTTTAAGAGTTAGTTATGGAACAGAAGGATAAATCTCAATAAAAAATGTGGAGCCATTTTTGAAAAAAACTGAAAATATTGGAATTTCATATAAAATTAAAATATGTGTTTCAAACTCACAGACTCGAATTCGTTCAGATCGATCGGGGGATATTAACTTTGGAGAAAATCCTCTAAACGGTTTAAACGCGGTTTTTGACCACGGACCGATGGACGTACATTTTGCCACCACTTGATTTTTCGGCGTCAAGGACGATTAGAGGAAGTTAGATGAAGTATTAGAGGAAGTTTTTTGTCACAAAGAATCAAGATAAATCCATTTTTTCAAAACCACGGACCGGCAATAAGTTTTTTTTTTCTGTCTAACGTTCGCCGCATTTTCTCACAACATTGCATTGCAACATTGCAACATGATTCTATAGTGTGTAAGCAGTACGAGAGAAAGTAAAAACCGATCTTTTTATTGTATTTAAGGTTGTAAAGCAATTTAACATTATTTCCTTCACTTTACACCAACAATATCATGTACAAATAATATATCTTCTTGTTCAGGAACTGAATATAATGAGAGCAGAATATATTAAGGAATGATATGTTGTAAATGAGAAGTTATAAGACTATTTTTATGCCTATAGTTTCCTTGGGCTCATGGTTAAACAGCAAGCAACCAGTGTCATGGTCAAATTAGGCTCCAAATTAGGTTCCGGAAGTATTCGTTTTGGAAGGTGAGATGACACAATGTGATGACCTTGCCAACAATTCAAAATGGTATCAGCCTTCTTCATTTATATATATATCACTCCAAATGCGTCACTTCATCTGACAGTTATGTTTTGACTGTGAACCGGTTTGGAGAAATTTACGTGAGACACATAATTTGAGAACACGAGGAAAAAACTGCTAAATCCTCTTCGCCTCGCGTTCTTCAAACATACGACGGTTCTTTGGCAGAGGAACGAAATTGCTTTGGAGTGACGTGGCCATGCCTTGCATTTTGGCATTTACTACCCTGAAGACGTCCATGAAAACATGGTCGACTTGTTCGTCATCAAGTCAGAGTGTAACCATCATTTGCCATGTACAAAAGGATGAAATGCACATTTGTTTCTACATGCAGAGTTTTCTGCACTGATTAATGCATTAAATTCTTACTAGGACTAGTCTTTGGAAAAGATGAATTAAGCTGAATAGTGAAAATTCTGTAAAGACGTAGCCTATTAAAAAAGTACTTGATGTTCAGATAAAGTGAAATAGGTAAGACACAAAACATTGTTCTCATAATAACGTCATAATCTGAAGGTGCAGAATGTTCTTCATTTTTATTTCTTAATAAATAGGAAATAATAATGCTGCAAAAATTCTCTCTCGAAGTTTTGTCGTTTTGACGAAATACACATTTTGAACGACCCAGGCCCCGAAAAAGCGTTCTATACATCTGTCCTTCCATTTGTTTATCCATCGTTTGCATCTTTGTACGTTTGTACGTTTGTCCGTCGGCGCGCGTCCTCTGCCCGTCTGTGAATAAAACTACCGTCAAAGGTAACTCAGAGCAGCAACACTTTCCATCGCAGTGTCTCTGACCGGAAGATCGTAGGATTCGAGTCTTGTCGGCGACGGATTCTCAACACTGTAGTTAGATTACAAGGTTCAAACTCAGCTGGTACTCTGAGATTTCTAGCACTCGGCTACTCTGATTGATAGTTTTTTGGTTTTTTATCCAATCTGTACTCGCTGATTGCGGGGGCAGTAACCTAACAAACGGGCCATTGCCCGCTCGGGATCTTTTCTTTCTCTACCTTGCCCCCTTCTCTCCCTGTATATTCACATACTTACACTTCACGAAAATTTTGCTTGCACCTAGCTTTGACGAAAGTCGAACTACTGACAGCTCGTTAAACATCGTATATTCACATTTAACCGAGGTCGTTTCGCTTGACGACCATCAAAGTATTCGTTAAATTTTGACTGACCGGCACACCCTACCATCAACGACTTTCACGACTTCTTAAACTCGTATTGTGAGATTAGAATCCATTAAACGCGTGCATAGAATTTGGTTGACTTTGTACTTTTACTCTTTTGCTGTTAAAGTGACACGTGTGTGATAACATGAGATGATTTTGTTGTTTAACTTTTCTATATTGGGTATTAAGAAAGGAAGCGTTCAGAAGAGCAATTATTCCAAAATAATTGTTTTTAATGAATTGGACGATTGTCAATTCGTAATCTGACAAAGGAGGTCAAAGTCAATGTTCCTGAAGATTTTAGAACAAATAAAACCACGACTGTAACTGCTACAAAAGGAGGTATTTGAACAAGGTGTAGCAGTAGAGCAAAATGTTTTTGAGAATTGCGAACTTCCCTGTTAGAGAGTCGGTACAGCACACATATACCAATTGTCTCAGGGAAGAATGAATTAGAACTATTCAGAAACTTAAAAATATATTTCTCCTTAAATGTGCAAACAATTCCAACCTTCTTGAATCTTGATGTCTTCATACGTCATCCGTATTCAGCAGCAAATTAGGAATAGCGGAGTTGTGACATTGTAGCCAAGTATGAGGATGATAAATCAACGTACGTTCCTAGACAAATCGTCAAAGGTAACAGAGCGTCATTTCCACTCAAAAAATACCAGTGAAACGTAACGAAGCGACAAACATTTGACGTTCATGAAAATGACGACCATCAAGTCCGATTTAACGAAGGTTGGTGAAATCGGCGGTAACAGTGGAACTCATCACAGGCTGATAACACAGTATTTCAACACAGTATTTATCAGGCTGATAACAATGTATTTCAATATTAGTTTCAGCGTCTCTCAACTCGTGGACTGAGAGTACTGTGTACTCGTATTTCCTGGCGCGCAGCACGTCAAGATCTCCGCATGTTCATTTTTGTCGTGCTCCCTGTCAATTCGGGCACTGTCGCTCTTGAATCTCCTGGTATAGGCAAAGATAGCTCCGACTGCGCTCAGATATTATCAATGAAGAGGCGCGATACTAATAAAACCTCTGCGATTGATTTCCCGCTGAGAAGTTTTTCCCTCGAATACCTCGTTCGTGCACGTGTTATCCTCAGCCAACGATGTAGGTGCTCTCGGGTGCTACCTACTCTACCTATGTTGCACACAAGCGGCAATGTTTGAAGTCTTGAGACCCGCGAGTCAAAGATCGCAATTCTAATGCGTACATACGGCACTTTTCATACATCCTTCGATTTAAACACTCGCCATTATCATGTTCTGAGTTGAATCATACACTGAATACACATGTTAATTTGTACTAAAAGTTGGCAATAAAATCTGAAAATAACACGAAATCCCGGTTTTCAAATCAAATTCCCGTTTTTTCGATTCTTTCAGGTTGTTTCGGTTTTCAAGGATTCCAGGTTCGTTGGCCTTCCTGAGTATTCATTAATTCGTAAGTTAAATCAGAGCTTTTAAATAATAATATCCTTCATTAATATTTTTGGCATAAATGCGAAAATTATCTAGAGCCATCTCACGACTTCCTTAACAAACATTTTTACGAGATACATTGTTTTCGCTGATGGATGTCTGTTTGTAGATAATCAGGTTGTGGGGTAATCAGTGTGTGCAGTGGTTAAGAGTGGCAGTAACTGTCCCTCTCAGGCTCGTATCTTCTCCTTTTATAGATACACACGTCTTTTATATCTAAACATGTTTTTAAACGCCGTGAGATTCGTTAGTAGTCGTAAATGCATTTTTCTTTCTTAAGAATGATCGTTTATGGTTAGGAAGAGTAGAATATTCCTTGCCGTTTCTGTAGCTCCCCTCGTTCAAGTAATAGTATACCAGCGTAAAATACGTAGACACCAACGATTTGTCAAAGATAACGTTTTATAAACGAATAATATGAAAACATTACTTGAACCGTTATCAGTTTTTAAGACACGACCATGACACCTGGCTAAAAATCATAAGTCATACTAACCTAATTTCAACACAAACACTTATGTAACTGCAAACTCAGACTATTTGAATGATATAAATTAAAAGATACAGTGTTCTCGTACTGCTTACGCAGTTTACAGAAAGTGATGTAATACTGCGGGAAAAAACCGCGAATTTTCGGCAGAAAAACTATTGCCGGGCCCTGGTAATGAAAAAGTGGATAAATCCAGTTGCTAAATACAGAAAAAAATCTTCTAACACGTGATGTAGCCAGAATTAATGTTTTGCGGGTCCCTGATGCCGAAAAGTTGATTGATGGCAAAACGTTTGTCTGTCTGTCTATGTCTGTGAACAACGCTAGCGGCTAAACCATGCTGCCAATATTCTTCAGAATTGATGTTCCCCAATCGATGTAGCTTATGTCGCGGCTACTTGAATTGAAACCGACGTTTGATTTTTTGGAGGGGGATACTTGAAGTCACTGGAATATTTTCAAAATTTAAAAAATAGCATCAATTTTTTTATTCAATTATGTTGTTGGATCAAATTTTGTTGTTTGGTTATTACGACGTTTTGTATCATTGAGTGGCTCCTTGAAAATTATTGAACACATAGTTTTTTGTTTTTTTTCGATTTGATGAGTGTCGACAAAACCTCGATTTTAATGTTTTTTTTTGCTTATTTTGATTTTTGTATTTCCCACATCTATTTCGAAACCAAAAAACGTTAAATACAAAAGTTACATTTTTTTTCGGAGAATCCGAAACTTTAATAAAAACGGCGGTTCCCATTTAACTTTTTTTTATTTTCCCCACCCCCAGAGGGTAGAAGTATGGGGTCGAGTTTTGGTATCATTGGATGGCCCCCGTCGATACTTTCATTGCCCTCTTTTCTTGACCCGTTGTGCGCTTTTCGAGATACTCCCAAAACCAATTCTAAACGAAACATTCTGTGTAAAATATTATATGTGCTGTTGTAGCACCACTAGTTTAGAAAAGACATCATTGCAGACAGATATCTCTATCTTCAATGTTATACATTTGCAATGTCATGTTAATAAAAACACAGTGCGTTCGCCGGAAATGGGATTAGCCCAATTTTTACACCATCCTTTGATTTATATGAGGAAATATTTAAAGAAAAAATTACAGCCATTTTGTATGAAAAACAAATGCTTCAAAATAGTCAATATTTCACGCAAAATCTCGCGAAAATAATACTCAAATTTTCGAAATATTTTACGTGACTTTATTTGATGTTCTGTTTTTAAAGAACAGATTTCCTTCAAGAAAAATCTCAATCTTCAACATTGTATTGTAAGAAGACGCCGAAAACAATTTTAGACTTTTGAATTTTCAAAAAATCGGGGATTTTAACGAGATTTTTCATTTCATGACATATAATTTAATACAATTTTATTTTCATGAAATTGGAGCAAATTTTTAGAAATTTTGAAAAATGTTTTTGAAATTTCATATAAAGTACCCTGAAAAATCAAAATATCCGTTTGAAATTCCCAAAGCCTCGAGTTCGTTCAGATCGATTAGGGAATATCAATTTTGGAGAAAATCGCCTGAACGGTTTAGCGTTCTCCACAGACAGACGGACGGACGGATGTTTTACCATCAATCGATTTTTCGTTGTCAAGGACCCACAAAACATGAATTCTGGCTACACCTCGTGTTAGAAGAAGTAATTTACTGTCTTTAGGAAGAGGATTTATTATCTTTTTCGTTACCAGAGTCCGGCAATAAGAGTTTCTCTGTTGAAAATTCGGCATTTTCTGACGCACGATTACAATACTTTCCCTTCTTAGGATGTAAGAGTGAGAAAGTAAAAAGTATAGCCATTTTGCGAAAACTCTCAAAATGCCCCAGGGGATACACATAAAGTAGCCCCATAATTTAAAGAATTATAGTCAAAATCGTAGGGCTTTGAGTCGTGCTAGATATATCGGGAAATATTCATTTTGGAAAAAAATCTTCAAGTAGTTTAGGCGCTAGTGTTGTTCACAGGCAACGGTCGGACAAACTGATAGGTGAACGGACGTACAGACGGTCGGATACACAGACGGACGGATGCATGGAAGGACGGACCTACGGGCGTGGATGCAGACGGACGGACGGTTCTTATGAAAAAAAATGTTAATGAGGGATCCCAAAACATATATTCCGGCGACATCTCCTAATCTCATTTTCTGCTGAGATGTTAGAATTTTGCCGTACAAATTTTTTTAGCAGTTTGATTGTAGTGAAAATGTCACAAATTGATACTATGATACTATGATAAAATGTCACATACTCCTAATAAACCTAATGCAAAAGTGTCTACAAATTCTCGAAATTTTTAATCTTTACGGATAATGAAATATTAATGGTTTCAACGATTCGTGATGTTCGTTGTGACGTTTCTTTTTTTAACAAAATCATGAAGTTTTATTGTTGTAAGGTACCCAGAGTATTGCCCAGGTATGCAGAAGTTAAATTACTAACGAACATGCATGCTAGTATGTATTTCGTATCAGGTAACCTAACCAGTTTTCAATATTTTCTTCTATGTTTTACCTATCTGCAACAGAAAGAAAATAAATGCGCCAGATGTCTCAATTGGTCGGAGTCATAAGAGTGACAACTCTACGCGGTTATCCTTTTCCATTATTTTAGACGTTCCTCACTGTCGTGCGCATGTGGAACAATATTTTGTTGACAGTAAACTAAAAATTCAAGTCATTGCTTTGAATTATAAGAATAATCAAGAAACCATATCTGACTAGACTATTAAAAGAGTTACATCTCACAATAAATCCTCTTTCGCAATTTATTACCCACTATAAAATGCAATTTGTTCTTCTTAGAACGTATGGTACTTTTCGGTTCGTTCGAGGAGATGTCTAATATATTTCTTCCTGGCAAAAAAGAAGATGAAGAAGAAACACGACGGCGAGGAATGCAATACTAAATTATGCAATCTGGATCAATTCAGCCTTGAACTGGTGAGCAGAGTGCGACGGTGGTCGGCGGGCGAGTCCGGGCGACTGCCTACGTCACAGGCCTCGGGTCCGGCGCGCCAGCAGCCTGTTTTGCCGTGGGGCGTCGCGCTCTTCCTTTTGGGCGGCCCGGCGCGTAACGTGTTTCCGTCGCGAGGGGTTTCTTCTGGGCGCGCGGCCGGCGACGGGTTTCTGGCACGTGCGTCACTCTATCAAACGACCTACAGGCAGCCAGTCACTGGCAGGGACACATCGCCGGATCACGGGCTGCGGACGTGGGATGAGAGGTGATGGATCTAAGGGTCAGGTGTAAGCTGTGGGAGCGCGGGAACTGCCTCCCCTGTGTTCAACAGAAGAGTTCACTCGCTGAAACCGGTAAAGGTGGCTCAGGGCATCAACTGTCACTGTAGTGCCCCTGACCAGGAGGTCCTAGTTTCGAGTTCCGACGGCGGTAGAATTTTCGACAATAGCTTTTCAGCTAATTGTAAACAACTTGTAAGATTAGAAAACATTAATTTCTCTTCTTCTTGTCTTATAAATTAATGATGAGAGGTAATAAGACCACGATGAATAAAATTCAAAAAGTTTATTTAACATATATTACACCAAACTAGTGTCGAGGGAATTTTCCCATCTTCAGTGGTAGAAAACAAGAAAAGGGGGAAACTTCCCCGAAACTGGTTATAACATGTGTTAAATACTCCATTTGAACTTTATTGATTGTGGTCTGATTACCTCTTATCCTTCGTTTATAATATGAATTTTCTACAAGATTTCGGACTTTAGAGGTGACTCGGTGCATCATCTGATGTCACTTGCAGTGTCTCTGACCGGGAGAAGCCATTGGTTCCAGTCCCGACAGTGACAAAGGTTTTCGACACTCGCTTGTCAGCTAGGTCGAATTCAGTCGCTCTCTGGAGAAGAATTGTAACAGCCGGCTGCTCTGATCGGTAGTTTTCCGTGGTTTTCCCCATCAACACCAATCGAATGCCGGAGTAGTACCCTAACAAACGGGCCACGGGCCGCGCGCGTTCTTTCTTTTTTCTCCCTCGTCCTATCGTCCCCTTTATACACACACACACACACACACTTATACTAACATGCACTACACTACTGCACATGCCGGGAGACCGGTCGGGGACTTAGAACTTGTCCAGGCTTGGGCAGTGCCCCGCTGGTGGGAGATGCCTGGTTGAGAAAACCCCGCTAGTCGACGGTAGGTCGACGCCGGATCTCGCCATCCAGTGGGGGAAGATCACCGCCTCTTCCCGATGAAAAACATACACAACACTTACGGGAATAATGACCTTGTTAGTTGACGCGCCTAAAATCACTAACAATCAATCAATCATTCAACGAAGTGCATGCACAGACTTGTTGTGTTTTGTGCTCGTCTTTCGAAATACTCTTCTCGTTTTAATTGAAGATATAATGAAGAGAAATAATTTATTGTTTTGTTGAGTATCTAAGTACTCATTTTTGTATTGTTTTTAGTAATATGAGTAGAAATAAACACAATTTTGATATGTGTGTGTCTTCAACGCAACAGTATGTGATAGGGTGAGTAATGTCTTCAATGTTTTATTTGAAATGAAACATTTCTTTCGGCGGAAGAATTATTCTCATACATAATGAAGATGATTTGGTTGTGCTATAATGTCAAATTGTTTATTATGTCAAGTAAATGAAGTATTGAACTTCAGCTCAAGGAAAAATGTAAGAGAGGGAAAACAAATTCCATTCCAACATCAGACGTACGAATTGATAGGTTTGATCAGTTACCTATTTTTGCAGAAAAGAATGGTCGTTGTAAGAAATAAGGCTGCGAAGATATGTGTTTCATCCCAACATCAATTTTTTTTTTTGAGTTTCACTTACATTTGTAACAATAGTTTGTATTTTTTGTTTGTGTGTATGGATTTTATTCGCTTCTTTAATCTACTATTGCTTCGTATTGTTTTTGAACTGTTTAATGTTTCTTTTTAAATAATCATTCCGATGTATATTGTAGTTTAAAATGTTTGTCGTGTGAACAGTGTTGCCCCAATGCAACAATATATTAATAGAAGTTTATTTTCTGGATTGTTAATTCTGGATTGTTTCCTTATCCAGTGTAATTTTTATTTGCAACTTTATTTACAGAAAAAAGAATAATACAGTGGAGAGTTAATTTTTTTCCGTTTTCGACTGTAAGCGCCATATATGAAACAATTCCACGATCTCAAGATTTACTGTTTGAAAGTTTGTAACTACCACGTCAATCTGATATGTACTGTTAATCTTGGTTTTGTATTTATTTTTATAATGTATTTAACGTCAAAACAGTCAACAACTGTGTGCCTGTTTATACTACGGGGAGAAGTGTTTTTTGTGCACGTTTTTGTAAATTCCGAGATCCCTACCCTAAATCATATTGAAAATGAATTTTGAATACAGATGAAAACGAGAGTTGTTTTTTTGGCAAGAATCGATAAAATATTCGCTCCCGTATAATAAAAACTATTTGCAAAGGCCAACCTGCAACAGATTTTGTCGATTATCCTTCATCGTGTCCTTCGAGATAGAATCAACGTACTTATGAAGAACGATAATTTCAGTATATTACAACTACATTTCCCTCTGGACTCTAGAAAACGTGTGCAAGTGGAGTTACGGATAACGATTATTTACTACATTGAAGATATGAGTAACAAAATTGAATAGAAGAAAAACAAAAATGTGTACGTATTTTTTCCTTATAACGGTGGAAGTAAAATGAGTTTCGCTTGGCGCCAGCAAACTAGCGATGAAAGTAACAGGCAGGGCGACCGTGTTTATATGGCGGAGCCCCAGGGCACGGAAAGCCCAATAACCAGTGAATGGTGCGCTGCTATTGGCTTAATGCGGACTTTTTGAGGTCGCGGTCACAACCACAACTTCGATGAGGCAGAGAAATTGGAATTCCTTGTTGAGGCACTGACTCCTGCTGTAAAACCACGATCTCATTAGAATACCGGCACAGTTAAACTCCTTCCAATATTAAATCCTTCAACGGTAAACGCACATTGTTGTAGGCTCCAATTAAATGGTTGTTAGGCCGCATTATAAACTTTACAATGGTGTTACGTTTTAAATTCATATCTACTCTACAAAGCGTTTTTGCTATATTTCACATTGGTATTTCCATCTTCTTCTGTCCACAAGTGTGTTGTTTTGAAATGATAGTACCTTATACAACGACAAAAAAAATATAACAAAACAAGTAACGATTGCACCGCAAGTAACTTGGTGTTACTGAGGATACTTTATTATTATTATTATTATTATTATTATTATTATTATTATTATTATTATTATTATTATTAATATTATTATTATTTGCGAATAAAGCCTAATTTTCGCAATTTCCTCTCATGTAACAGGGTAGTAGTCAAAATGGCCTCCTCCGTGCACGCGATAGGCATCTGTTGCACACGGCCTCCGTGACGCGCACCTCTGCCGAGTTGTCCCTTTGTTTCTGCCGCCACGTTTCCAATGCATCAAAGAAGGTCATCACTAGACACCGGATTTTTATGTAATTACATATTTTTTTGTCTCTACTCAGCGTTCTGAAATTTGTAATCGTGGCGAATCGTCGCCGTCTTAACAAACTATCCAATTTTTTCGTTACATATTTTTACATACTTAGTACTCTATGACATATTTTATCTCTTTTGCTATTTTCACAACATATTTATTTATCCTACCAATTTTATTACATATTTCTTTTAATAAAAAATATTTTCAAAAAAATCAGTATATTTTTCGTACATTATTATTGCATGCTGTATACTTAGGAATGGTAAAAGTGGTAATTGTTGAAACAACATTGTTGAAACCTGTTTTTGAAACATCGATGTTTTCCACCAGAAATATCGATATATTAATATCGATATTTTGCTTTCGATGTTTTCTTTACATCGATATTTTGTTGCCAAAACATCGATGTTTTTCTTGTTTTTAATAAAGCAATATCGATGTTTTGAATCGTTTTCATTACTACGCTGCCTATTTCGCCTGTGCAATCTGAGGAAGTTTGGGAGCTGCTCGCGTTATGTGTGTACGTTATCGGTAGGCGTGACATTGCTTGAATCGGTAGAAGTATTAGAAATGACCCTCAGACGTTTTGACAGGTCGGGAATGAGATTCACACCACTCAATCCAGGGAAGTCCCACAGTAACATTACACTGTACTGTAATTAAAATTGGATAGAAAAATAGCAAGTTTATTAGTGTATATTTAAAACATCGATGTTTTTTGTCGATGTTTTCATCGACATGGCAATCCCTTTAGCGATGTATCGTTACATCGATGCATCGATGTTTTGGCATAATTTGCCATCACTATGTATACTCCAGGTGCTCTAAGTGAAGACGTGAGATGTGCTCACAGACCAGCGCGCTAGCGTCAGTCATCTCAGTAGCGGGAAGTATGCGTCAGCGACTGGGATCATTTTCACCTGTAGGTGTGAAAAGTATCTCTGACGCCGCGTTTCATGACCCTTAACCTTAATTTCCGAGAAACTTTGGCAATCGCTGACGTGTAACACTTCGATGAGAGTGTTGCTCGCTGCTGTAATTGTTTGCTGGTCGTAAATTTTGCCAGTTTCTACGATGTCTTCGTCTATTGCGTCTAGACTGGCTACGATCCTGGTTAGCAATAGAAGAAGCTTTTATACTGGCGGGAAAACTGTTGGTGGCGAAGTGTGCATCAACTTGTGCTCTCCAAATGATTTTGAAATCCTTTGTAATGTTTTTAAAAAGTTGTTTAGGGAATTTTTGTATAAAAATAATTTTGTATGACGTAAATGTGTTTTATAAATAATGTATATTAATATTACATATTATATCTCATTTTACATATTTGTTACATATTCTTACTGTTTTCATTACATATTTATGAACATATTTTGACGTTTCATACTACATATTTTTCCGGTTTCAAGTCATCACCATCCACGACTTTGGTAGCAGAAACGCGGTCTTTCATTTAGAGTCCAGAAAAAAGTCCAGCGGATTCAAATTGGGAGACCGAATAAGCCATTCAGTTTGCGTATCCACGTCCAATCCACCTATATGGAAATTGCATATCTAGGTATTCCCTACATCCGCGGTAATGATGTGGGGCTGCGCCATCATGCTGGTGCCACATCTGTGTCCGCACATTCAAAGGTACGTCCTCCAAATGCATAGGACGTATCTCAGTTATAAAATTCAGATACTGAACGCCTATCAAACGCTGGGATAAGAAGTGACAACCGATGACAACCGATGATCCACCTAACCACATGTCAAATGCCTACAAAGAGTTCAAAAATGTAATAATCATATACAAATGTAAAAGTTGTAAGTAGTTAGTAGAAAACCAAGTATGATTTAAAAGCAACTTATAAAAAGATTATATATTGAAAGTTTTTTTATTTAATTACTAATCATAAATGACCATCGTAACCAATTTCCGAATTTATAAACAATTTGGGTGCTAGGAAAAGGTTACAGTTGAATTCCTGATTATCGATTATTGTCTTCAGATATATGACAAATAAATGTACTTCCCGCTAGCTCGGTCGTCGGGTTCTTATGAAATAATTGTTGCTACTTACTCCGCAACCAATTACTCAATCTGCCATCCATACGTGAGGCGAGGAATCTGAAAATAATTCTAAAATTTCTACTTTAGGATTGCACGTAATGGCAAATGAGAATCAGCTTTCTTTCAAACTATGAATTATAATTTATTATAAATGCCAAAAGTTGTTAACTATGATCAATTATTACAATTTATCGTTAGGTCATGAGCATTTCTTCTCGTTATTGCAACAGCGTTATAGAACCTTTTATCCTTTCGTGCCTCTTCGTGCGCACGTCGCTCAATGTCGCCGCGAAGAGTAGATCAATCTTCCTTCTTGTTGAAGTCCACGATGATCAGCGACCAAGTCGAAACTTCCTCCAACCACTTCACAAACACTGTCTATACTCTTTATCTTTTGTCTCAGGTGGGCACCTTTTCAAATTGATTACTTTTTCCAAGTCGGAAAAATATCCTTCTAATATTATTTTCTATCACCACCCTGGCAATTCACAATTCACTGGTAAAATTTCTAAGTCGAGTTTTATAACTTCACTACGAAAAAGTTCACTTTCCAGTTCACTCATGAAAATATTACAAGTCCAAGTTTGCAATGGTACAACACGTAAATTTTACAAGTTCCCGTTGCACACCTAATGCGGAAATATTCTAAGTTCAAGTTCAATGTTCACTCTCACGAAATATCACAAGTCCCGATGTAATAATTAACCTCAAGAAAAACCGCACAAGCGATCCGCTCACCACCACGACACAAGTCGGAATGCCCTCATTCCCAATCTGATCCACCCTTCAAAGCTCGCTGTGCTTTTCTCTTGCTTTTTCGCGTTGCTACGGTGTACCCTCTGCGAATGTGCACCATAGAAACCCACTCTTTTACAATATGTTGACCTTTATTTGCCTAAACAAAAATGTCCGTCATTTTTGGTATGTCACTATATATATATATATATATATATATATATATATATATATATATATATATATATATATATAAAGAGAATCGCTCTTGACGAGCTACGCTACATGCCAAAAGTGGATTCTCCCCGACCCACAAATGCAAATTGTGCAGATTAATTATGCCTTTACCTGTAAAACACAATTCAGCTGCCTAAAAACTTGTTTTAGACCTTCCTGATCTTCCTTGCATTCGCGCAGGAAATGCCTAATGAATTCACGACATTGTCCGTAGTGCGCGAATGCTGCACCCGCTGGAAATGGAAAGGTCGCAATCTCTCCTCATGAATTGTTCCCCAGACGAAGGACTGTGAAGCGTTGACCTCGCGCGCTATTTGCCTTGTGCTCGCTTCCGGGGCTTCGCTAACAATGGAGCCAGAGCCCCAACGCGAGGTGTAGCCGCTCGCTCAGTTGCCGTAGCCCATGCTACACGAGCACAAGCGCATAGTCCAAAGTTTAACGTTAATTATTTCCTAAACTAAACTAAGAGTATCTGACTCTGACTAATTGAGTCTGTTCATTACCAACAATTGTGGGATTATGTCCCGACGTACTAGCAATGAGGACTGATCCATCCAAACGGAGAGCAAGGATTCAGATGCCGTATTAGGTATAAGCGTTCTCGCGTAGTGTTTGATGCATGGAACACTTTTACAGTTCTACGCATTCATTATTCATTTATTCATAATCATCACTCCTTCCCATCTTGAAGTAAGAGCCTACTGGTCTACTCAGCGTCGGAAAGAAATAGAAAACTCACTGACAAGAGTCAAGGGGGTCTCTCAGGATAGAGGTACTACGTGTCAAAGGATTGTGCTGAAATTAGATCCGAATCCGAATTAGATCTCATTAACACTTTTTCTTTTGATGAATAATATCGGAGTTTCTATGAATTCGCGCATTCGCGGTTTCGCTTCTGTTCTAGGGCATTAGTATTGTGCATGATGTTCCCGTGACGAATATGCATGTATGCGGGATACAGTTAGCTTAAAATCGTGAAGATAAGAATCGATTTTTAATGATAACAATAATAACAATAACAATAATAATAATAATAATAATAATAATAATAATAATAATAATAATAATAATAATAATAAAGCATTAGGCGTTATTGTGTCGGCAGTTCGACTTCGCCGGCCAGCTACCGGTGTCCCCTATGCCTGGACCTTGTTAAATTCCCATGCTTGGGGGTTAGGGCGACACGAAGCGAACATGACGTATTCTCTTCACCGTAACTAGCAAGATTCGCCTGCTTGGGTTTTTCTTCGTCACACAGCTACAGAAATTGGGACGATTTTATAATAAAGTTACAACTCTATTTTTGCATCGACCGGGAATCGAACCCGGGGCCCGGGAAGCTAGTACGCTGCCTACAAGCCATCCCAGAGGCATAATAATAATAAAAATTGTAACAATAATAGTAATAGTAATAATAACAACAATAATAATAGTTAATAGTAGTAATAATGTTAATAGAAAAATAATAAAAAAAGTACGTTAGTAATTGTGGATATCTATGAAGTACCTATTTTAAGGAATATTTTTTTTTTGGAAAGTGAGACGTTTTCAAAATAATGAACCATCAGAATGAAAGAAGTGAGTTTATTCATGACGCGGAACTTGGGTATAACGCATCCACTACGCATTTGGTGTCCTTCTGTGTATAGTATCTTGCGTAAGCTACACATGCCAGCATGCAAAAATGTGTAGCCTCTGCTACTTGACAGCCTAGCACGTGCACACTATGTAATTACACGCCGTTTGCGAACGTTATGATGGTCATTTACATCATTTGCTCACCATTTAAGGTGTTATTTTACTTTAAGGTAATAAGGAACTGATATAAAGATGTATTTCAGAATAAACATGTCATAGTGTTCTGAGAATGGCATATCCATCCTCTTAACGCTCTGACGCAGTTCATTCAAATGCAACTACATGAGGGATTGACGATTTGAAATGGTAAATGCAACAATGAGAAGCCAATTCTCCTTAATAATGGCATTACATCACTGACAACAATAGTTCATATTTCTGTTTCTGCTTAAAGTATGCTTATATGAAGTAAGCAAGGAAACCGCAACCGAGTTATTTACATATTAATAACATGTTAATTATATCCTCTCACCTACGATAAAATGCATAGTGAGACTGATTAGATAATGAATAAGGGCAATCACGTAAAATTATTGAATTTCATCGCGCCGTCTAACTGGTGACAAATTAATAGACTTTCTCCGATTCAGTTTGCACCAAATTTGCTCTTCGGCAGAGACGGATCGAGGTTATAGCAAGAATGGCACGTGCCACAACAAGAGGCGTTGTATAGCATCTAGCATTTCTGAAAACAGTTGAATGCTGATTACTTTTTAGAGAAATTATTTTCACGAAAAAATAGAAAAGATTTTTAAACATTTTTTTTACATTTTTAAACTAAACTGTAGGCAGTCTATGAACATAAGGAACGCCATTGTTATTAGTGTTATTTTATAAATGCATTGTTGGCGGAAATAATAGTTCTTTGTTTATTTATTTATTTTCATTTTACTCATAACGTCACAGGAATTGGCATTAGTTTTAAAACAATTCTTTGAATTAAATACAAATTGTATTCATCAGTTATTATGAAAATTAATAATAATTTTAATGATATGTCATTTCTATATGCATTCTAAAGCCTATATTTAAATTCAATATTCATGCCATCTTTCAGCCTGATAACGGGTTGTAGATATTTATATATTTGCTTGTAATTTAAAACATGTGTCATAATTTTACATCAGACATTTCCAGGTTTGGGGTAAGGTATTTCAATGTTATCCATAGAACATTTTAACACTAGCATTTAGACATAAATTATATAATAAAATATACTACGACAATGGATTTCCCGTCTTGCAAAAACTCTCAAGTGACTTGCAGAGCTCCTTATGTTCGGTGTGTTCGGGAAGAGATTTCAGTGCCTAGTCAGTTGCGAATTAAATCAAAGAATATTCAAGTCTCCGGAAATTCTGTAAAATATTAGCGTTTCGGTAAAACAAATTTAAAAAGTGAGTAATTAAAATATGATAATTAATGAAAAAGCTTGTTTTAGGAAGTTTTAGACAAAAATACTCGTATTAAAATAAGCTTCAACCACCGTTTTAGGACATTTTAGGCGCAATTAGATGTTTTCAGTAGATCTATTTTTCCATGATTCTTAAACATCTGCAATTATTTTCTACAACCTTCTAAAGGAACTAAATAGGCGTTTGTCCACTCGTGCATGGAAAATTTTGAGACAGATTAAGAAAATTTCCGATGCAATCGTGGTATTGCCTATGATCATCTCTTATAAATATTGAGAAAATATCATACAAATGGTCAAATACAGAAACATGGTATTATATGATTTTTTAACAACAACTTTTCTGTCCTAATTTTATACTATTATTGCAAGAGAAATTTGAAATATTGTCTTTAGAATGCGAATGTTTTGACAAGGATTGGATGAAAAAAACTAAAACTAAGTAATTAAGTTAATCTTCATATTAAGTGATTTCATTGCTTCTAATTTTCCAAAAAAGATTGAAATATTCATCAATTACAATTGATAAATAGATGAGTGGTTGTTAGGAAATCCTAATATTCGAAAAACATGTACAAGAATGAGTTACCTTCAAAATATTATTGAGCAGAAACACGACTTTTTTTTCGAGGCCCCTCACTCCAAAAACAGTGCACCGGTTGCACCAGCCTAGCAACGCCCCTCTTCTGTCACCGTCTTCATAGGACCAAAGTAAACTTTCAAGTGATAAAACGATTAAACGGTATTAATTTGTGATTATATACAATCAGGGCTCGGACTTTGATGACCTAAAAATTCTTTGAAAATGACCTATACAATGACTTAAAAATAAGAGGAAAATTACCTATAAAATTACTTGAAAAATAAGAGGAAATGACCTACAAAATTACTTAATAAGGGAGAAATTACCTAATTTGTTTTAATATTCCAAACTTTGTATGAAAATGTTTATTTATTCGATGAATTTTTAAATTTTAAGGATGAAATGTAATTCTTAGCTCCGATCTTCCAATCGCCATTTTTGAAAGGTCGTGAAAGTTACGGAAGATCCCTGGAATTTTGAGAATTTGAAAAACAGAGTCCACTGCAGTAGTTATTTTCGTCAAGAACTGCTGATACAATAAAAAAAATTTTAGCGTGTCATTGCAAATATATGAAACATTCACTAACAAAAACCATGAAAAGGAATCAAAATTAATTAAAATGTGTAAAATGACGCAAAACTCGAAAAATAGGTCTAAAAATGGAAAAAATGGGAAAAGAATTCAAAGAATGACCCAATAACTATACATTTCTATCACTTACATGTCGTGATAAACACTTATTTACAAGTTAGCTACGTGTAAAATGCACCAATAAAAATATGATATGTCATCAGAATCCAAACTAAATTGGCTTGTATTTATTGAGCTTCTCAAATAATTGAAATGGCCTAGCTCTTAAATTGAGTTATCAAGATAAATCGCAATCCTACAGATTCGTTCAGATAATAATATTTATTCCCAACTTGTTTTACAGAGATAATGTACATCGTTGTTTCTTGGAATTACTAACCATTGATAAAAAATTGAAGAAAGATGAAGAATAAACATCAAAAAATCAAATGAAATAAATATGTTTTATGAAGTGAGTAATAAATTACGTAGTTTGAGGACCTTACTTTGCTATTTTCAGATGAATATGGTTTTCATTGCCGATGTATGTGAGAAAACTGCATGTTACAATGATACATATTAATGAACTTTAATTATGATATTACTGCTTTTCAATGCGTATGACGTCCGCCTGAGATGCTTAAAAAAGCAATTGACCTTTGACCTTTGTAATAGAAACTGCGTTGCGTGACTGGCAAAATAGCATCCAAAACCTCCCTAGGACAATGAAAACTAGTAGTGCATGGAATTATTTAATGTTTCAAAATTTATTTTGAACATATATTTAAAATACTTTTAATATTTTAATTTTCCAAAAAAGTAATAAAATATTGTATTAAAAATCACATATCCAAACATGAAATGAATATCAATCAATTCACACCAAAATAAAATATATTTCTATTTTGTGTGTAGCTTCTGCCTACATAAAAAATTAATATTATTTTAGATTACGCCATGAAACCAAACCAAACGCCTCGGGGTGTTTTACAATGCTTCAGTACTTTCTAATTTGAAGAAGAATTAAAAAAAAAAGTAATCGCTTTAAAAACTGTTCATCATTGGTTGTCTAAAATAATTTCCTAACACTGAAGTTTATATACAAATTTCTTACCTCTGAAACTGAATTTCACTTCCTATCTTCTGGAGTTTATTACTCTTGTTAGTGCATACCCAATACAATTCGTAATAATTCGCTACATGGAGTCGAACGTCTCTGAGCGGATCTACCGATTGTCGTAAGCTTTGCCTTATGTACTGCTACCATTATCAAGCGCGCACATTAGGTACAACTAATACTAGGCACTGGTCAAAACTTGTGGTGCATCTACGCGACCAATATATTAGATATTTGCCAATTTTGTGTTCCACCAAACTTTGCCTAATTTACTTGCGACTATCTCTAATAAGACTTTAAAAATTACTCACCAATTCATAATGTAATTTTTCTAATCACGATGTCACAGCCAGCCATTTCACATTTCTTTGCTTAAGTGTAAGAGTAACTCATAAAATACAAAATTTCAAATCGTGGTACAGAGTCGCTCGCACTTTCTCGAATTATTAGCTTCTTCTTCTCTTATACTGAGCTAGCTTTTCGGTTTGCCCCACTCTCTTCCCACCTGTTGTGATTGATTGATAGTGATTCCGGGCGCGTCAACTACTATGGTCATTAGTCCCGTAAGTTTAAAGCGTGTTTTTTCTCGAGACGTGGCGTGGTTTTCCCCCGCTGTATGGCGAGATCCGACGCCGACCTACCGTCAGCTAGCAGGGTTTCCCCCAACCTGGTACCTCCCATCAGCGGGGCACCGCCCCTGCCACGACAAGCTCTAAGCTCCCGACCCATCTCCCGCCATGTGTAGTGAATGTTAGTGTACATACGTGTAAGGGTAGTATAGTATAGTGATAGATAATAGTAGATAGGACGAGGAAGAGGTAGGAAAGATCGCACGCGTTCCTTTGCCCGTTTGTTAGGGTACTGCTCCGGCATTCGCCTGGTATTGATCGAAAAAAAAAACACGGAAAACTACCGATCACGGCAGCCGGCCGCTAGAATTCGCCTCCAGGCAGCAACTGAATTCGACCTAGCTGACAAGCTAGTGTCGAAGATTGTGCCACCATCAGGATCCACTTGTTATGAATTGGGACCTAAAAGACCTATCAGGACCTACTGCTCCTCTGGGAACATTCCCAGTGATAGGCACCTTAATGCTTCCCGAACATAGCAGGTTTATCTCCGACTTGTCACTTTACATAATGACTTTGTGCCCCTTGGCCCCATCTTGGATCTTATACCATTATTCGGGATTTAGGGACCCAGTTCCTCATTTACACACACACACACACACACACACACACAGATTGCACGCACATCTCGCGCACAGTTGCCTGTTAGCCGACCACATTATGTCCCCAAGGCGGAAAAATTACACGGGTTTCAAAATAAGCTCGTTACCTGGATGGCACTATCAAAACTATCAATACTTCTGAAAACTATCGAAATCGGAATCATTTTATATTAAAATGTATGAATTTAGATAATTCATTTTTAATTACAAATATTCCAACAACACAATTCATTTTATATTTATCTCTCATTAAATCTAAATATATAGAGATCACTGGTTCAAGCACTAGTTCGCTTGGTTCTTTCTTAATAAGAGAAAGAAAGACATAATTCACGTTCACGATGAGCGTGAATGAGCGTCAATTTTTTGAGTAAATACACCAATAGCTTTTATGCGCGGAAATGTTTGCTAACTCATTGAGTTGGCAATATTCAATTTATTGAAGTTGTTAGTGATATTTGTCAACGTTTTCTCGAGGTGCCAACTTTTCTTATCTTTCAGCGAAAGTGAAACAGAATTACAACATTTCACATATTTTCAAAGAAGTTTGCATTTAATTATGCATCAAAGAATTTATTGGAAAAATTCATCCTCAATATTATTGAGGTTTATTTATTTACTGAAAAACATTATCAATTAGTCGAAGCATATGCTTTTTTCATTTTTATGAATGAGTATTACTATCGATATAATTCGATAGTTTATATAAAGACTATCGATAGCTTTCGATAGTCACACTATCCAAGTTTTACGCGCTCTATTTCAAATTCATAGTCTTGGTTTTTCATTTACGTGTGCTCACTGTCCACAAATCTCCATTTCACGAGGCCGAATTTCTGGACTGAACTATTTGTAAAAGTGTTACCGTTATGCAATCCAATAATAATGTGATAAAACTATTAACATTACTCAGATTAATCTTTTAATGATGCATGCGCGGTCTTTAATGTGATTTGTACCATTCAACACATGCATCTGAGTCTTTGGTCTCATTGTTGCTTTAGCAACAATCCAAACAAGGTTTTTTTCAAAATTAAAATCTATCATCGCACTTTTTAATAAAACTTACAGAAAACATTGTAGAACACAATACTTACAGTAAGTATCATTTAGGACAATTGTTTAAATTCATTTAATATTTACAATAAAAAAATTCTAAAAAAACATGAACACTTTTCACGTTATCTCAATTTCTCAATACCAATAGTAGAAGGGAAATATGACTTTAATAATATTATAGAAGAGAGAAACCAGTTTTTCGTTAATTTTCGTGGAAAAATTCTGATCCGTTTTAGGAAAACGTTGTTTAATGTTTTTCTAAAAATGAACAATTTTGAGTTCATTTGCGCAGAAAAGTTTTGAGTTTTCGAGAAACTTCACAAAATTCATTTGAATTTTCTATTCATTATTTCACAAATTTGCGATTGCATTTATGCAATAATGTAAAAAAAAACGCATGTCAATATTAACATTTGGTCAGTATTTTTAAGAAAATTACATTTGTGTATTCTATCATCTCGATCAGGTTTTTTGTCCAGTTTTCCTGATCCTTTGAACAAATGCTGAGATGACCCATTGTTTTGCTTCTGGACATAATTGTAATTTCATTATCTGTGCAAGTCTTCTAGAATTCAGTGGGAAATATTGTTATTCAAATTATCGTTCTCCATGTGTCGTGGCAGGAAGTATTTCTTGACGAAGGTCATGATGAGAGATAAGAGCCCGAATGTATTGCTGATTTATCCTTCAAAATAGATTTGTACTACAACGGTGCGAATACTTTTGTTAACAATCCTTACGAAAAACGTGAATTATTTCCTGTATTCAAAATTTAAGTAGTATATGGCTTAGGGTAGGGATCACAGAATTTTGAAAATGTGCACAGAATTCACTTCTCCTCATAGCACGTCACACACAGTTTTTAACTGTTTTTGACGTAAAATAAATTTTAAAAAATTCTTGAAAAGTGAAAATAAACCTCAAAAGGGCATTTATATAATATTTTTCAGTACATTTACATCAATTTGTTCAAAAGTTTTAAAGAAATAATTGGAGCAGTTTTTGAAAAAATATTATTTTTGAAATTGCTCGTACTGACTGATTTACTGAGAGCCACTTATAATTTTAATTTTTTTTAATACATAACATTAATTAAAGAAGTAATTGCGGCGAGCGATCTTTATTTGAAGAAAAAAATACCCATCTTCAAAAATATAGTTCTACGACGGGGACTATGAAATATCGAACTTTTCCATTTTTCGAAATTCAAAAATGACCGTTAAAATCGGACTTATGCCATCTTTGTAATACTAATTTACTTTTTTTTACAAGAAATTTAAAGAAAAAAATTAAGAGCCATTTTTGAGAAAATTTTTAAAAATTCTCAGGGGTCATGAGACTTACAATTGTATGATGTCCTTTCAAAATCCCAAAACTTGGAGTCCGACCATATCGATCGGGGATTATTAATTTTGGGAAAAGATTCTAGGAATGGTTTAGGCCCTAGTTGCTATCACAGGCGGACCGAAAGACAGACGGTTGTTTTAAAAAAGTCACCGTTTTGGTATCAGGAGACCGCAAAACGTGTATTTCTCGTAAAATCTAGAAATATATTTTCCACAGCATTGCGTAACTACCTTTGTACTACGTATAATTCTCCGTATATACATGCCGTATGTATACGAGGAAGTAAGAATGTATACTTTCTTATACACAGTTGTAAATTGCAGGTATATTATGTAATTCAATTGATAAATCATGTGATGGAATACAATTTTCTGGCCGCTATAAAATCATTTACGACCCGTGGAAATTACAAGGTTTCAACCAACATGTCTGTTATTTGGAATGAAGTGATGTTCGTTTACTAATATTATTGAGTTTTCTCTCTACCTGTAGAAGTGATTTTCTTACAGTACCTCTTCGTCTACAGATTGCAGAACGAGACGAAGATGTCAACAGATTGCAGAACGAGACGAGACAAAGCATAACTAAGTTCTGCTTTGTCTTGTAGCAGAACTTAGAACCTTGTCTCTGCATAAAGTTATTTTATTCATTTTTTTCTGTTGTAATATTAACATTCCGAAGGGTCGACGAGTCGTTTAACGCAAAACATTTCGTGAAATATCTTTGCAAATAATTCATTATACAATAATTTTACCAATTCTTTAGATAGAACACCAATTCAATTGAACATCGGCCCAATTTTGTTTTCGGTCGGATTTCCGGATAGATGGTTTAACCAAGATTGCTGCAGCCATTGGACCCGTTAATGTTGTGAAGATTTTTTCTCGTAAAGCACCCCGCTCGATGGTGAGATCAGACGCCCTATACACGAGGGATTTATCCGTCAAGATGTCTTCCCCAGCAATACACCTCCCCAGCCAGAGCAAATAGTAAGCTCCCGACGGGTTTGTGGTAGTGTAGTGGATGGAAGTGTGTGTTGTTTTTTTGTTTTTTTTGTGTTTTTTTTTACGAGGGTAGGTGGAAATCTTCAAAAGACACCATGCGGCCCATACCACATGATAGTGTGAGATTTTTACCCACTAAAACCAACCTCCCTTGTCCTCCATCCTCCCCGCGGAACCGCCGTTAGGCATTACATCACGGGGAGTGGATTAGAGTGGCCTAGTCACCAGCCACTTCTCTTCGCCAAAACGTAGGAAGGATCAAACGAGGATCAGTCGACTTCCCTTCTTTCCCTTTCTATTCTCCTCAGCTCAGCTATTATGGTCTGCGCATATGCGCTCACCGCATCCCAGTTGGTTTCTGAAGCGAGCATGCACCCAACCATTGCTTCGGGTGTCAGAGGGTCGATCCCGAGTATACTCATAACGTGCCGTCGCTGCACATGGTATCGCGGGCACTGGAAGAACACATGCTCGGCGTCTTCGACAGCAGGTTCACATAGTGGACAGAATGGGGTATCCTCCAGCTTGAACCTGTGGAGATATGCCAGAAAGCATCCATGTCCAGACAACAGCTGGGTTAAGAAGAAATTTACTTCGCCGTGTTTACGGTTGATCCACGGTGCAATGAAGGGAATCATGCGGTACGTCCATCTTCCTTTAATGGACTTGTCCCATCGATCCTGCCATTCGAGCAGTGTTGTTGAGCAGTCTGGGTTCTCCTCTTCTTTGTGATATCGCCTCCGTCTCTCCTGCGCCAAGATATCGACAGGAGGCATCCCTGCGATGACGCACACTGCATCGTTTGACACAGTGCGGAATGCACAAGCTACCCGCAATGCTGATAACCTGTACACTGACGTCATCCCTCGGATGTAGCTATTTATCATCGTGGAGTTGGCCCATACTGGGGCTCCATAGAGCAAGACGGACCTCACAACCAAGGCCAGAAGCTTCCGTTTCTCCTGACAGGGCCCTATGTTGGGCATTAGTCTCGACAGTGCTGCATTAATTACCGCAGCTTTATTGCTGGCGTACTTCAGGTGGTCAGCAAATGTCAGACGGGCGTCAATCATGAGACCAAGATATTTGATCGACGGCTGTGATTCAATACGGTGGTCTCCGACTTTGAGAGTGATGGTTTCTCTCTTTTTCCTGCTAGAGACTAGGAGAACCTCAGTCTTGTGCTCAGCTAACTGCAGCCCTGAGGACTTCAACCACTGACTAACAATAGCGATCGCTTCGTTGCAAATATACACAATTTCCTCAATGTACTTCGCAACGGCGATGATAGCAATGTCGTCCGCGAAACCAATAATATTGGTGCCTTCTGGGAGGGGAAGCCGAAGAACCTCGTCATACATCACATTCCATAATGGTGGACCCAATACCGACCCTTGCGGGACACCAGCCGTGATATTATGTACCTTCGGCCCATTACTTGTATTGTAAATGAGGGCTCTATTACTCAGATACTCGGCCACAATCTTCAAGTACGTTGGCACATTAAATCTGCGGAGAGCTTGGTGAATATTACTCCACCTGGCCGAGTTGAATGCATTTTTAATATCCAACGTAACGACAGCACAGTACTGTTTTGGGCCTCTCTTCCATCTACTTCCTCCAATTGCTTGTCGGGCGGTGTTAATGACAAGCTGGACTGCGTCAACAGTCGAGCGGGCTCTGCGGAAACCATACTGATTTTCCGAAAGGCCTCCTCTCTCCTCCACAGCTTTCTCCAGTCTGGTACTAATAATTCTCTCCAGAACCTTGCCAGCTGTGTCCAGCATACACAATGGCCGGTATGATGTTGGATCTTCGGGTGATTTATTCCCGTTAGGGAGGAGCACCAAGCGCTGTTTTTTCCATCTTTCTGGATACACCCCTTCCTCAAGCAAGAATAATAAAGATTCACAAAGATGTCGGTGTGAGCAAGTATCGCAGTCTTGAGGGCAATATTGGGAATGTTATCCGGTCCGGGAGCCTTTGTGTTGCCGATTCTGCTGATTGCGTGCAGAATTTCTTCTTGCGTGACTGGAGGAGTTATTTCTAGCTCAGATAACGCTATATTATCTGAGACACCGGGGTGGTTAGGGAATAGGGCTGTCACAATTCTGAGCAGCATTTTGGGGCAAGTTGGAGAACATAGGTGTCGCTGTCTTAACCAACACATGACCGTCTTGTACGGCCTACCCCATGGATCCTTTTCCACCTCGTCACACAGGCTTTTGGCGCATAAGCGTTTGCTCTTGCGGATTTCTATTTTCAACTGGCTTCGAGCGAGTTTGTATTGCTCGTGCAATTGAGGAAAGTTGTCTCTGCCACGAGCTCTCTGGTACTGTCTTCTGGCTCGAAGGCACCTCCGTCGTAATTGGGCGATTTCCTCATTCCACCAGTAAACTGGTGAACGTCGAGAGATTGCGCCCCGTCTAGACATAGCCGCATCACAGGCTTTGGTTACCCATTTCATCACCTGCCCAGCTTTGTCATCTGCGGTACCTGTTGGCACTATCGTCTCCAAACATTGTCGGAAAAGTTCTTCGTCGAACGTTTTTACTTTCCACCCAGCTGGCTGACATTTCGGCGCAAAATTATCCCACCGCTGATTTTGCACCTCGTACAAAAGTGCCTGGTGGTCACTATGGGTATAGTGTTCACTAACTCTCCAGGACACTCCCATTCTCAAAAGATTATCTGACATGAACGTCAGATCCACAACAGATCCCACGCCCCCTCTGCGGAAGGTGTGTATGTCTCCCGTGTTGGCGAGTTCTACATTCAGCAGGGAGAGGGATGCCAGAACTGCTCGACCTCGCTCATTAGTGGACGAACTACCCCACTCAACCGCCCAGGCGTTGAAATCTCCAGCTATCACCAAGGGGCTTCGTCCTCTTGCGTCGTACACTAAGCGGGCAAGGAAGTGCTCAAACTCGTCCATTGTCGCGTTTGGTGAGGCATAACAGCTGTAGATGTAAACGCCGTTGATTTTTACCCAGACAAATCCAGCTCCGGGTCTGGTCATAACTTGCTGGAATGTGTGTTTTCCACACGCCCAGATTGCCGCCTGGTTGTGGAGGTCAGATACCCACGCTGTATCTTCACGGTTAGTATACTGCTCGCATACTATTGCTAAATCAGCCTCCCATTCCCTAACTGACTGTGCCAGGATATCCTGGGCGACTGCGCAATGGTTGAGATTGAGTTGTATAATTCTCATTTTCTATCCGTTATTGCTTTCTGCGCTTTTTGGTACGATGGACACCTGCTGCACCCAGTAGCATGTCTGCCTTGGTTCCCCTTTTCTTCACAAAGCAAGCACTTTGTGTCATTTGTGCATGACTTAGCAAGGTGATCATCACCACCACAATTCATGCACAAGTTGGACCGGTCATGTGAGTTTTTACATGCTTTTCTGAGGTGTCCAAAATCCAAACATCTGTAACACCTCAGGGGGACCTTCTTCTCACGCAGAGTACAGTACACCCATCCTATTCTTATTTTACCAATGGCCAACAATTTGTTAGCCACCGCAACAGGAACGCTGACTATTGCTACCTGTGTTCCACCATAGGATGGTCTTAGGGATTTGACCACAGTAGCTGGGAGACCACTGGCTTCGGGAAGTTTGTCCACCAGAGCCTTATGCACTTCCTCTTTAGTTGTGACCTCATCCAGGTCCTTCACCTGAATAGTTACGGTGTGAGTGAGAGCCCTCACATCAGCGTCCGATCCAAACACCTTCTTTACAGAGGACTGAAAATCTGTTGTTTGCCCTCCGGCAGACCGCTTCAGTTGCAGAAGAAGATCGCCGCCAGCTGTCTTCCGGATGTGCGTGACATTCTCGCCCAGATCCTTAAGCTCAGGATCAGTTTTCATTTTTTTAAGGATGTCCGCGTACGTCAGCGCGTCGTCCTTCTTAATCATCAGGGCATCTGGTCTGGGTGGCCTTTTCCGCGTTTTAGAACGCTTACGCGTTCTCTTACGAGTGACCACTTGCCACTCGGGCTCTTCTCGTGCCACTTCGGGCTGTTCTCGCGGTATTTCCGGAGAAGGTATTTCTGCCCGGATTTTATCTGCGTTTTTCGCAGTCTTCTTCCTTACCTTGGGCACCTGGGAGTTCCGGTTTCGCGAAGGATCGCTTCTCGTTACGAGTACTCCCGCAGCCACCTTCTCAGGGGACGTCTGAGTGCATTCTTCTTTCCCAGTAAGTTTGTTGCATTGAGGATCTGGTCTGGGTGATCCTCCTTTTTGCAGTGCTACCACCTCATTAAAGTGCGTCTGGATCGAATACGCCAGTTTCTTGATCTCACCATGAACATTATGGCGAGGCTTAACAAAATTGAGAAGCTCGGTTATTTTCTTCTCAAGGCTACACAATGCCTGTTGTTTTGCAAGATCATCACTAGTAGCAAAGGGTACTACAGCAGCCCAGTGGTCCACTGCTGAAGTACTGCGGTCGCTGGTTGACGACGCCTGGGAGCCCGCTTGCTCACTCCCAACAGACGCCGGTACTGGGGATCCGGGCCCCTGCACCGTAAACTGAGATCCCAAAAGACCTTCCATATTGGTTTTTTGACTGAGGTGTCCTTCCCCGCCTGTTGGTCCGTGAGAGGTATTTTAATTGCCTCTTGACCTCTATATCTAGAGATTCCTCTATATCTAGAGATTCCTCCCCTGTACGCCACCCGGGGACACGTCGCTTAGGGGTTACAGGCTCCCCCGGCTTCACCCTTTACCCTGGGCCAGGGTTGTAACCAACCAGACCGTATCCCGATATACTTTCGGGGCGCTCCAGTACGGCGGTTACATGCCATTCCGACAGGAAACTTGTCAGAACCCCCTTCTCT